>OX246737.1:38283358-38401168 GCA_945910005.1 Isoperla grammatica | reverse complement strand
TGGCTCAGCGTGTGGAGTAGAACAACGGAATCGTCCATATTGCTTTGCCTGTGTAATGAGGGACACGCATACGTGAGTAGGCACTTTCAAGCCAACTGTGTGCAACGTCTTGCTTGTAGCACAGCTAAAGCAAGAAACTATATATATTGTAGACGCAGTATGACACAATGTATTTATTATTTATATGTAATGTATAAATTATAAAACACCATGGCTACAAGCGTGTAGTGCAGAATTGTGGTGTATACTATTTGCGATAATTAGATTTGCTTAAACAGTAATCAGAAGTATTGCAATTTAATTAAATAGCAATTTTGTTTTTTGCATGATAGCTATATTAAAATCGTGGTACCGATCAAGAAATTGAAGTTTATTGAATGGAAAATCTTATCAATTCCCTACGACACAAATTAATGACACGGTATGGAATTGCTTGGATATGCCCAAAACAATGTGACACAGAAAAATGTGCTAGATTAAAATATTATTTTTAATTCATTTTTTGTATGCTGTCGATAAGGTAATTCTGGTCACAAGAAAAAATATCATTTCACCATGTAAGATGTTTGTTAAAACAGAAATAGCCTAATTTAAAACACACTTTTTTTAAATGGACTTCAAAACACAAGATATATACCCTGATGTATATGTTTGCAGCACTTCATGTGTTTGCGTTTGAACTCCCCAGTTCCGATCAGGTCTTCCTTCACCTTTGGGCCAGTGCATTCAATCTTACACTTCAAAATCGTGCTACATGCATTCACCGACTAAGGTTTCAAGCATTACACTGCTTCCGGTTACAGAAGTTATTTCCAACACATTCACCTATGAAATTCTACACAGTTCAATATACTTGACACTCGATTTCTTTCTCGAGTTTTTATAAAGGTGTTGATCTGCTTTCGAAAGATATCCCACACTCGCACGTTTCAGATGTGCCCTTCCCTATACACCCACTAGAGTTTCGCCATTCGAAGATAGGAAATAACCCCGCCATAACTCACGAGAGTCCGTATCTTTGTGATACTGATTTGGAGTTCTCTTACACGCTCGCTATACGCTGTGCTTGACAGATGATGGCGGTGCCCAGAGTTTCTGAATCAATTTTATGATAAACGTCACCCATTCATTTTTCTCGCTCTATGAGGGAAGATGTTGTGCGTAATACTCTACAAAAGTCGACTACAATGTTAATAAATCAGTGGAAGAAATAAAATATACATCGAGATGCAAGTTGTTTGGAATAAGAAAACAAATTTATGATCTGGATACTTGTGATCATAATGACTGGGATTGTACGGATTGGTTTGTTTCATATAAGCTATGCATGCACTTATGCAGTATTGCATATTATTATGTACATTCCAGTTGTTAGACTACTGTTGCTATATTTGGCGTGGTAGGAATATTTTAGAGATGTTGTATTGCTTTGAAGGATATTTCTCCTCTTGTGAGATTATAGAGAATACAATACTGTTCTTAAATTACTTTGACCCAAATTCTTGTTTTTCAATTATATAAATAACATTTTGACTGAATATGTTCTATAAGTTTTGTCTTACAAAGAAAGAACAAACTTTGTTATGTTTGAACAAAATAATCTAATTTGAATTGCTAGTTTTTTAAAAGAGAAGTTTTAAGAGATTCCAGCTTTACAGCCCTCACGGGACCACCTTGTTGTAAATAAGGGAACACATAAATATTTACACTTGACGTAGAATCAAATGAATAATTTCAACCTTCATTCTAAGTCATATCTGAACAACAAGACAATAATTATATCTCAAAGAAACGACATTTTGTCTGGAAAGTTATCCACAATTTTCAACAAGAATATTATTCTGAAAATCGTTTTAATTTCTCCTACAAAACTTAAAAAACAATGCAGTGTAATTACACTTTTAATGACACATTGTACAATATAAACTTAAGGTTAAAATGTAAAATAAAACGAATCACGTGATGATACTTATGAAATTCTTCTTAAATGACTAAACTCACAATGCACTTCTCATTAACGTCAACCAATAGTCCAAGACTCTACAGATGTCTGAGAACATTCACAAATGTCGAGCTTTTGCTTTGGGATGCGGCGGCTTCATTTACCACCACGAGAAAACATGACTCAAAGATTGTGAGTTGTGACTGACCGGACCTCCATGACTTGGACCTCAGTTCAAACGCGTTCAATGCTGGATTTAAACAACGAATAAACAAATCTTTGAAATTTATTTCCGAATATTTTCACACAAAAATATACCTGTTTAACATGCACATGATATACAATAAACCCATAAATGTCTACATGATCAGATTGTATGACTGACTGAACAATTATTATAGCTCTACCAATCTAAATTTTCCCGCATTGACCGTATTTGATCAAATAATACTAAAATAATTTCTATTGCTCCAGCTTCTTCCATCTACTTGAACCAAATTAATTTGAGTAACTTTTCTACCGTCTGTGATTTCTGAAAACCCAAAACAGAGGGGGGGGGGGGGTAACTAATGATTAGTTCATTGATACCAATAGGAAGATAGGCTTTATGAATGTATGAAAGATCACCAGTAATTTGGGATTTTCGTTGAAAGAGTGTGCATGGGCTATCAGATAAGGATGTGCAATCAGAAAGAGAACCGTCTGTTAATAGCGGAATAATTATACTACTTCCCAGATTACAAGAGCTGTAAGTTGGTTGGTTTTGTTGCAACGAACATTAAGTAGGTAGTTAACAAGTATTTAATTTAACTGCATATTGTTTTAATAACCTTGTTGTAATATTGTTATAATTATTAGTGGCAATACTATATAGTTACTTACCCATACAGAAACTACATCTTATCTCACACTGGAAATAGAATTGTTTAGTAAATGTACAAATCGCAAAGATTTGAAAGCTAACGTTTTGATTGCAACCATGTCTGGCATTACCGTGCCACATATATTTATTGAAGTCCTGAAAGGGAAGTTTTAGTGATCTCTTTTGTTTACGTGTTCGAGCATGTTTGTTAGACGATCATTACCAAATCGTTGATCATCACAACCGGTTTTTTAATCCGAAGTAAATAAATGGTTTATTTTTAACAGATACTCGAAGTAATCCCTACTAGATATTTTAAAACAATTGTTCCCTGCGTGTTTTATATTATTTTCGTTGAAAATGAAAAAAAAACAGGAACAAAATATCAAAAATACATTTCGTTATTGTTTTACAAGCCTCGTTTTCATTTGTATTCTATTCCGGCGTGTTAATCACCTGCTTAAAATTCCGTAGCTATCCACGTCCGCAAACGGCTTGTACGGCTGCGAATAGAAAACACCACGGGAGCAATTCAACACTTAGTCGGCTCGTATCACTCAATGATTTATTAAAATGTACAGCATTCTTTTCTCTAGTGTCGCATTGTGGTCTGCCTCATACATATTCATTGTGGATCTAGCTACACGAAGCGTAAGCAATTCTTTGGTCAGCCAGCTCTCGCCAAAGTCATTAACGCTTCTACGGGTCTGAAGTTAATACATCAGTGGTGCGACTACCTTTTGTGTGTTGTACTTGTTATTCTTTTCTTTCACTACTTTACGGCCACCGCTCTAAACGAAATTCATTACGCTTAATGCGAACAGTGTGATTCCGCAAAGTCCAGTAACAGTAGCGCCCGTTGTGTTCAGGGTTATAGGTTTTAGCCTTTAGCCACAATGCACTCTTTAATACTTCTATACACGTTTTATTCTTTCCCCTGGGAGAATACAACAATTGTTCACAACATATAAAAGTGCTTTTAAATCAAGAAATAACTAGCTGTAAAAACCATGGACAAGCATTTTTATTTTTGTTTCTGTCATTATTTTAAGTAAATATTAATGAACGCGTACAATTCCTGGTTATAAAAACCATGAAAAAGCAAATTGTTTTCTGTTTGTGTTTGTGTCACTATTGAGTAAATATTAATTTTGCTAATGTGCTGCAAGAATTCGGTACATTATCGACTTCTCGTAATAAATAATCGGCACATACTCGGAACTTTGCTTGTGCTAATTACTTAAAAAAAACAATTTTGGATATTTCTCCGAAATATATCTTCTTTTCTAAACATATATTTCAGGCAAAGTTTAGTGCGTTTAATAATAACATTCTGTATAGTATAAAGAAGGTGTTGTGTTTGTGTTCTTGGTGAGTGATATAGTGAATACGTTCTACTTTACTTTCAATGAGGGACTGTTATGTTTAGTCAGTGGTGTATGTATTTACATTGAGAGACAATTTACATCGTATTTAGTCGTCGTGTGTAATCGTCTTTAAACCCCCCCCCCCCCGCCCCCTGCCCAAGAAGTGCATCCTGCTCGTTTCCCCCCACTTAGCGAATGCTAGTTGCTAACCCCCCCCCCCCCATCCAATCCCACCTACTCCCACTTCAGTGAGTCAAACGTCTCTACCCCCAATCGACTGAATGAGTCCTGCAATTGTTTCTTCCAGCAAAGACACGCCAGGTTCTGCCCCCCCCTCAACTAACTGAGATATCCTCAGACACCCAGTGAGTCATAATTGCCCCCCATGAGTCATACTCTCTGCCTCCAGGTCGGAGACCCCAACATTCGACAGGTCCGGGACGAGTATCTACTCCACTCCAGCGCTCTCTCACTGACCGTACAACTGTTCCCCTCTCACTTCATTAACGGTCAGCTGGTCCTCAAGTGCACAGCCTTCTTGACCAGCCTGTACCGCAACACGTCCGAGGTAAATCTGGGGGCTCGCCCCAAGGAGCCGATCCCAGAGAAAGGTGAGACACCCTTCATATTATTGAGCCTTTTCAACTATTGTGTTAAATAAAATTATAAATAATCCCGTTTCAAAAATATCCATTTGTTTATCGCGATTATTCGTGGAATAAATGTTTAATTAATGAAGATGTATTACTGGTTGTTAAGTGGCGCCAAGTCCTAAGTTATGCAGAGCTACGATTAAAAATTTCAACAGTAATAATGATCTTAATGGTTTTTCCGTAAACATGCAAAAATATAAGTAGAGTTTGATCAATTTGTTTACTTTTTATGTTTTAATATAAGTGTTTGGTTGAATTAAATGAATAAGAGTGTTTATATTTTCACCGTCGTTCCAATTAGAATCTGAATATGCCTACACTGCAATATAAAGCGCAGAAAATGCGTTAGGGCCTACTTACTTTTCTGGTAACCAATGTGGGAAATGGGAACGTCCAGTCATTATGGATACGAAGTCATAATTAACTGTTTCGTCCTAAACAGTGGGAATCATTATTTTTGAAAATGTTGTCAACAATATGTACAATATTATGTCGAAAGAAATTCCTGTAAAAATAACTGTAACAGCTCATGTTTCTAACCGTACAGACTATCTCTCTATTGTTTCTTTGCATCTGTATATTTGCAATCTAGCTATTCGAAGCGATGATGGGTGATGAAGATAAAAAAGTAATGCGGGATTCGAACCCACGTCCCAACAGAGAGACATACGCTCGCCCTGAGCGTCTACGGTTCAACCGCATGACAAGTCGCGGATGGCTATATGCACTTCTGTAGATGTTGCCTATAAACAATGAAGAATTATTTTCAGATCTGCTAAATTTAATGTTCCTGCAAAATAACGGTCATCTTTCAAGAAATATTGTATTTACAAATACAAATGAAATTATGTATGCACATGCCACTGCTTGTTTTGGTTGTATGATTTTTTATCATTTTGTAAAAGTAATTCAACAATTTTCTTAGATTGTTTGAAAATATTAAAATAATATTTCCGTAGAAAACAGCTCGATTGAAAGTCATTAACATTTAAAAAGTAAGTTTTGTACTGCAAAAACCCAAGTATACGTTTCATCGTGAAAAAGAAGTTGCAGTATAAGTTACAAGTAGCGCTGGCTAGAGTGGAAACTCATTCACCTAACCCTCTCGAAATCATCTCCTAACACCGCCGTTCAATGAACTTTGACCCTTGCGAACTTTTACGAAGAGATCGATACTTTGAAAGAACTTTTAAGGAATTGAAAATCACAACTGTTAATTGCTTTTTCTAAAGTCAATTAAAGATCGAACTTGGATACGAGTGTCAACTTGCGTGTATACTTTTGTTTCGGAACGATATCTTACAGAACGAAGCTCTGCTAAAGAAGGATTAAAAAAAAGGAAACATTTGAAAAATCTATAGCCATTTAAATAATTAAGTTGTAGGCTTTATTCGTGCAACTAAATGTTTGAATGAGGCAAGCGAATAGTTTTTGGACCAATGATAAATCTGGTATCCGTACAAAGAGAAGGCAGCGAATGAGTTGAATTGTCAAAATATTGTTAACTCCCTTCGATTGGTCTTGCATTTGCTTGACGCAGTTCACCATACACTAATCATTCCAAAGCATAAAATCGAAGATAAATAATTACAAATAAAAAAATTACTATTCGCTGCATTCGGAAATGGGGAAGTTTAGAATTATCTGAAAGCACGGCGAAATTTGTCGCTTTCCGCTCATTCGGAATAAGTTCAGCGTCTACCAGTCAACTATTAACCAAGCTAAAGTTCTCCCATGGTATCAGTTCTCATGGAGACATCACAGAATTTATTTGCATGTACGCTGGTTTGCGACTGCTTTAACGCGCTACTTCCAACGAATATGGCGTTTGTCAATAGCACGAATATGCTGTATCTCACTTAGTGGAGTGAGCTAGACGATAAACTCGTCTCTTTTGTTGTGGTTTTCAGCACATCAGTAGACGAGCTTGAACTATTCCACAAATTTACTAAACTTGATTTAAGTAAAAGTTTGCAACGAGTGTTTTAATAAATAATGTATTTCATTAACACGAGACAAAAGTTACCGTGTGCATGGCTGCTGTATATGCATTGTGCAGTACGTTTCAAATACATAGTCATATTTTGATTGTTAAGTTATTTCAAGTACATTTTTATTCGATCCTGTCGTGACGTTGTGGGTGGGTGGATTTGCTGTGAAATCCGAAAATTACAAAACAAACTGGCGTTTACTACAACGTGGTCACGAGAGAATTCTCGAATAAAAGTATACTTGGAATAGCTTTCCTCTCAAAACCCGAGAAAAAGGTTATGACATTATAACAGGACGGGTACCAGGGTTTCCTCTCCTCCCTTCATCATCATGGTATCATCATCATACATCGTTGTTAATCATCAGTTGTTATGGTCACTGTAAAATGGCATAAAATGCTGTATTTCATTCATATCATAAAATTTATTTCATAAAAAAATAATTAAATAAATATAAATAATATGCGTGGGTGCTCCACTCA
The DNA here is from genome assembly GCA_945910005.1 of Isoperla grammatica. NCBI lineage: Eukaryota > Metazoa > Arthropoda > Insecta > Plecoptera > Perlodidae > Isoperla > Isoperla grammatica. Next base: position 38,393,871 of record OX246737.1, on the reverse strand, counting down.
GAGATAACTGATGTAACAGTGTTCGTTTCGTCCACCGCAACTTAGATGTTATTATAATCTAGACATCCGGTGGTCTAGACTTTACATGTCAAGACGCTCACCTGGCAAGTGGGATACCTGGGTTCGGTTGGCTTTTTTATTTCCGGATTTGACTGGTAGTTATATTATTATGAATGAAATACAACATTCATTTGGAAACTATGTAAAATTTTTCGAGATCTAATGTAAATTACAATTTATCAAGTGTTATAGTTTGTATATAAAAGAACACTTTCTTTAGAAAAAATTGTCGTCTTTGTGCACACATGACTATGTTGTCTAAGACTATACGTGCGATGGAAGGCGTTCCAGCAAGCGACTGTTCATGACAAGATGAAGTCGTTAATGTGTATCTTATTTTCTTGTTTTTAAAATCTTCAAGCAAAGAAACGAAGTAAAAACTGTTGTGAACAAGGGTTATTGTTATTGATCAAACACTTGGCCCGACATCGTACGCTGTTGTGTATCTTACGTGTCCGGGATAATCCTTTCAGGAAAGTTATGAGCACGACACGACGCGTTGGTTGCTGAGCAGAACAGGGTTATAGTTTACTACAACAGGCTTAGCGACTTAGGTAAACAGGATTGTGTAATGCAGTGTAAAACCAACACTCCTTTATGTAAACTTCAAGATGCCTTACACTTGTCGTTTTTGTGGTATTATTTCCAAGTCTTAGAAGACTTCTTGTTAATAATAACTTGAAAGGCAACGCTGAACCTTAGCACTATTGCCCTAGTAATTTATGTCTGGTTTTATTATGTATTTATTCATTGTGCTTCATGATGAGCTACTTGCTTTTTTTTTAAACAGTTTCAATCTATAATTTTAAAATGATGTGTATGTTGTTGCCGTGTTGCTATGTGGGTTACCTGTCACTCATCACTGAATGTTTAACAACAATTCCCAAAGTGATTGTGTACAAAAACCTATATTACATTTTTAGAAGCAAGGTTTTGATGAAGTTCCTGAATTATTATAGATAAATTTAGTTAAAACATATTTTGCAATGAAGTTCTCTCTGGCAAGGTTTATAGTACATCGGCATTATAATTATACTAAAAGATAAACAGTATATTAAAAAGTTTTCATGATAGTGTTTGAGGGGTTTTATTAGTTTTGTGCTGTTTATGTTTATTTTAATTTGTGTCAACTGTTTTAATATTTTTCAGCATAGAAGGAATAAGCACCGGTCACCTTGATATGTTAATACATTGCAGTGTAAATTGCACGACAATAAATTAATACAGAAATTAGAATAGTACAACCCATTACAAACTTGTCACCAATAACGGAACCAAATATAGCAACATTACTATCACACAGTAGTATAAAATAGTTTGACCTTACATTTTAGAAAGTCGATAATCGAAGTATTATTCGGTCCCTATTATTGAGCATCTGCTAAAAAGGTAACTGCATGAACCCCTTCAAACACTTGATTTACTTTTATGTCTTTCAAAGCAGAATTAACTTTATCAACACCTGGCGGCCACATTAAGCCACCAATTTTGTGAAACCAAAAACCCATAAAGAACCACCAATAACGTTTCTTTTACAAATGGCTATAAAAGATTAATCTTTCCCACTTACTTACTTCCTATGAGAATTTCAATTTTGAAAACTTATTGGGAGGCAAAGCTGCTAAGTTTGGTAATACTGCCGAGCTGGTGTGGGGTGTTGATATGGGCGTATGGTGACATATGTCCGCGGGCCAGAGCTCTGTCTTGGCGATGCGATGCGATGGAGAGCTAGATCGCGCTCAGTAAGACAGAGAGGGGAGTCGGCCTCACTTCAGCGCGGGAAATATTGCCTTTCACGAACTTCCGTTTCCTCTTCGGCGTCCCTTTGAACAGCGCCGCGGCGCCGGCCAGACGTTTTCCATCCCGATGCCAATTATGCGTTCGGTGTATCAAAACTTTTTTAATTCTACCCCGCTGAGAGTAATTTTTCCAATTACACGCGTTGTTCGATTTAATACGGACACGAATAAATTGATGGGAGGAATGTTTTCATACCCTGAGTGTTTAGAGAGGAGCTTTAAATCTAACTTTTACCCCAAGTTCTGGTAGCTCAGTAATGGCGGGGTAAGCCATAGCATTAATTATATTTAATTTACCAGAACGTTTAGACCAGAGTTTCCACTGTTTCTCGCAAAAGTAAATTATGAAAAATACCAAGCAATTTCGAGATAACACAGCATTTCATGACGTTGGTGTTTCAATAATTCCGATGTCACTTGACGCTTCTGAGAGTATTCCATCTCAATACAATATAATTACACACAAATTTTGTCTTTACCACTATCTTACCCTATTTCTAACTCTACGTTGTGTCGGCATAGAAACTAGTCCTTGAAACGTGTTCCGTCCCAACATGTTACGTTTGAACAACATATAACTACATATAACATAAATGTTTTCATATAACGTTTGTATATCTGAATGAAGAAAAAAGCATCTTCCCTGTCCGATATCATTGTATGATCAACTAAAGGACCAATAAACACATTATTATTATTATTATTATTATTATTATTATTATTATTATTATTATTATTATTATTATTATTATTATTATTATTATTATTATTATTATTATTATTATTATTATTATTATTATTATTATTATTATTATTATTATTATTATTATTATTATTATTATTATTTCCGGGTCAAGTTTCCTTGCTAACTAAAAATAAACACTTGCGTGGTATTACACAATAATAACACACGGAATTTCCTTGAAAAAATAACCGCCTTTTGTCTGTTATTTTTATGTTTTGTTTCAGTGACTTCCGTCAGCGGTTCCGATAGGTTAACAGTGACGTCATTGTTGCTGTTCGTCCTCAGTTGGTGCGTCACCAGGTAACTCGTGTGTCTACAGCCCTCTCTTCACACACGAAGTAGTCGGTACAAACGGTGAACTATCATCGCACGTGATGCAGGAGTAAACCCAGATCAAGATACATTAGAAGATTCTTGGTATGCAAGTATCAGGAGATACAGTGTTTGTACGTTACATGTAACCCACGAGAGATTGTAAGATTGTAGAAAAACTACCCTTCGTTACTGTGGAATTACATGAAAAGTGTTGTGAGTTTGAAAGTGAAACTAAACTATTTTTGAGTTACACTTGAATTAACTTTCTCTGTTAGTATTCATTCGAATATAAAACTAAGACAAACTATCGCGAAGTGCCGCTTGACAATCTGATCATGTTGTTACTCAGTTTAATTGACAATTGTTTTTGATCATCGATGTTTTAGTCCAATTTGTGAATATATTAGGCAAGTGTTTGAAATGTTACAGCAAAACATACAGCAGGAGTGGTTTTAGTAGGATGAAGATCTGGATTTCGGGTTTAATATTTACATGGTGCAAAAGTTGAAATGTTGGGTATCTTCAATGTTCCGTTGTATTTTGCTAAACTGGATGACTCAAGTAGTCCGGTAAACGTTTACAGGAACGTGGGAATAAATGTTTTATTTATTAGGAGGTCTTATTTAAATTCGCTGAACAAGTGGCTAAGTTTCGTTATATTTAACAGAAACATGTATGAAGACAATTATGTTTTGGATTTTGTATATTGCATAAATAACGTACTATCTACACAGAATGTTTATGCAAGGTGTTTTAGGAAGTGACATTGTGGTAAAACCTTTCGAAGTAAACCTTCCACTCCTTAATCACAGTCATCTCTATATCCTGGTTTCAGATTTCAAATATTGAGCACATGTTGATCATTAATTAAAGTTCTCTTCGAGAAGTTTTCCACGTAGATATTGACTGGTTTTTTTGTAAAAAGTATGTTGTCAAATATTCTGTCTTCAAACAAAAAGATTTCTGTTCTAATATGTATGTTTATATTGTACTTAAAAAATGCATAACGAGTAAAGAACAGTGGTAGTCAACAGTCAAATATATTTATAATTATATGTGCATGGTACATAACGTTTGTATATCTAAATGTAGAAAATAGCATCTTCAACAATTAAAATGAATTGTATGCGAGAGTATTTTTATTTTGCAACATTATGTTTACTTGCCTGTTATCCATTTAGGTCACGTCTATGAACGAGGGAGAACAAGATAATGAAAGAGAGAGGAATGATTGAAAACAACTAGAACAATGTGATAGTTTCAAGTGTATTACATTCAATTATTCAAGTCTGAATAGTTCAACACTAGGTAAGAACAACAGGATTTCATTTCTGCCTTATGTGTTTTATCAGCCGTCCGGGTCCTAATCGTACGCCACCATTGACGTAGGTTTGAATACCGCATGACATTTTTGTTTGTAACTATCCCTCATCTGTCACCGCTTATCGTATCGTGAAACATGATTGCAATAGTTTGAGAGGTGTAGCAACAATAATCATCATGTGTTTCTTGCAACGTAAGAATTGTGATACAAAAATAAGGTAGTGGAAAGAATAGTCGCAAATGTATTAAATAACTGAGCACGTTACTAAAAAGCCTATTCAACTATACGTTTTCATACAAAGAGTTGCCAAAAAGACAGTTTCTATAGTAATTTCTATAGTAAGTTCATAGTAATTTATCTTCCGCTTAATTTGATGTGATCGGAGAAGCAAGGAAAAAGAAGTAAAATTGCAGTTTACACGATTCTTTTAATTCTCTCGTTATATTTTTCTGCAGTGATTTATTGAAAAGTAAATTTAAAATTAATTGCTCTACACTTCGTCAATAGCTATGCACTCATAGCTAGGTTTTAAGTAAAAGCTAATTCTGATTTAAAAACAAGAAGAAATATATTAGTATTTTAATTGTATTATTAATCATTGAGTAGAAGAGATTTTTCAAGTTTTGAAAGAAGAAATCCTCTTCAATCTATCAAAATATTAAGACATTTTAATAATTTTGGTGTTGATATTTGTTTCTTTAATGATTTATAATTGTTGTTTTCATCATTGTTCGTATATTATATTTGTATTTAATATTATAAGCACTAATAAAAATACAAATAAAGGACACACCTTTCCTATATTATAGTATAATATTAACATTTATGCATTTATAGTAAGACGTATTGCATGATGTAGTGCATTACGTATTTTGCTTTGTATGAGAAAAACCGACGTCGACCATTTTTACGAATCGAAGCCCAGCTTTCTAGATGTCAACGCGAATACAATGAAGAGTAAACCCCCTCCCATTGTGGTTCTGAAAGCAGCGAGAATGAACCAATCGTTATCTCCATTCACACGGAAACTTTGACATCAATCTTCCGACTTGATTCCCACTTGTTGGTTGTGTTTACATAAAAACTGAGTCCAAGTCTAACGATTCTTAATACTTTTTGTAACCATCGTCAATGAGGGAGGTGGATCCTATTCCAGCATGGACGCTTTGTGAACGACAAACATTACGGTTAATTTGATTTTACCATAGAGCAGAGATTTGAATGGAGATGTTTTATGTAGTAAAGTAAATTCGTTTAATTGGAACGTCGTTAGGTTTATCATTTATATATTCTCCTTGGGCAATAAAAGAGCTTAAACATAATGGTATAGCTTTTTTAATGGAATAGTTAAATACCGTGTATCAATCTAAACACGTGTTGCACGGCGTTTAATAAACAAAACTTGGAAAGATTTTGCATGTATGTGCTTCATAATTCACACAATACTTAATACAATAACACGTGTAAAATACATTTAATATCGAAGTGGTGCCATACTAATAGATTAATAGTAATTTATTCATTGAAGAAACAATGATATATTGGTTACGGCGTAACACACGACAAAATGCAAGACATTTAATTAGTGTAATGTTTTAAACAGACTTTGTGCGTTTTAATTTCGGCTTGTGTTTACATATATGGTCGATGGGATAAATAACAACTATCTATCGACCCAATTAGTTATATATCCATACCCCAAAATCATCATACCTTTAGTTTCGAGGATATTTACAATGAGATACGTGAGGGAAGTGGGTTTAAGAAGTGTATAGCTTCGACATTTCAGGCGCACTAATTTTGGCATTCGGGCACAGTAAATCGAGTTCATGTAAGGTAAATGTACAACATAAATTAACTATAGCACTGAAAATTGGGATTTGGGACACCACACAGTTGTGAAACAGCATCAAATTAGCCTTCCACTCTAAAACTTAAATATCTTTTAAAAACAAAAGGCGCACAGATTATAGAGGGTGCCAATTAGCGCAAAAGGGTGAGGGGGTACAAGTTCACTAACCGGTGTGGACATCAATGAGTTTGCGATATCTGCAAACATTTAATCGGATTGTTGTAAATGAGGATCAAATGCAGCAAGAATGGAGTTAACAGTAGTTTACCGCTGTTTTATGTAACAAAATCTAGTGACAAGAATGGGCCATAGATCTGAAACAGCGTAGTGAACGCTTTATACAGGTGTTTCCATTTATCTCTTGCGGCGAGGGTGTTAAATAGGGTGAGTTAGATCCTCGTTCAATGAAGGAATAGATTTCTAACGCTGAGCCGATGAAGGGAAAGGAATGCCATCAAGTTTACGTCATCTTTTATGGAGCCTTGCTGAGAAGGGAGTAACTTGGGACCGATTTGTTGCAAATAGCCTCGTGGGCAGAGCGTGGTTGGATTGGATAGAGACGATGGGAGTTGCAACCACCCATGTAGCTCTGCTAGTCGTGTCAAGAATATAAAACATTATGTAATTCTCAAGGCCTTGAATAAGTATAACTTAACTTTTTAAGCTGCCGCTCACACTTTTAAGCTGTGCAAAAGCAATCAAGAATATGAAGATTTGATGTTCTTTCAAATAAAAATAGTAAAACAAGTAATGGTACTATTTCAAGGTTACTCGCCGTAATTCGTATTCGGATCCACTCATTAAAAAATATGTATTATACTTATGTTAATCAGTGTACTTCAAGACTTTAACTAAGTTTACTTAATTTTCAATTTTAATGAGTACGTTTTATAATATAAAGCTAAAAATAATGATTTCAAAATGTAGGTCAATATTGAATAAATCGACATTAAGAAAAAGAGTGCACTATATAGCTTGACTCGGGCATGCAAGTTGATCGTTATGCAATTATTTTAAAACATTTTAAGGTATATGAAAAATATTAAACAAATACACGCTGAGTTATCGGTATCTTATAAGGTTTTCGTGTACGTAATTCATATAAAACCGTATACTAAGAATTCTCATTAATAACCGGACGAATCGCGTATCAATAGGCTCATTGAATTCCAATTTGAGGAAGTCGACCCTCCGGAATATTGGATTCATATTGAAATGAGGCCAGTGCTGAAAAGAAAATAATAAATTGAAGGAAACGAATGAATGAATGAATGAATGACAGGTTTCTTAAACAGGCAGGACTAATTTGATTCTCCTATTATAGAAATGTGATATCTCCGTATATTAAAGACAGAGAATGGTATTGACTTTCATCGCATATAACCGAGCACTTATTTCTGAATAGAACTATCATTCATAAGATGGAATCCTCTGATATATGAGTTCTTTTAAATTAAACTAAATTTTAACGAAATATAGACATTACAAATTTAAAGAAATGCGGAAAAGAGAGATTTAAAATTCGCGTTCCTAGTTGCCAGTTTGTTTCTGGCTTATGAACCTTTAATTTTACATGCGAAATACATTCACTTACAATATGTATGTGTTTATTATTTTTAAGTTTAAAAATTTAATGGTTGAAGTTTATTTTAAAATTAATATTTAATAAAACCTATTTAGTTAGGAATAATGGTTGTACATTACATTGGCTGCTTGTACAAAAAACATATACAATATTCATAAAAGTTAATTCATGTAAATGTATGCACCATATCATTTAGTATGAAGACGGAGCGCGTAATGTAAGAGTCGTTTTAAAACATATGCAGTGGATATTGTTGTAATATACTCCGAATAACAATTTGCTAGATGGCTAGTGGTCATACGTACACTCTTCAAAAAGAGTGTACCTCAAATTTCACTAATACCAATGTATTGTGTTTTAATTATAGTGAACCATTTTTATTTCGTCACAAAATGAAATGTATTCGTAACGTAAACAAAACGTATTTCAATTTGTTAGTATTGTCTACATGTCAATTGTACTTAAGCAAGTTAATTTCTAAACGTACCAGTACTTCAGCTTCGTACATGGTTAGCATATGTTTAATGTCAGCTATTAGTCATATATAATTCGATATCAATTGTTATCAAATTTGTCCACACTGACAGTCACAAGCCCATACATTCCCTTTTAACATACTGGCAGTGCTCGGGGACTCTGTGACTACATCGAATAGCAAGAAACCAACCAAATAAATTATGCTTTTTTTTTTAGATAAGTCATATGGTAATATTGTTTTTATTTATTTTTTTTATTTATATTATTTTTTAATAATTTATGTAGAACATATTGCCACATATGGCAATATGTTGAGTGTATGAAAGAGGAAATACGCTAAACGAGATTCCTTATCTAACCAAAATTCAAACTGGAATGCAGATACGAGACCTCAGTCACTCCATAATAACCATTACATATGACATAAACATAAATTAATTAATGCGGAAAGTAAGTAAATTTAGGGAAATTATTCGTACTTGTTTGTGAGGTTCGAGGCGCGACCAACAGAGCGAGATGCTGATCGGCACGGCACGGTTCTGACGTCACAGCGTGAACTGACAAGTTCACAACCTTTTGATGCGTATCAATGTAGGTGATTCGAGCGCAATCAGCTGTCATGAAACGGCAAGAACGGCTCATTTTCTAGAAGCCTAAGGGTTTTCTACCTCAGTGTTGCACTTTGCATCCCCAGTGAACGTGGTTCGTCATCGTATGACGTCATATGGTCCCTACCAATCAGGGTCGAGAGAGAGGTATGCGCTCTGGTGTTCGTGACGAATTACAACATAGAGCACGAAGATATTCCTATAGAGACATGTTACAGCACAGATATACAGTATACCCACAAGGCTAGTTTAGCTTAACAAACTTGCGTTTGTCGCACTAGAAGCAAGTGTAGCTACTTTTCTGGTAACTCAAAACTTCCATAATGGAAAGTGACGCGCGGCGTAAGGGAATACGGGGAAGGGCAAGGAAGGGGGAGTCTTCTAGGACGTGAGCTAAATTCCATCATGAGGACCTGCTAGACCAAGTTGAGTACGAAAATTAATTCAATTTTCATTACTTTCAATGAAGTGAGTCTTCCTATGATCTCATAATAGCAATTTTTGATTATGCGTATAAAATTTAGTTTTTCCTTTTCTCTCGATGATCAGGGGACTTACAGTAATGATACAATGATAAAGTACATGTACACATACATGCACTGACAGAATGATTTTCTAATTAAAAGTAAGTGTAAATAGTTTATCTTTTAGGAAAGCAAATGGTTTTATGTTGAAATTTATAGAATCGGGCAACAGTTTTGAATAACTTTGATTGAATGTGCTATGTAGTGCAATAGATGTTATACATTCTTATTATGATTGTAAGATAATATTCAATTTAAATTTTAAATAAAAACAAGAAACGAACAGTACCCCGGTATACTCAGTTACCGATATACCGCGGTAACTGTTCGTGTGGTGCTTTACTTACATATTCCTCCGGTCGAGGGCTCTTGGTTCATCACAATATTGATTTTTAGAACATAAATGGTTATCTATTAGGCCCATTCGTAAAACAACAAACATAAAAAAACACGTATGATTTTAAAAAGTGAAAACTCAAACCACCGTTGAAGTAATGTTTTCTTTTTGAATGGAGACGTTGAAATAAAACCTACAATCGAGCACCACCATGTAACTTGCTACCATCATCTTGTTCTGACTTATACTGTATGTTATGTTATGTATTATGTCATTACAATTTGGAATAAATAATAACAATAATAATACTAATTATACAATAATAATAATAATAATAATAATAATAATAATAATAATAATAATAATAATAATAATAATAATAAAAATAATAATAATAATAAATTACATTCGTATGTATTCAATAAAAGCAGAATTGTATAATTTTTAAAAGGTATCTTAATTTTGCTATGACGGTCCTCAACGTGAGTGCAGACATGCCAGAAGCACTACTTTATGTTAGACTGAATCAGCTGAGATGGAGTGCTGAATCTACTTTACCTATCTACATAGATCCATTGCTAAGTGCGTGTACTTGTTTTATTGCAATGTACCCACCCTAATGTTGTTTTAAGCAGTTGCATAGAGAGGATCACTGCGTTCATCTACATACAAATGTAGTGAATACCGGAGTACTTATACAACCCAAACACACCAAATGCAGACATGATCTGCTCAGATCTATGCTGTCGCCTTCACACTTCATAAGTAACACACGATATAAGTAAAGGAAGGGTTGGGTGGAACATGTTCTTACTCTAGACACTGTCATACACTTATAACATTACTTTTTGGCTCAATATAATTTTCGAATTAATAGGCACTATAAGCTAACGATCAGTAACCATATCGGATGAAAAATGAGAACAGAAGAATTCCAAAACAAATCCATGTTCCTCACCTACCCTTGATTGACTTATGTAGTTTCCTGCACATCTATAATTATTATTATTAGCTGGAACACTAAAGCACTGTTTCAAATTGTTATATCGCTTCCTGTCAGAATTACGAATTAATGTATATCCTTACATTTTAATTCATATGGCATTAAGATATAATTATTATGAAATTCCATCTAATCCATCTATCACACTTTTGACTGGATATGAGTAACAATCCCTCATCACTTCTACATTTAGAAACAATATGTTTTATTTTTCACATACTTTAAAGTTTAAATAGCATTTTGTATTGTTTCAGAAAACTTATTTTCATAATTTCAAATTTATTTTTCTATTTACATTATTGTCGTTATTCAGGTTCAACTATCTTAAAAGTATCTTGCTTGCTTGTTTGCCCCCCCCCCCTGACCCCCACCATCTTGTGTTTTGATGGAAAGAATAGTTTTTAATTTTTCTTTGATATAAGTTATTATATGTCGTTTGATATTATTCTCATATAAGTTGCGGTCGAAGTCTCATTTCAGAAAACAGCATTTTGTGAGATGTATCACGTCCAGTAAAAGCCCGCGCCAGCCACCTCAATCCAAGACCGAGACACCTTAGGACGTGTAAACATGTCCGTAATTGAAAATATTGGCCATATAAATCTTACAAGATTAAAAAAGTGTTGATTCCAACAATTTATCGCGCAGATTGAAAATCGTTTCGTATGTTTACTGGCCGACGGTGTGTCGCCAGCCGGAGGCCACAAAGTGAATGGGGGACGCAGCTTATAATGGCCGGTCTTGAGAGGCAATATTTTTCTCGCTGAAGTGAGGTCGAGCACTCTAACGAGTGTCATCGACTAAATCACCGCACGGTCTCTTTGGGGTGAAATCCAGCACACATTGCCACCAACATTCCCCTCCCCCCTCTCCCTCCCCGGGCCTTTCAGACTTTAGAAACCTTTTAACACACCTTGGATCCGATCAATATATTTTCTAGCTAGTGTTGTGAACGACTTACTGCAGCACTTTATCACTGTTTCGTGTGTTTTAACATTGTTTCAAAGAACATATTTCTTCTACAAATCCTCTGAGAATTCCTTTGTGGGTTTAAAACACTTATTGTTTGATACGATAAAACAGTCAAACAGAGTAAGGTGTTTAAATATACTTATAGGGATTCTCTTATTTTGATGCATGTACTGATTTTAAGAGATAATTTGACGTCTAAAACTGATGTTTATACCTATATTTAGTTGAGACATTAACATTGATAATTTGATGTCATGTCATATAATGGTAAATGAGTTATTGTTTCTTATTGTTGACATACATCACATTTCGTGTAAACTAATATTACTTAATGTTGTGATGTAATTGTTATTAAATATGAAAACAAACCAAAGTTAAAATGTACGTTTGAAGACAAATTCTGAAATCAATCGTAGGATTTGCTGTTGTATAGTGGACAACGTAACGTACCACGTGAGGATGCATATTGTCTTCACTTTACTAAGATTAAAATGTACTCATTATCTTAAAGTATCAGTATGAGAGGTCAGTGCATCTCGATCTGTAGGATCGGTTAGAAGTTTATTTGTTTCCCTACCTACTTCTGTGGAGCATTCATAGACGAACACAATTTACTTTAATTTTGTATTCGCAACATTCTAGTATATGTCCACGCTTTTATTATAGTTGCCATGCTTTATAAACATTGTGTATTGCAAATTGAAGGCTACCATTGGTAGAAACATACGATTTAGTCTGTTAGTGAGCTCGTAACTAGCTACGCCAGTAATAATTGTATCCCGTTATGACGATACAATCATCAAAATGCCAAACTGTAATATTATTACATTTTCGTTGCATAAAATATACATGACCATCAGTTCACAATATCAGTACAATTCAAGTTCAAGTTTAAAAATGCCTGATTAGAAACTGAAGTTCAAGATCAAAAATGCTCTTTTAGAAACTCAAGTTAATACAAAGTCCCTCCTTTGACAACAAAATGGCAGCATCTAATGAGCAATGACTTGTACTGGGTGGACCTAGCGGCACGTTAGGGTCTTTGTTAGATCTATTTAAAAGTTGAACGAGGATAATTCAACTAAATGTACCAAGTGAAATGGAAGTAATAACGACAGAAACAGATTGTCAAACTGTGTAGGCGGCTTCTTAACCACTTTACCGACATGCCTTAGCAATAGTAGAAATACGCCTAGACGCATGTGTCAAAATGGTTTCCGAGGTTTCAAATGGTATTTACAACACAAAGACAATCAGAAACCAAAGCCCCGAGCAATAGTCTTTGAATCACTTTCCTAACATTTGAACATTACAACCATTTAAACGCCATGACATATTATTCATTCCCTTTGTGAAATGTAGCCGCAAGCATGTTCCCGTGTTGACTCTTACGAGCCACTTTGCAGGACAATTCACAGTAGGGTGTGTTCGATTGTAGCCCTTGGCCTACTAAAGACTGTATCGTGTTCACAGTTGTCGTTTGTTTTAGTCCAGTCCATGGGTAATAGGCCTTCTCTTACTTTGAATCTTCCTTCAACAAAGCTTTGAACCAATTATAGATGATAACATGTATATTCCAAACAGTATGTTGGTAATTGAAAATTAAATTGAGTTTGTTAGTGTGAAAGTATTTTGGTTTGGTTAGCTCTTCTTGAAACACCCCAGAAAATCCGAAATGTTCAAACAGAATGTTCTGGCATTTATGTTGTCCACTTTACGTTTACGAAGAATGCAACTATAAAAAATAAATACTAATATTTCTCAAATTTGTTTGTGGTTAACTATTGCAAGATCCAACAATCACCAACAAATAGTTAAACAACTATAAATCCAACTATCTAGAATTGAAAAATAAGATGGGAAACATTTCACATCCTGCCTATTGACAATATTAGGTAGGTAGACATGTTAATATCGTAACGTAAGTGAGATATGATTTTCTAGAATAAAACTATTGGGTTTCCAATTTGTACCACAATATTTTTCAAAGTATTTATATTTTTCAGGCAGGAAGTACTTATAATAAGAATATACAATTCAATATTATTCAGATTACATTTAATTTCATATTTATGAACTTGACTAAGGGAATCTTCCTTGTATGCTTGTCAAATTATCTTATGAAATGAAATATGAAACACAATGTTGTTGACATACTCTGTGCTAAATTTAATAAACATTAGCAATTCTTATTCCAAGCTATCTCTATAACGTTATAAGTCGGTATTTTCTCAAAAGCGGAACGGAACTGTGTTCAGAGTCTTAATAAGAATTTCCCTTAGCATTTCCAGCCAACCACCGCCACCAAAAGGACTTCAATGACACACTTCGTTACTCCCATCATCGTCAATATAAGCTAGTTATAGCATTTCCTTGAACGCAAATTATGTGTAGCCAAGAATTTAAGTGCCTCCTAAACTTTGGATAGCTTAGTGATGATATTAATTGTTGTTTGGAGCCCATTATATTAGGCACGTATTAGTGTGAGTATCTCAAAGACACAAGGAATTACATTATTTTGAAAGCTTGCTAATAGCTCATTATACTACCAAACTTACGTCTTCATTTAGTTCCTTAAGAAAAGTAAAATGTGTAGTCCATGCAAGAGTTGCCATATTAATGATTAAATGATTATAATAGATTTTGGACATGCGTTTATTTTTTATTTATGTTCGTCTATCTGCTCTCGGGCCTTATTGTTGAATGTATGCCCTTGAATTGGTTAACCAAACTTTAGCCATTTCTGAAAATTAACTTTATAGACCTATATTACCATCTTTAAATACATATAAATAATCAAATAATATGCCCATGGTTGTTTAAAATAGATCATACTTCACGTTTACGAAGAATGCAACTATAAAAAATAAATATTCTCAATTTTGTTTATGGTTAACTTTTGCAAGATCCTACTACCACCAACAACGGGAATATTGAATCACATCGCGAAAACCAACTTCTAACATCCTATGCGACACAAAAAATTACATATCGCTTCTGAGTTGTCTAGTATTTACAGCATTTCATTTGACGTAACAATAGCTGAATATGCATCGCACAATAATTCCCTGTCACAGTAATGGTGGAGGTGCCGGGTTTTATAACAAGCTCTTGCGATCTGAAATTAGGGTCGCGTAATTAATTATTGATCCAATAATACGTTTCAATCAGAGTTCGTTTTAATCTATTCTTTTAATATGCCGTAAATGTAACCTATAATCGCTATTTAATGTACAATGGCGAAATGATTGAGTTTGTATCAATTGATATTGGGAAGAAATTGTTTACGATAACAAGTCAAATGTGACGAGCTGAACTCGGATATTCTACGTTAAAAATTTAAAATATATTATAAAAAGTAAAACCTATCGACAATTGTAATTAATTTAAATGTTTAGAGAATGCGAGCAGTTTTTGAATTTAAATTAAGAGAAATGTTGTTTTAATTGAGTTGAATTGTAAGTATTTTTCGTTTTTCAGGCAATCCAATGACCTGTCAAAACTGATGTTTAATTATGGAAAAAACATTGGAACTGGCATGATAAAAATATGCACTAGTGTTAGTGTTGAGTGAATGAAGGATGGTTGTCCGTATATTATAGACCACCCAAAATAGACTAAATGCAATCTGGTGGCAAGCAAATAAACTTCTATAAAAAGGAGATAAC
This sequence comes from Isoperla grammatica, assembly GCA_945910005.1. NCBI lineage: Eukaryota > Metazoa > Arthropoda > Insecta > Plecoptera > Perlodidae > Isoperla > Isoperla grammatica. The sequence goes on along the minus strand of OX246737.1, from coordinate 38,378,602 downwards.
TCATCGTCGGTTTGTTGAAACCATCAATGGCGCAGATAAGGGGGTAGCTTAGCAGCGCTATCTATTGTTAGTTTGAGTCTCCAATACGAGAATGTATGGATGTGCCGTGAGTACAACTTATAGGGTACAGTCATCAAACAAACTAATATTCTTATTATAAGGCAAAAGCGACAGTAGCTATTTGATCACCACTTGGAACAGATGGGTTCAAATCTAAGACAAATTTGTTCATCATCCACTTGATTGGATCGTTTGCAAAATACTATTTAAAATTGCAAATCAAATGTTATCTTTAATTGATTAAGGAAACAAAGTAAAATATTTTTCACTTCCTGGTGTCAAAATGTACTGATTTAAAGAATAATGTACATATCAGGAATACATCTTTTCCCTTATGCAGTAACAATACAGAACTATACAGCTAATTTCACACAAAATATAAACAATCCAAACAAATATAATCCTCGTCGTGCTAGCCATATTATTGTTACTTTGTTAAATCCTTAGACGCAATAATTAACTATGTATCTACCTGTCGCACTCGCAGATAAGAAATTATTACATTTGCATTTTTACAACGCTTATAAGCTTCATGTGTTTGTCTGTCTTGTCTGGACGGAATCTTATAATCGATATTTCACTTACTTTCTAAATGTCCGATCGAGCTGAAATTTTTCACACATACGTATTCTTAATGACAATACACGCATCAATTGTCATATTTACTAAATAGTCAATTAATTCATCAAAATGAATGAATTAATTATATTTTTACGAACTTAAGAGTAACTCCAAACTTTGCTTTAGTAGGACTCTTTGTTTTTAAAGTAGCTCTAACTTTGTTAAACGTTTATTATACAATCTAGAATTATGTTTAAACGAAATGAAATCGTTTTCTAATTTCTTAGTCTTGGGACCGATTAAAGTGGTTCATCTATAGCTAACCATCTGATTTGGAAGCCGACCGGGTTTCGCCACACTACTCACGCTTGATAAGTTACTAGTGACGTCACTTTGGCGCACTGGATTCTACACTGCAACATTTTCAAATTCTGTTTATTAAACCACCACATGCAATAAATCTATGTATGACAGTCAAATTGACATAATTTGAAATCGCTCTTGACACATAACTTGTAACATAAATTACAATATATATTCAATATTCCCTTGAATTTAATTATCAATCTGAGACGATACATTTAGTATTTAAAAAAAATTATGAATTCTTCCAAAAATTATGAGTGGTACAGATTTTTGAAAAAGTGAACGTTAACAATAACACGTTTTAATAATTTTTAACCAAAACAAGAAAATATTTTACATGTTAACTTTAAGCTGAAACCTTAAAAAAAAAAATATGTTAGTAGCCGATTCCATTTATAGCGCCAGTACAGACGGTTGAAATGTTAATGCGTTGGTAATGTGAATTACTTAGCCGAAATGACACACAGGTTGGAATGTTACTTGAATTATGCAAGGGTCTCCAGCCCAGTGCCGTGTACATGTCATTCACGTTGAAGGTTCTATTTACAGTTTGTAGTGCGTGCCAATCACCACGGTGGTTAGCCATTACTTGATTAGTCTACTCGCGTTTCGAGTGCATGTCAGGTATATATGAGGTATTGATATAATGCTTTCAAATATGATTACATTAATTTAGTGCGTCATTTAAATGTGTAAGTCTGTTTTATTGTTAGTGACATACACAATGTTAATAGCTGTATTAAAGTATTCATGTTGGAAGTTGAACGAAACTGAAAGCAATCTCTTAAACTAATAGAATTGTATTGTACGAACGATATATTCAACTTATTATGGGGAACATGGGGACTGGGGAGGCACATACTCTCCCTAGTCGTTGATTCAATGCATTTGATTTTATATTGAAGAAACTAGTAGAAAATGAATAAACATTTTTATGTAACTGTTAAACTTTCACTTTTTCACTAATTAGTTAGTGTAATATTTTCACTAAAATCTGAATAAAGCAATTATATATGAACAGTAAAATATTCACCAGAACAACTCATGAATATTCATATTAATCGTGATAATAGTTGTGTGTTCTTTTTTGGATTAAAACTAATTAACACTTGATGAAGTATATACAGTATATACCAAAATGGCATTATTAAAAAAAGGAGAGCACAGAATTTTCAACTCGTTTACTCAAAATGTTTCCTTTTGTCAATATAATAATTAATTTACTTATTATTTTATCGTAGGGCTGGACAAGAATATCGAGATACCAATTACTGAAGTTCAATGTAAATATTTCCAGTAGAGTTCTGATAGGTGCATGTTGTGTTTTAGAGTCTGAATTTAAATTATGTCCTAACGTTAAATTGTATACCCTGCTTTTCGAATAATAAACACCCTCCCCCCCCCCCCCCGTGCGAGGCCTGAGTTGAAATCTCAGTTGCGAATACATCGTTACTTTTCAACACATTGTTTATGTTTTCACGTTAATAGAATTGCGTTTGTTCACAAATGTTTAATTCACCGTCAAAAGAAGTCCATGCATGGTCAATATTATATTATATGTAATTCTCTATATTTGTCAATAATTTGCAAACATGATTACTTAACTGCCACGATTCATTAACTTTAAGAATACAGACAAAAAACTGTATGTACATTGTACACACAATTAATTATTAGCTCTTCTTTCCATGTCTTGAAGTTGTTTGGTTGGTTTTGAAAGAGTACCTCACTTTCAAACGGGCTGATATTATTGGTAGCCATGGGGTTACAAATTACCTGTCAATCAAATTATCTAAATATTGGGCAAACTGTTATCAATCGGAGGAAAACATTGTTTTGTAATTCAAATAACAATATTAATTCAATTTGCATTGATTTGGAACCCACTCGCTGATAAATAATGAACATCTGATGCTTTGCCTGTCATATCATAACTACATTCGAAACACGAAAACAGAACACGAGAGAGTATAAAATATATACAATGTTCTGTAACTGACATAAAGCAAACAAGTTTTATTTGAATTGGACAATTAGTTACGAAAAGGCTAGAGGTTGAGGAACAATAACATTGAAAATATTAACATCAAATTAAGGTCTTAAATGAAATAAAAGTAAACCCCACGCGACAGTGCATTAATATCTCACTTAGGTCCCAACTCACACGGACACAATTACTTTCAAGTTAATTAAATAAACTTATGCATTGTTCTCGGAAATTAAAGTCAATTTTAGGATCCGGTTCTTGACGTTGTTCTAAGTAGTCCCAAGATGAAAGCATTGCGGGGCAACTTCCTGACAAAATCTTGTAACAGATACTAATTGCCACCAGCTTGAAACTTCTCAAGCTTCTGGTTGAGAGTATATTCGAGTTTGTTTTGTTAGACACTGACATTCGCTCTGATTATCTGCTTGGTTTTAGCGTTCCGTGATTAACTTATACATGCTTTCAAAGCTATACCCTCGTTAACGAGAACCCGCACTGACACATTAAAGCAATTTTCAAGATTTAACTCAAGTAGGCATTACGTTAGACTTAAACCCACATGAACCTAAGAAAACAGTGACAAAACAACAGCTTGATGTATTGTCTAAATAAACGCGAGCTAAACTTTGGATGAATTGTTTTAACAGATGAATTGGAATGTTCTAGGTTCATGTATGTTCCCACTAATTGGGGCGAATGTACACACCGTTGTGGAGTGTGAAGTTATGTTCTCAACATTTAAAATTAATATTCGAACTTCATCTTTAACACACAATCCAAAAAAGGTACGTGTTTTATTTTTTAAATTATTGCCATTGCAATAACATTTTTTTAACGAAAAAATGAATAAACACACTGTGTACTGAAGAACAATTAACTAGTATTATTTTAACAGCACACAGTCAAGTTTCATGCTGCTAATTGAGATACAAAATTGGTATATTATATTGGGTTATCAGAAATACTGTGTTCTTCTGTTATAAAAATATGTGATTATATGTGAAATAGGGAATCTTCTTCTTCTTCCCTGATGCTGCGTTAGCAATATGTGTTTATTTGTTCTGAGAGCTTCAAAATATTTCATGATTCTTTCTTGATTTATTTAATGAAGACATAAGTTTATCACTCATCACACATAAATGCACTAATATAAGGCATTGGCACTGCATGTACGAATGCAGTAGCTTTATATTTCAACAACGGTATATGTTTCTTTACCAATTAATTTTTTGTTTCTACTTATATATCTTCTTTTTCTCTAATGTGATTTTGAACATTAATTTTAATTACCTTTATTGTTGTATCTCTTTTACTTTAACATTTACAAAAAATACACACTTTTCCGGCATAATAATCTTAATTTTGAGTTTTAGCTTACTAACTTGGCATCCAAACTCAACATTTGAGCTAACAAATACGACGACCAGTTTGCATTAGTTGGAACTTGATGTCCATTAACTATACGCGGCCACGCACAAAGGTTAATAGGGTCGTTGTATTGTTTTGTGTTGGAGGTTGCCTAAACACAAAAATGTTACACAGTATACCACTCAACCCCACCCCAAGGGGAACTCATCTTGCAAATGTGTGGCCGAAGACCGGCTATCTACTAATTGTTTGAAACAGCGTTACCAACAAAAGAAAAATATGAACTCCGCGTAAATTCTTTTGTGATGCGAAGAAATAAAAACTCCGAAGACCGGCTATCTACTAATTGTTTGAAACAGCGTTACCAACAAAAGAAAAATATGAACTCCGCGTAAATTCTTTTGTGATGCGAAGAAATAAAAACTCCCGTTCTCATAACAGTCAGTCGTGTGGGTAAATGCGAATATTCAAATAATCTAGACAAACGTTAATTAATTTGTTTTATTTGACGAAAATTGTTACTCAGAACACGTTTCTTGAAACGCAAACCCGGAACTAACAAAATGTGTTTTGCTTGGCATATAAATAACGAAGTGTTTTTCAGATACAATGAAATAATTTAATATTTATGTTTAGTTAATCCTTTGACTTCTACGACGTGTTTAGATATCATACAATGTATTTAGACAATTCAGTGGCATTATCCAGACGCTCACAAAGGCGAGAAGGGGTTAAATACAAGTAATAGGACCCTTGCGCAATAGCCCCAACCAGTGGCCTTGTTTTCCCCAAAGGTGAGTTTTATGTTCGTCTTTCACGTTTTGAAGGGATGTTTAAAGTGGCATTGTTTGACGTAGCCTACAGTCATCGTGGTTGCATTCCGTAAGGTCGACCGGGCTCGACCGCCCAACCGTAGTATCATCGGGCAAATGATACTACGATCGGGCTGGTCGAGCCTGGTCGACCTTACGTCATGCAACCCATATTATATAGCTTCCATCGTTATACATAGAATTATTATGGCTTCCACCGACATTCCCCTTTCTCGCCTCCTTCACACTCTTTTTTATGGCGATGCGTGGAGGGGGGGGGGGGGGGGCTTAAACTCATACCCCCCTCCCTTCTTAAACAATTAGGCTTACTTCCCAATCTATTTAATTTTTGGTATTGTGCATATTTACAATTTTTTGGTAACAGAAAATGTGAAATATTATATTACAAATAAATAAACAATATTATAATAAATATAGCAATTTTATATACATTATCAGTCATCATATAAATACATAATTAAATAAGAACAAAATTGAATTTACACGACAGAGTTTGTCGTGTCCGCATAGAGTAACGTAAAACAATTCCACCGCAACCAATGAACACTCCTCTTCTAAATAGTGTAGCGATGATTTAGCCAATCACCATCGTGGCGTGATGCCTCTAGGTGAGTAAATAACCTCTGCCCTCATTATAAAATAAACTCATTCAACCTTCATTGAATTACATGATTAAAAGCGTATTTGCACAGCGCTCTGTAGATTTAGTGCTTTGCTAGTTGGAAAGTGACTAGAATGGTCATAAAATACAATGGTTTCAGTTTCACTACAATGACCCCAGTGTAATATTATGATGTAAAAATAGTTGTATCACGTGTTCATTGGTACTAAGATTACATAAAACCTACACTACACATTTCTGGTAAAATATCAATTTATGTACTGAACGTTTACGATGAATAGTAAAAAGTAAACATTAAAAAAACAAATACATTCACCAGTGGCGTAGCGCAGAAGTCGGGGGCCCCCCCGCGACATTGGTCATGGTGGGATCAAGCACGGGGGGTATGGGGGGCGGAGCCCATGAAAAGCGCCGCAGACGAAAAATTTTGAAAGCAGGTTTTTAGAGTGCATTTGGTGCGTTTTAGGAAAAAGTGGTGGGCTGAATGTTATACCGAAACAATGTAGTTTGGGTGCGTCAATTTGTTTTGTCGTCATGTCGAGTTACAATTCACAGCATACATGGCAACATATTAACGTTTGATCTTATTTTCAACCCCCCCCCCCCCCCCCATATCTACCACTTCCACGCGACGTAATAATAATGGAATTGGATGCAAACTGAATTTCATCGTTACCGTGATCAGCGGGCTCAGTCTCAGTCGTTGGGCTAAGAGATGATATTGAGGCTGTTGGCTTCTGAGACGAGGTAGCGGATAGACAATCAGTTGCACTTTCCGTCTCATCTGATGGTAAAGTAAGTGATTTTAAAGGTGATTTGACTTTTTGTTCGTCGTTTTGTTTTGTTGTTGAATGGGGTTTTTTAGCAAAGAATTGTTCGAGTTTTGGTAATTTTGCAGCGCTAAGTTCACTTTCTGTTTTTTGTTTTCCTTTCTGAGCACCACTTTTATAAGTTCTACCACTCATTGTAAATAATATATATATTAACAAATAACATAGTAACAGAATAATAAAATAGAAACAGCCAGCCATCCGTTTATGACTTGGCTCGCTATAGCGTCTAAATATTTCGCCGTCAAAAACGGAATTGTTGGTTGTCTAGAGAATTCAATGGTGTCTTGTCTTCTTTATAATGAATATGATATTGAAATTGACAGTTGTGTGAATATTCTTGAGACCTGTGACTGATTTCCTGGCTGATACAACATTTTCGTTTTTTTTTTATTTTTTATTTTTTTTTTTTTGGGGGGGGGGGCGCGAATTTTGTAATTTTATTTAAAATACATTTTAATTGATTTGTTATCTTATTTGAAATTTTCATAAAATACGATCTATATAATCGGGGGCCCCCGCTTTGCGGGGGCCCCCCCGCCTTGCGGGGTTTGCGGGGCCTTCCGCTACGCCACTGACATTCACCTGTGAATGTTCTTCTAGATGTACTTTAAAATTACCGAAATCCACCATTAAAGAAGTTTTTCAATAAAAATGTTAAACATAATATAATTCGAAATATAAGCCTACCACTAGACCATATGAAAAAAAATAAAAAGTATTATTTCTAAATATTCATTGCAATTATTACGTTACAGTCGGGCCCACTATTAAAGAACTCTCTTTTATCAAAATTCTTGATTTAACAAAGTAATTTTCATTCATTTTAAGCAAAAATACATGTAAATTGGTTCTGTTTTAACAAAGTTCTTTTTTAACAAAGTAAAAATCAGCTCCCTTCAAGTTCGTTATAAGTGGGCTGGACTGCATATTTAAAGCCTGCATTGTAGATTAATGAATAGGACAATATAGTGTTCTATAAAATTAAACCTACTCACAAGATCAAGAAAAATCGATTTATTGATTATTTTAGGGCGAAAAAACAATTGTTTCGGATACACACACATCGCTCTTAGATGTTTTTATTTTTTAGATAATCATGATAAGCATTTTTATTGGAAAATGTGAAAGAATGTTTAGTAATATCAATATAACATGATGATTTCCCAAAAAACGAGAAAATCATTTTGCTATCCATTAAGATAAATACAAAATAACAAATTACAAATAAAAACAGTGATTTTCAATCTTATCTACATAAACATTGAAATGTGTTTTGACTTGATTAACATCCTGTCAAATATAATAACTTTATATTGTGCTCTAAATACCAAACCAGAAGAGCGCTAATAATGATAATACTTCTTAGCCTTTCATGGCACAGTTTTTAATGTTCCTAAATTACAGCTGGTAGTGTAACGCAAATAGTGCACGGTTATATAAGACGGGTTTCTGTGGCCAAAATGTTGGGACACAAGCGCACAATTGGGTCACAACTTAAGTTGCCAACTAGTTCATTATGGTCAAGGATTTCCATTTAAAGTTGACTTTATAATAGAGCAATCACAATTCGTTGCCAATACCTAACACAGAAGATCTTAAACGTGGACTTAATTTTAGTTGACCTACAGGCTTTCTGATTTGATTTTAATAACATCCATACATTCTGTAGCTAAAAGTTATAATAATGCTAAGTTAAGCATAATATAATACAAATAAGTTGAACATTTTGAAGCAAGCAACTACAACGTCTTATTTCTTAATTAAGACGACGAAAAAAAGTAGAGTGGTCCTATGTAGGGCAGGTAGAAACGGCTAAGGCAGGTGTGTGTTCTTATCTTCTACTGGCCATTTCATTTTATAGAAAGCACTTGTCTGACTTTCTAAACAAAAGCAGGCTTTTATTTCCCAGTGAAAGGAACCACCCCTGCCACCAGTAAGTTATTTAGCGGCCACAATGGCGTCCAACACGAACCACAATGAGCTGAATTACGTTCTCTTCTTTTTAAAAGAATGAACGCAAGAGACTTGGATTAAAAAAAGAAAAACCTCGCTTAATCTGCAGAACCTAATCTGGATACAAAATCGAAATGAACTTAACTGCTGCAAGATTTCAAGAGCTTAGTTTCGTGAAACCTTTTGCCCTGAATTCAATTAGCATTAAGAAAAGATATACAACCGTACCTAGTGAGGTGTTCGCAATGGGTCTGGGTCTAGGGACAAAGACTCGGACTGTTTTCTGCCCAAGCCAAGTGAGAACGTAACTAGTCTCATACTTCATGTGGCCCGTTAGTCTAGTAATTTTATTGCTACTTTCAATGCAAAAAGTACAGGGTTCAAATCTCGGTTCGTTTTTTTTTTTTTTTTTTACTGTAAAACTTGACTTATACTATCAATCCATTAGGGATAATTTACCACCTTTTGTTGGTATCTGGAAATTAGTAACGCAATTGGCAAGACCAGTGAGGCTGGTGCACCCTACTAAGTGGAAGACTGCTTTTATACAAATGTGCAAAAAAAAACGCCAGGAATAAGTTGATTTTCGGTGAGACGTCGTGCATGAAAAAGGCAGTAAATAAGTATCTCTAAAAGTTGGTATGAGAGTGAGACTAGTTTAACTGCGAATAGTATAAGTTACATGTGTTTATGGTGTACAATTCCCGGAGTACTAAGAATGATACTTCCACGTATAAGGTTATATATCCACTGTAATCAGAACATGGCCAATCTAGTTAGTGTCAAAGCCGCTTAATGCAACTTTGTTCATTATATTACTACTCTCTGTAATCTAGAGAAGAGTATAGTTATTTTTTAATCCATTGTCGTACTCATTGCTTAGCTGATGATATTCAATGCAAAACTTGATGATAATGATATTTTGAGTTTAACGTCTCATATTTTTGCAACAATTCTAATCGAGACGATGTGTGGGTGATTATGAAGATGAGAAAACGCAACGTGACATCTATGCCCAAGCCAGGATTCGAACCTGGAACGCAGCAACCGCGCTTTACTAGACCAACGCCTAAATAACTACTTACTACTACTACTAATTTAATAACACAAATTGTACCTGTTGCGATTTTTATTTAAGTATCAAAAACCAATTATTCAATGAACCTATTGAAAATTTAAAAAAAATCAATAACAACAATGAACCAATTATTTTTTTTTTTTTATATATATATATTTTTTTTTACACAGAGTTTAATCATGACCCAAAATTTGATCACTATTGGTCGAGTATTTTAGAATTTAGAAATTTCACAATTTTAACAAGTGCAATATTTGCAAGTTTCTAAATTCACCTGGTCATGAATCACCTTTCAATTCCTTGAAGCATTCTCAAGATCAATGATATACCGTTATTTTAACGTGGTTCAACATTGCGAGCTAGTAACCGTCATTATCGTTGTCAATACTACATACATTATACCGCTGTACAATAACGTGATGTACATTATATCTCCCCCACACACTTCACCGCATCGCACCACAGCGATAACGACCTCTACTGCTAACACCCAAGGTCGTTTACATAACCTTGAGTGGCTTCCCGCCGAGTCCACCCTTATACTGTAGTAATCCAACCCCATTCAGCCGGTCCGCACATTAATAGCACATCGATTAGGGGTAGTGTATTAATTCCATCATAGACATAGACCTCGCATCGCTTCGCGCACTCAATGGATCGCCTTGATATTTGAGCTGTGCCAACAAGATCGGATTACTTGCTCGTGCTAGATTTGGCCGCGGTCACCGTTGTAACCAGTTCCATTTACAAACAGCACAACGTCTGTTAAGTGACTTACACTTACTTATGGCACGAGGATTATCGAGACAATGTTTGGGTTACTCGTGAATGACAACGGCCTCATAGGGAGAAATGGACTCGCGAATTGTCGTGGGACGAAGCATAACTGTGGTGTGAGTGTGAGGCACCGTATAGCTGTTGAAGGACAGAGTGATAATGCCACTACTCCTTCACAGACCAAAATTGGTGGTGGTGAGCAGGTTAGTGTGCTTTGCTGATCCCGAGAGCTGTGCCGGCGGAGCGTATGCTTCTGGCAGTGCCATCCTAGCCGGATAGGTCGAGATGGAGAAGCCAGACGAAAGGAAGTCCACGTCTTCTTCTTTTACGTTTCCACCCCGTTACGTCCTATTTTCCCCTTTCCTCCAATTTCAACCCGATGTCATATGACCTAGTTGAGTACGTCGTTAAACAACAAAATAATCAAATCAAGTGTATTAATTAGACTTTACCGCTTTGTCATTTGTATTTGTTTCCTTGTATGTATACGTAATATGTTATATGTATGAAAAGTAGCAAGCTTGCTAAATATAATATTACTATACTCACTACAACTATGATCATGCTCAACTCCACCTGATGGCTAGGAACATACCAACTACAAGGATGTCTCCGTCTATTGGCTATGGTTGTGGACGAGTCTAGGCCAGAGAATGATGAATGAAGTTTGTCGCTGAGAACCAGCCCCGTGGGAAAATGATGACAAACGGACGAGGATGTCTCGTGTCTCGAACGATGATAGATGGCGCGACCGTCGTACTAAGTCACGTGGGTTCATCAAACATGGCAGTCACGTGGGAGCAACGCGTCATCGCGTTGTAGGCTTGGATGCGCAGAGTGTTGACCATTCGCGCAGATGTGCATCGCTGCAGTAAAGGAAGTAACGCGTCATCGATGACGTCAGCTGATGCGGGTTATAACCTTGGATGCGCAGAGTGGTGAACGTTCGCGCATATGTGCATCGCTGCAGTAAAGGAAGTAACGCGTCATCGATGACGTCAGGGTTGTAGGCTTGGATGCGCGGAGTGGTGAACGTTCGCGCAGATGTGCATCGCTGCAGTAAAGGAAGTAACGCTTCATCGATGACGTCAGGGTTGTAGGCTTGGATGCGCAGAGAGGTGAACGTTCGCGCAGATGTGCATCGCTGCAGTAAAGGAAGTAACGCTTCATCGATGACGTCAGGGTTGTAGGCTTGGATGCGCAGAGTGGTGAACGTTTGCGCAGATGTGCATCGCTGCAGTAAAGGAAGCAACGCGACATCGGTGACGTCAGGGTTGTAAGCTTGGATGCGCAGAGTGGTGAACGTTTGCGCAGATGTGCATCGCTGCAGTAAAGGAAGCAACGCGACATCGGTGACGTCAGGGTTGTAAGCTTGGATGCGCAGAGTGGTGAACGTTCGCGCAGATGTGCATCGCTGCAGTAAAGGAAGCAACGCGACATCGGTGACGTCAGGGTTGTAAGCTTGGATGCGCAGAGTGGTAAACGTTCGCGCAGATGTGCATCGCTGTAGTTAAGGAAGTAAAGCGACATCGAACCAAGGACGACGACTTGTTTAGATGTTTACACCGACAATCCGATAGATTTGCCATCGGCTGTGTTGATTTAACTAATGAATATTCGACATATGTTTGACATTTTCTTCATCCATTCCTGATGAGCGTTCATAAGTGGCGCGTATATATTATGTTTTACGATCTAAAGTTTGTATGCTTTCTTATTTTGGTAGTATTCCAAATACCAATCTGTTACCATCCATCGCATAAAAGCATTCGTTCGTTTTGTGTAACATACTAAATTTGTAAATATATGATTATTGTATTAATATAAAACCAATTGCTTTAATCTCAATAAAGCAATTTAAAGTATTACTACTGTTTTATCTAGATTGACACTGCAACAAAATGTATATTTTCACAAACAGATGGAAAAGTAAACTAATTGAAAATTAATAAATCCACTATAAAATAAAAACAAAACCTTAAACAAAAATGTAGAAGAGCCCTGAGCCATAGATGTTACTTTCCAAAATAAATCATGGTAAAATTTGTCAATTAATAATATATTGTGTAGAATATATTGTATTAAGTGTCAACGTAAGTGTCAACGACGAGACGTAATAACCCGAATTGTATTAAATTGTATTTTAATAATACGTTGTGTACAATATATTGTATGTAGTAGAGGTTTTTCAACGAAGGGATTCATTTTATTAAAATAATTTAATAAATTAAATCGATTTCAACAAATTGTTCGTTATGAAACGAATACTAAAGTCGCTAAACAAATTGAACAACCTATCTGAAAGCGCCAAGTATGTATTAGCTAAATCTGTTACCTGTCCGAAAATGTAGAATATTTACGTATGCTACCCATATCCATTCATTTTCAATAATGCGTTTTAAACGTGACCAAAATGTGAACTACTTTACTGGGCCGGACGCAACATTCCATACCGAGCAGAGCATTCCGCCACTGAAAACAAGGTTGCAGGTATTGCGGAGCCGTTTGGTGCATTTTTCTATTATCACTGGCATTGTTCCAAATGTTTTACCAATAATATTGAAATTCGATTATTATTGATAAGCAAAAAGTTGCGTTTCCAGCGCCTGGGGAGAATTGTTGATGGGCGGACCCCGACGGGAATTACTCCACAAAAATACACAAGCTGTCATTCACACATACCGACGTTTTAGTCTCCCCTTTCACCTGTCGATCACTTTATAATCTCTCTAACATGTGATGATAGACAACACCTCAAAAAAATTAGATTGATTATATATTTTATGTTCTATCCAGCATCATCCTTTGTAAAGTTATTTTTCATATACTTCAAAGTGATTATTATAATTGTCCATAGTGTTATGCTAGCTATTTTATCATACAAAACTATAAGTAAATTAATAACTTGAATATATGCACTCAGATGTAGTATTATTGTTGAAGCCAACAAAACCCTGATACATTAAATCTAATTCCATAGATCTCCAATTGATCATAACCTAAGTGCTAACTTATACACTATGAATCATACTTGTATAAACGATTGATTAACTACAAACAGTCTGAAAGGGCTCTTCGGTTACAGTTTGAAACAGTCAGTATGAAATATAAATAAACCAAACTAAGTTGCACACGTTCTGTTCTTACGACAGAAGATGCAAAACAAGATGTAGTGTTCTGTGTCTAGTATTTGTAATGTAATCCAGAAGACTAAAATGAGGGTGAGTTCTACATTACCTTGTCGATGCCGTAATTGTTCGATACCGCAGCGTATATCGCCAAGCAATAGGTTGTATTGTATGATTATTATTGTTATTGTCAAAGCTAGGATTGAACCCTTTAAATCTCATCGGCGTTACAACGCTTAAAGACATTTTGAGCTATAGTTAATTATGAATTCGTTTCATGTTTGTCCTACCTAATTATCAAAGAGATTAACAAATACGGACGATAAATACAACATGCAATATTCAAGAAACACTGAAAAAAATATAAAAAATAGGAAATATAGCATAAGAAAAATAAAATTACTACAGATTAATACACATTTTTAAAAACATATAAATAAAAGAGGTATACATCTGTAAGATATTCGAAACAAAACTATAAATATAGTGGATCTAAGATGAAGATGTCAACATGCAAGAATTGATCATATGGAAGCCAACTGTGTTTACAAACAAGTTGTATAAAAATAGATGATTTATTTCAAGGGTAACGCACAAAGTGTTTACAACATAACTCATCCCCACAGCGCGGGCCCGGTCTAACTTATGTGTTGTTTGCTTGCCATAAGTGTTAGTTTCCACGCGACGCGGGGTAAACTGTGTTGCTCTGCTCTAGACCAGCGTAATTGTACGACGGCCGTTATGATATCGCCGGACGCTCTCTGCAACTCCCGGCTAAATGGAGTGTAATGGATTAGACTCCGCGCTGAGATGCTCACTCAACCAGAGCCGAGAAGAAACAGAGCAACAGATATGACGAGGATGCCGATGGTATTTTCACCAGAAACACGAGGTTAAGTTTTTATCCAATAAATCGCATCATTATGTTATTTTTAAATGATAATTTATTCTTTCACTTTCTAAAACACGTTTTCTATGAAAATATCCTTGTGATCTGAAACTAAACTAACCTTTCGTTAACAATAATATACTAAAAGTTACGAAAAAAGGAATATTTTACTTCATTTCATTACGAAAGTCAAAGTCATCTCTGAGCATGTTATGCAGTGTATGGATATACAATACGTATAAAGTAAAGTTTCGAAATTTTCTTATTAAATTAAGTTACCATAAATGCAACTTCATGTAAATTACTGCTTAACTCAATGTTACCTTTGTATCTACTTTCTAAGGTTTGGGTCTCTCGTCTCCCGACTGGATCGTGATTATTTATGTTCTTAGTTCCGAGTAACTTTCTTAAAACTAGAAATAAAATTAAAGTTGAGACAAGGCAGTAACATTTAAGGTTACATTCAAACCACTTATTAAAGTGGTAATTTTAACGAAAGAAATAGAGTAGTGCATTCTATTTCGCATTTGGCTCTTTTCGTCTACTAATACGACACGCAGAACCACATTTGATCTTTTTTGACCAACATATATTGCCTTAATTGTATTGTGTTTTGGATAAAATAATATAATATAATACTTTATGGTTTGAAGTTTCGCTTTTAATTATACCTATAGTGCTTATATTAAAAGAAAGCTAAAGATTTAAAACAGTCGTTTATAATTTTATTTACTTCTTTGTACAATAAATCCACACTTTTCACTTATGAACTAATTTACGTAATTGAAAGGCAGCGTTTATAATGATTAAAACATTTCGCTTTTCTGTTTTAAAACACACTCTGTGTAGGTAGTTTTGCCCTCTACAGACTTACAGTTGTTTTCATACGATATTTTGAATGAATGTCGCAGGGATGTTTATAACGCTAATGAAAACCTATATAAATTATTACTACAGGGATCGAGCCCGAAAACTACCTCATTATAATCTCGTATGCCACATATATCAGTGAAAGTAATGAGGACAAAGAGCGAACACTCAGTAGTAGTAATAAGCGCCCTCAAACACATCTTGGCACAGACTTGGACAACAAGTCAAGTCAAGTAAAAAACACATCCATTCGCTTTCATCTAATTCCAATATCATTCCAAGTTGAACTCAATTTATGCAGAATTACAATAGTTCGTTATCTTTCGCGTTATTCTAGTCATTTATTCGTTTATACAAAAGGAAAACGTCAGCCACTTTAATTGGTTAGTTTAATATGTAAAACTCCCTCGGAGTTGACGCTCGCTTCGCAGAGTGTTTTCGTCAACCTCGGAAAGACGCTCCGAATAACTTGGGGTACTCGACAATGTAAACAGACGAGAAATTACGATCCCTCTTCCCGCTAGGAGCGCGCAGATCGCTAACGAGTGCGAGGTGAAGATCGATCTAAGCTAAGCTCTTTGGGAATCCCTTCACAAATATTACTACACTGATGAGCATCGCACATCATTTCAAGGTAACGAGGTGTTAGGTGAAGAACGGATCTGCTTAAGGCTGCTCTACGAGGCGATCAAGAAATGGTCATCAAAGAAGTTCAAGTACCAAAAAGACTTTTGATCAATTGAGTTTACAGCTTTCTTCTCAAATATTGTTCATCCTTAATTGCAACAATGGCAGTTAGTGCGTACAAGAACTACATTAGGGTAGCCCATTACTGGAAGAGAGCACCATTTAGTTTATTAGTGTAGGAAACTCAATGATAGCACGGCATGTTGATATATAGGCCTACAGATAGTATTGTATAGTTATAGTATAATATGAAAATCTTTGTTATATATTCTCTCTTTTTAATTTTAAACTGATATCAAAATAAAATTCCTAACAATTAATTTTGAGCTTCAGTTAGATTACGAGTATATTAGATTAGTTAGATACACATATTAAGCGTCGATCAGCAAATTAACTATTGTATATCGATTTTCTATTTTGTAATTTCACGTCTGGATCTGCGATATACCCAGTGCACTCTATCTGCATAATAGGCGATTATTATGTGTCCACTCGATCCCCCTTGCCCCCCTCCCCCCATCACGTCAACCCCCCAGTAATCCATGTTAACCAGTGATGATGATGAGGATGATAATAGATATTGGCATCTAATAGCTTCTTGACGAGACGAAGATTGGTTGAGGTTTGAAGTAGAAACATTTTTTCTATATCCATGCCAGTATTCGAAAGTGGAACCATGGTTTACCAGACGACGCCAAACAAGCCTAAGCCACTATGCCGACAATTGATTACTAGTGAGTACACTTGAAAAAAGTGGCAAGATCGAGGTCCATATGATATAATCAATCCATTTATTCAATATAATCATTGTTAAGCAACGGGCAATTTCCCTCAGGTACCATACAATAATAAATATACTTGAATAATTAAGTTAACAAACGAAGACAACAAAAAATACACTTAGCAATGGTAGATGGTCAAGTCAGAGTCCAGTCACCACACAAATGTGTGTAGAAAGCTAAAATTTCCAAATGGATCACATAACAAGCGAAAATATTAACCGAACAAGAATGCCAGTGAAAGCTAGACCGTAGCAGGTAGCAGGTAGCAAGAGAAGGGGCACCGGTAAGGAAAGTCATACAAATTGACGAGTTTAGTTCAATAATTGATTTTGGCTTTCTGGTAGAGCCGCGTCGATCGCTAAAATCATGCTTAATACACTGCTGATGTTTCGGGTAGGTCACACTACCCGTCTTTATAACTCACTCGAAGACTGAGAGAATCTACTCGACCTGTAGCTCATGAACCTTGCGACTGTGCCAAAACAAGGCACTTGGACGCGACAGGGGTCGAACCGGTGCCGTGGGCGCGGGGTGGATCACGGATATTCGCAAGAAATGATATTCCTTGTCACAGTCGCAGAGTGACGCTAAATCGAGCAGGTCTTAGTCTGTGACTCAGTTTTCGAGTTAGCACCGAAGATGGGTAGTGTAACCTACCAGACGACCACATAATATTAGCTCGATGAACGTGGCGATACCCAAAAGTTAAGAATAATTATTGAATCGGGCCGCGAAAGCCAAAAACAGTCTTTACACTTGACGATGGTTGGGAAATAAAGTAGGTATATCTTTTCAAGATAAGCTTGCTTGGAAGAGTCAGAGTTGTTTTTATGTGAGAACTCCTCGTGAAAATGTTTTCCACTGAGTTCGTTGACCTGCGTAACCCCGATCGTAAACTGATTACGCTTTCTACGCTCAAATACAATTACGATACGTTTGCTTCATCAATTAAACCGTAAATAAGTAGGGAATTCAATTATTCATGATGGGTTTTAACGCTATTCCAGACAACTGAGACCAGGACTAAAAATCTGCTTTTAAATACGGTTCTCAGCGAACAAAATAAAAAGGAAAAAAAATAACAAAATTGCTATTCGCGCGTACCGGGACGTTAAAGAAGTCAAATTTCATTCGTGAGTTTAGATGAAACTGGCGGCGTTTTTGTGTTCATTTCTCCATAATACCTGGCCAAAAGTCACTTGAAGAGGGACACACATCAGGTAAAGCTGATGTACACCCTGTAACGAGTATTCCTACGAAAAATTATTATTAATATTATAACCATTGCATTACAATGTTAGCACATTGCTGTTCTTCACAATCAGTTTCGAAAATGAGTGGCATTTTGCACAACATATATTAATGAACTCGAACTGCAGCAGCATGTATTTCTATTAATATTTTTAATTTTCCAATGAAAATATTTTCACAATTTAGGTGGATAGGTGTTCATGTTGTTGTTTAAAACAACACGCTGCATGAAACTGGAAACAAAAGAAGGGTTTAATGAAACCAGCGAAAGCTTTCGACCTCCCACATAGTCATCTAGCTATAGAGTTCGACTTTGAAAATGTTGTTTAAACCCACACGAAATTGCGAGACGCATTTTTAGTGAATGGACGAACACTGCAAGGAAAATTATAACTACTATCAATCAAGTGTTAAAGCAATCTGTATACATAAAGTAGCAAAACGGTTGCCTGCTTCTGACATCCCTCTAATTGCTCTACATTCTTTCCCGCTTTAGTACATCTACCCACCTCAAGAGTGAGCATAAAAAGTTTGCTCGTTAAATCCCGCTCTCCGTATGTCCTCAAGGTAACCAAGGTGAAAACCACGGCTTTCACAGGGAGCCACTTCTTAGGGGTTGTGATTTGTTGCGGCTCAAGAACGCGGTATTAAATATTGAATAGAATGTGTAATTAAAAGTTATGAAATATGAATGGAGGATATCGTCATTCGCTACGTGACTACCAGATGGGGGTAGGAGGGGGCGTGGGGGGTTGGGGGGGGGGGGTAAAAACATTTTTATCACCAAACCCGGTTTAATTTGCGTCGCGTTGAATGTAAGAAAAATGTATATCTAGAGATTTTGTTCGGTGCGGTTTGGTAAGAATCCTCTCGCTGTGCCGAAACGCGCCTAAAGTATAAGCATTGGCTAGATTAGGCAAAAAGTGTTGTATGGTTGTATTAAAACCGCAATGTTTTAACTTATACATATACTACAATCTGTGCCTAAAATTGTGCAAGAGATCGATGTATATTTCTGAAAGTCAAACTCTGATTCTACATTTTCTGCCCATAGTGCCCTGGCTTTAGTAATTCTCTATACAATAGAGGTACATTTACAATTTTAGAGAAAGTTATTCTTCTTTATTCTATGCTCGGAGTAGGAGCCTTATGCGTAGGTAAAGCGAAGCGACTTAGAAGAAAAATGAAATGCTAAGTGGCAGACAACCATCCTCCTCACTGTTGATCCACGTTTACCTGTAGACTCTCGTGAAATCTAATTTTAGACTCGAGTTTCGGGCTGTTATTTTCCGATATAGACAACTCACAATTAAGATGGTTGTATTAAGTCACATAAACATTACGTTTTTAGATGATTTAATTCTTGTGACTGTTCACATAAAAGGATTGGTACAATGCATATATAGTTTGGACATTTCTGGCTTTTCCATACATTGCCAAATCGAGTTTTACCATCCATTATATACTTTTGAGTATTATGTTGATAAAGGCCCGAAAAATACTCATTTTATTACATCCATTGAAATACTAATCATGTGATATTATTTTATAATAGCCAGTATGTTGCTTTATATAACAATAACGTTATGTTAGACTGAAAGAAGTCTAACATAACGTTAAATCCTAATGTTTTCGAACCTTTATGACGTAGAGAAACGAGGCATTAATTTCAGTTGACAGTTAACATGTATGTGTCATATAGTGCCTTAAATCCGATTGTGAAGCAAAATAAATTTATTTAATTCAGTTATCAAAACTGATTTACGAAGAGGACAAAACAATCTAGAACTATGTATGCAATTACAAATGGAAAAAGTAATATCGAATCAACTACCAAGAATAACAAAACAAATTAGTGTACTAGTTAGACGTTAGGGAAGACATACAATAGTTTTGACGTAAAATAATCTCCAGCATTGAAAATTATAACACAAAATGTTTTCAGTTAAAAAGTATTGTTCCTAATCTTTTGAACAACCATTATGTGCTTGTACGTCAGTTTGAAGTTAACATCGCTATGTTTTCATGATTTTTCTTTGTACTTTTTGAAGTTTAAGATTTATGGAAGATTTGGAATACAAAGCAACTGTAAGCAGCACGGGCATAAATACCGTCGAGTTTAATATGGTTGTTTTCATTCTACATATTAAAACTGCTTTATTTAGTTTTTTCATAATAGGGCTGGTTGACCATAAATACCATAGATTATTGAAGAACATGAGAAACATGATCTTTATGCGCTAAACGTTTTGATGATTAATGCATGTATAAATTTTGATACTTCCATACACATACACAGTGGCGTATCCAGGAATTGGGAAAGGGGGGGGGGTTTCAACCCATATTATAGAGAGTGGAGCCGAAACATAATTGGCGTTCCGGGGGGGGGGGGGGGGGGGGGGCTTGCCTGAAAAAATTCTCGTCAAGGTCATTTTAGTGCAAATCTACAGCGGCCAACTGAAACATGATTTCTCAGTTTCTGGCAACACATTTTTTCCTTTGCACCGCTAATAAAAGGAACCTCAATCAATAATTTGCATATTTTTCGAATTGCTTTTGCTTTTAATAATTACAACAATATACAATAATTATAAAGTAAAACATCTAACTGTCTATTGAAATACTGTCTTTTGATACTGTCTATTGAATTACTGTCTATTGAAATGTAAACGGTTATTTTCCATGTTTCCTTTGCAAAAGGGGGGGGGGGTTGTCCCCCCCTCCCCCCCGTGTATACGCCACTGCACATACATTCAAGCGCACACATGTTGAAAACCTAGCTAGACATAAATGACAACCGAAAATATAATGTTTAGATTGAATTTAATATCCCCACCGAATGTAAAGTAAATGTGAAATGTTGGCTATGGGGTTGAAATATGTGAGTAAATCTCCACTCTAGTTGAGAACTTCTCTCTTTCACAGACAGACCAGACCACTTATCGCTTCCATCTGGACTCGTCTGTTACAACCCGCATGTTAATCAACCCTACAAGGTTGTCTCAACTCGAGGGAAAGTATCTGAATCAATGTCTGGCGTTTAGTATGCGCAAAGGTCAAGCCAATATGTAAACTGTACTGACTCCATACATCAAGCGCAAGTTACGGAATAATATAACGGGGTATCAAAGACCTTACCTTATGAGTTATGTGCGCCGTTAAACAAAGACAAAATACCCAACAACCTAGCGGTTAAGGTGAATATATCTAGGGATCTTACCTTTTTTTAATTAGTTTTTTTCGATGAAGGTTGTTAAATATTGATATTATGTCTAAAAAAACAGGTTTAAAAACATTACATTTTTTTGCGTGTACCGACAGCTTCAAAGTCTTTACAATTATGCTAGCAATGATTACAATCTTTGATGCTCGTAAGACCTCTATACCATATCTGTCAAGTTCACAAAAATGTTAGGAATAATGCTATACAATTTTAAAACACAAGAATGTACCCAGTTTTTTGTAATCAATTTTTCCGTGTCCCAGTGCATAGGCCCTTGATCATATGCTGTTTTTACTATTCCATAACTTATTTATGAAAAGAGTCACGTAAGCGAAATAAAGTATGTATCATGCACTAGACCCTTATCCCTACAAGTGCTTTCAATGTCATGCCCAGGTCAAAAACTGTTTGAGTTTTGGTGTTATACGCAAAATGATGTAAAGCGCATCAGATCAGTTTGCTGGCGTCAGTCCAGCCATAACTACTTTACGGGTCTAGACAAGTTATTTTCACAAATAAAATTATCTTATTGTTTCCTTGTGTCCTACGCTGCACAATTGTAGTTAGTAAGCGAATGTACTGATGCAATCTCAAGTATTGGAGGGAAACATGACACAAGTGAGCAGAGCGGCAGCATAACCTTGCTCCCTCAGCACTTCCTACTCGACTGGCACGAAAATATAGCGCGCAGAGGTCGGTCGGAGTTGCGGTAGGACGGGGGAGGAGGGGAACACTTCATGCGTCACACATACACATTTGCAAGTAGTTTGTAGAAAAAGTGTTTTTTCAGGTGGGGTAGAATCACCTAGGAAACTACCAATTTCTATTGGTGACACATGTTTGGTGGCCATCCTAGCGGCGAGACTCCAATTGAGTCGGTCAGCTCTGGAAGAAAGAAAACTTCTTTATCGTCTCTTTAGTTTAACTAAAGGCGCACCACGTGGCAGTGCTGTTTTCATGTCACCCCCTGTGTAAAGGTGTGTTCACCAAGTTTCCAGTCCTTTTTAGAAAATAAAAATTAAATAAAAAAATAAATTCACATTTAGAGTCTACCCACTCAGTAATTAAACTGATTTGCAGTGGGGGACTTTAATGTTTTAAAGTGCATTGTAATATGTGCTTGTTCATTAATATTATTAAATATTAATATTCATATTTAAATATTAATTTTGGAGTTTATACATTTATTATTTATTGATTGAATTTGCATTTTATCATTCAATGATTACAAGTAGTCTAAGGATTTACTTTAATACGTTACAACAACCTATTCTTAAGATAACTTAGATCAGGAAATTCAGTATTCCGGGTGCAACTACGGTGTAATAATTTTCGTAGCCATTGGAGACGTGTCACATCTCTATAATGGTAGAGCCAAGGGTTGGAAGGGGGAGGAAAAGGGGTTGTAAATGTAATGAACGTTAAGGGATGGGTGAGAGGAAATATTCTCTAAGAAAAGTTTTGTCGAATGCTTAGCATCGATTTTTCAAGCCACGTCTGAACACTTTATCGTGCGATATAATTTAATTGAAGACTTCCGTGATAAAACAAATCTAGAGGCAAAATGATAAAAGCAAAGAGAGAGAGAGAGAGAGAGAGAGAGAGAGAGAGAGAGAGAGAGAGAGAGAGAGAGAGAGAGAGAGAGAGAGAGAGAATATCGCATCTTTGGATAACGTGAAGGATCGTACAAGTTAACACAAAAACCTTGTTGCACTGTTTGATCAAGACATAAAGCTTAAAGGTTTCATCCTTATTGTTCTATCGTGATCTACAGTTTATCCAATAAACAATGAAACGTATTATTTTGTTAATACATTTTTCACGGAAAACGTTGGTGCACATGTATTTGACGCAGGGAGTATTTTAGTGAGATGTTAGTCACTGTTTCATTTAGACATCTTAAGGTGAAACGTTTCTTCCAGTACTATAGTGATCTACAGTTTATCTAATATACAATGAAACGTATTATTTTGTTAACGTTTTTCACGGAAAACGTTGGTGCACATGTTTTTGACGCAGGGAGTATTTTAGTAAGATGTTAGTCACTGTTTGATTAAGACTTCTTTATGGTGAAACGTTCCTTCTAATACTACAGTGATATACAGTTTTTCTAAAAACAAATGTACTATCTAGCTCACGGCAAAAGTTGGTGCACATGTATATGACGTACAAACCATTCTTATATTTCTCCTCAGGTTTACTGGAAGTTAATTTTGTGTTTCAACAACAACCACACATCAATATTCCATTAAACTAAAAGTAAACCTGTCCAAACGTGATTGACCTCTCATGATATATTAATATTATTTTAACTTTATGACTTCTTACTTCGGAATGTTTTCTATGCTTCACCCCGTTCATTCGTCTGTCTACGTTTGGCGTTCTACCCCATATTTCCCTAATGAGACTAATGTCTGAGCCTTTCTCGTCTTACTACTATATTGTTTGCATATGTTGTTATACCTCGCACACGTCGGAGACTAAGACAAATTTAAGTAACAATTAGTGAGATTATTAAACAAAGTTCAACTGAGAAACTATGAAAAAATGTACACAACAAATGTACAAAAAAATCACAGAATTTATTGTGAATGTTTTATCTACTCAAAAAAGGGAGATTGAAAGGTTTCAAATTAACTGTAGGTGTATTTAAATTGAGCCAGCCTTTACTTACATAACAGGTAGTCTTAGAGACTCTCGAGATCTTTAGATCGATGCTGTCTTTTACCTTTCCACCTTAACTATGAAGTTTCTGCAGTAATAACTTCTAAAACTATTAATATAGGCCGCCATTGGGCCCTTTGAATAGCCCGCCTCCTGGCCTGCTTGACCTCGGCTCGGAGCCATGTAGGGGAGTCCCCACATCCCGAGCAGCGACCAGGCAGAATGGAAGTATAACACAAGGACGTGGTTAGAATGTGTGGCCGCCCCGTCCCGCTGAGTTCTCATCTCATCTTGAGGAGGGAACAGACCTGCCATCTACCGCCACCTAATGAATCAATGTGGAGATATGATCGCCCCCCCCCCCCCCCCCCCGATACAATAGGGGCGATCGCCAAACGAGCACTCGAATTACCGCTATAGAAATGAGGACCAGTATTTCTATTGTTTTATTGTAAAGATTCTATTTAATGAACCAATGAGTATAATTATCCGATTGTCCAATGGCTGTTGTAGGATTCATGCATTAATGTATAGTCTTCTACTCGTAATGTGTTAACGTCATAATAATAATATACTAAACATGTCCTATGTTTTTAATGTTATGGTGATTGTAAGCCACTTATATTGTAGCTATGCAAGACAATATATCTGTGTTGAGGGTACCTATAATGATCTAAATAAATACATTATATTACTTCTACTTCTATACAGTAATACTATAATTAATTATCTACTAAATATACTGCTGCTCTTGATTCTATCAATTCGCCTAGAGACGTTTAATTTAAAATTATAAACCAGACATAAAAAAAAATACCAGGAATACACAAGATTCCCACTGCTTCCTGGCCATGTGTCGGTCCTTGAATTTATTGGTGCTAAATGTTTGGTATTTAAAAATTTGTTTACACGCCCACACTGCAGGTAAAATAAAATATTGGTCAAAAATGAATGAATACTCATTAAGCAAATAAATTCGCCTCGACCTGATTCACGTCTGTTCTACTAACCAAAATAAAACTAGTGCACTGAAAATTTTAGATGAGTTGTTAAAAAGAATACAAAAGCTTATTATATTTGTTTCCTTAAATAAACTTTCAGTTGTGTAAAATAAAAACCTACTTCTTCAATGTTGTTTGTGAAAGATATACGACATTTGTATTGTTCAAAATTGTTTTTCTTATAAAAGTAGAAGGCTTCGAATTTCTTTTTTTCTAAATAGTTGCTTTGCCATTTCACGCAATTTTCTAAAGTTTTCTCTATTGGCAGAGTTAGCGCTAAGTTTCCACCCACTCAGTTGGAGTTTGCGCATGTACCACAACCCAGGAACATTGATGATAAACAAGTAAATTGAATTTGTCGCTCAATTCATGAGTTATGTTTTAAACGCAGTAGGCCTACATTCAAATTATGCTGAGGAAATAATTAACCTTTCTAAAAAAAAAAAAGCAAATACATAGCAATATGTTACATCTGAATTTACTGTCGACTCATTTAGTTATAGCATTCGTCAGAATCCGTTTATTTTCAGCAGTTAGACTGTACCTTCATGGAAGGTGAATAAAGTGGATATTTTGCATTAACAACTGCAATATATAGAATGCCTTGGTTGTGTTTAATGTATTACGAGTGTTAGAATTCCAATAGTGTCAAAGATAAGGAATGTAGGAATGTGTGTGCGGTAAGAGTGAACGCATTGCGATTTCATTGTAAAGTGATGTGGGTCTTTTCAATGTTTAGCGATTAATTAAAAATTGAAAAAATGGGAATAATTTACGATAATTTAAAGTCGATCGATGATAACTGCACATGTAATATAAATCATTCAAATTGTATGTACTGCAAGTTTAGATTAAGCTTGTGAATATTGTAGAAAAAAATATGCACCTACCGCTATAAGTTTTTTATTTATTGAGTGTTGAAATGCGTTGGAATTCCCTATGTTATACATTGTAACTGAACAAAAACCTACACTTTCAATCGTATAACTTTGCGTAGCACCTTCACAAAGTAATATATTGTAACAAATTGTCGTCCTAAATGTAGGTAACTTCATGACTAACATGAATACGTTTGAAAAAGATGATCGAACGCGATCCGTTTTCGAGATATTCGCGTTGGTGTGTCAATTTTACGTCAAATCTACTCAAATTAGAAACTATAAATATACTTTATTAATAAAAAAAAATATATAATTTCAAGAAGTTCAGTATTAAATGCTAATCACATGTAATAATTCTTGAAATTCATAATTTAGAATAAAAAAAAGTATTTTTTCATGTCCATTTAATTTGAATAGTTTAGTTGTGTATTGAATGGGTAGTTCACTTCATCGATCGACTTTAAAACATATTGTACTTGTGGTTCATTTGATTGTGGTTTAATATTTAACGGTCTAATAAATTACAAAACACTTCCGACGGCCACACAGTATGCTAGTCATATGAACATTAATACTCTCGAGGATAAGCACGGCATTATTCGGTTAAAAAACTGATTGGAAATGTGAATAGGACGACAACTTGTTTGAATCTGTGTAATATTCACGTAAGATTCTATAATAAATCCTTGTCAACTGAAGGAACTATACGAAACGTTTGTATTGACACGATATAACTTTCTTATTTCTTCACCTTCTCTCTTTCTTTCTCTCTATCTTTTTTTCTTAGCAACAATATCATGTCATCTTTTGCCGTCAACATTGCTTGCTCCAGCTTACTTAGAGTGATGACTTTCGTAAAAAAAAAGTGTATCATTATAAGTCTTCTGTATTATAAAGATGAATACAAATCATTATTTACGGGCGCTGAGTCTCATATATCCTCGGTTGAGTAAAACAGCAATGCTGACTATCGAATAAAGATAAAATTAAAGCAAGGCAGATGAATCACAGACACTATATGTACATCTTTTTAGTGAGGAAAGGATTTTTTTCAGTCTTTTATGTTTTTGTGAATGAAGCTGCTTGAACTAAGAATGGCACACATCTATCTTGCTTATAGGGGGTGAATGTCAACTACAGAAGAGGAGTGATTGCCTCTGGTCGTGCAATAACCAAGTCATTGTTCGACCCTTCTCAAACCAAGAGTGTGCGGGCGACAAGTCACGTGTGGGCACTGTTGGGCCCTACAAGGCGCCAACACGCGGTTGGTTATCGCCAACAACTTTACGGGATACACACAGACGATTTTGTTTTGTTTGGATTTTGAAAATTTTGAATTGCCAGCTATTGTCTTAAGTCCCTCTAAACCAGTGATTCCCAACCGGGGTGCCGCGGCATCCTGGGATGCCGCGAAATTTTCGTTGAGATTGGAGAAATCTTGATTTTGATACATTTACAAAAACCGTCAAAGCTATAATTCCCATGTTACTGTATGTATCGTTTTCGTATGTTTATTTAACTATAAGTGGTTTTACAGTTCATTAAATCATTTAAATAAATTTACAAAATGTTGATTTATTACAATATTTTTATACATTTTCAAAATTAGTGAGCGTAAGTGGTGAGGGGGGGGGGTGCCGCGTGTCTATTGAATGTAGGCTTGGGGTGCCTTGAGTCAAAAAAGGTTGGGAACCACTGCAAACTAAGCAACTCTCAATTTCTCTGATAAAATTGGTTTAATGTCACCTCAGTTAAACAAAATATGTCATTTTCTAGAGAGTTTTGTGCTCTTTTGTATGAAAATTTGTGTTCACTTGGTTCAAAAAAATGTTATTTTTTTAATAGACCATTTTTAAAATGACCGTTCAGTTATATAAACTCAATGAAAAATTAGTTTTCAAAGGTTATAATAATATAAATGTCCAGTGTTACATACAAAATCGTCATCTTGTAAAATTGATTGTATGTACGAATGTTATATTTTGTTCTCCATTTGTGTCAATAAAGATTTATACTTGGAAGTATGAAAAATTTAGTAAGCTACTAACTTGTTTGCACCGTGGCAATAACTTGAGAACCGTGGTTGTCAAGGTGAAAACAAGTTATAAGTTTGGTAAAAGGTTTCATAATATTGGACCTTAGAGAATCGAGATTAAAACCTATCTAATGAACTTGCAACTAAATATATAAGTCTCCGCTAACATGTTTTCACCATGGCATCCACCGATCAGAAGCTTTGAAAGTTAGCTTCCAACCACAATATTTAGTTAGAAGCCATAAGACCGGCCTAAGGGTATAAGGTTCTAGATCATTTTGAAAAATATGGTCTATTGGAAATGTGTGTTGCGGTGACACATACACAAGAACACTTAAAAACGGAAACAGCTTTTGGAAGAACAACTTCATGGGTTTATTTAACTTGCTCATTTTAATAGTATGACGCCCAAATGTAACAGAATCGATGTATTTTAAGTTTGTAAACCAATAATCTATGGCCCTCTGCGGTGCTGTAAAAGATCAAAGAATACAAATTCGTTTTACAAAAACGTTAAAATGCACTTGCACACTTCCAAGGGTTTACTAAACCTTTTAGTTCCACAAAGCTATCTCAGAGTCATACTCGATGAGTGAAAAGTACATACATGATAAAGGTTTCTTTGAAAATGCACTTTCAACGAAACACACTATTTCCCGTTGTCTGATGCAAAGAGTCCATTGCTCGTATTGACTTATCTTACAAAAGCATCAAAGTATGACGTCACCTCTTATGGAGTCAATCGCTGCTCTAGTTATTGCTTTTTGCACGGTCCCATTTCTCATGCTCCACTGCTTGGCACACTCCATGTTTACGGTGATATTTGAAGTGGTGTTTTTATCAGTCCATCCATTCTATGTCCTTCCTTTCCTTTCATATTCTTCTGAGCTATTCTCATCGAGTTTACACTTTTTTAATCATAAAATTCTTTTAAGATTCGATTCTCATTACTTATTTCATTTCGTTTTAGTAAATTCAAACTACGTACCTAGACAGATTTTAAGCATGCATTCTGTGCACTGTCACCGCCAAGTTCTTATTAAGTTTAATAAGTTTCTACACTGAATTCATATCTCAACTACGTAATATTAAGAGGAGAACTCTGCATTAAGGAGCGAAGGCCATGTTTCGTGGTAAATATTCATTCGTATATTCATTAGGAAAGTTTGATCGAGACTGTAGGTCAGAAATACGAGTAGCCAAGTATATATACATGGCTCCTGTTTCATAACTAAGATTCGTACCGGAAGTTGATGTTATCTCCATACGTATCACCTACAATGAGGTTGAAAACGCAAAACAAAATGTCCACAGCAGCGGCATCGCATAGAACGTGTGTTTTGGTAAAATCCTCTTTTTTTATATGGCCTGTTCAAAAAGAATTTTAGGACATAAAGTAAAAATCAGAACTTCATCTCATGAAAAACTAAGAGAGCTTTTTCCCAGTTTTGCAATTCCATTCAACAAAGACAAAAATAAATTAAAACCCACCTTGTAACTTGATAAATTCTTTGGAGTCTTTGAGAGCCTTAAATTGTCAAAAGTGCCAAGTTTTTATTTAATCTTTTAAAACAGCCATTATTTGTTTTAGAGGTAGTCCTTAGGAAAACAGACGATTAAACTATGGTTTAATTCAGACGGTATAATTTGAATTTATAAAGGATACACACACAGCAAAGGAAAGAACCTGATTAGTGTATGTTTGTTCGTTTGATATATTTAAATTTTTCAACATTTTATGCGCATTTTATTCTCATAATACCCTGTTAGCTCTATTGTTTAAAATTGTTATCTGTCATATACAATATACATATATGACATTACACATGTATATCAAATTAAGGTTTAAACGTAGTGGTCAAAGTCGTGCCTTACGTTAGTAATCATTGTCTTGAATTCGAGATATTTTACAATATACCTCTTTCAGTTGTAAAAATATGCCAACAGCGTTACTATTTTATATATAACTGTTATTTTAATGGATATAACCTTGCCTATAGGCAGATTGGTTATGAGACCTTGTGAAAATAGAATGCAATAAATAATCTATGTTTCGTTTAATGTATTGCTGATCAACTAGATATGTTCAAAGGGATATATATAAATAGTTGGAAAGGAATGTGTGAGGGTTGTTTTATAAAACCCATCCCAGTATTCGCCTATGATGGATGAACACCCCGGAATAAACCTTCAGAGAAGATTAGAATTACCGGTAACTGTAATGAAAGCGGCGACCTCCAAAATTAGAGTCTCGTACGCTAAGTAAAACAAAATGATACAATATAAATGCTGTATGGACTCTGTAATCTCATTCTTGAGCAGACTAGGAACGTTTTCATGATCAGAATGTGTATATGAATGAGTCATTCACAAGAAATGTGTGTTCTTGTAAGTTAAGTAAAGGTCAAAGATGTGAATCAATGGCCACGTTTAGATGTTGCAAACTGAGACAAAACCTTATTGACCGTTCTTCATACTGAATAGTAAATCAAACTTACCCGTGTGGCCACTACAGTCAGGAGGATCTTAGCTGTGCATTATCAATATTACCAACTTTCAGAAAGGAAATTGAACTTCGCCTCAATGAAAAATGAAAAAAGAGCATTTTCAAGTCGAATCATTACATCCTGAGAACGAAGAAATGAAATAACAAGCTACCTTGGAACTGGTGGGTTATCAAGAGTTCTTGACCGTCTAAATTGTCAGAAGTGTCCACTTCCTTTTCAAACCTTGGAAACTCAAGCACTTTCTGATAAAAGGGCGGTCCTTAGGGAGAAAGAGAATGATTGAAATATTTCTACTTTTAAAAATATGAAGTAATAAATATTAAAGGAGCATATAAGACATCTCTACAGGTCAAAGAAACTACACCAATCTCAGGAACGGTTATATATCGCCGGTTTTATTATATTTAGTTTTTTAGTGTATTTTAGTATGGGTGGCAGCAGTCCGCATTGTGAAATAAACAAATAAAACGACACATTTGTTCTAACTTGCTGTTGTTTTACGTCTTTATGATAATACCATAATGTAGTTTGAGACAATAAGGATGGCGGAGAAACATGTAATGTGGCGTCACTACGCGATTATCCGTAATATCCTTAAAAGCTAATTACCAAACATAGATTTGAGATACAAAAATATATTTGAGGCTATTTCGAAAATAACAACTTTGCGATTTGAATGTCTAGTGGTCAATTGAACTATAGATGGGATCAACGTTTTGAATAGCGGCTGAAATTTGTAATTTCTGTTTCGTGTATATCTTCAGGAATGCGAGTAAAATGGTAAAAATTAACATTGATTTTATCGACCCCCATTTATTTAAAGAATTTTGCGAACAGTTTTTCTCCGCTTAACTTAAAGCATTCAGTATATAATTAAATCTCTAGTTGCAAGTGAATGAAAACATATTGGCAAAACACGACAAAAATGTAACTAATATAGAACTGGGTCAATATCTATAACGAGAAAAAAGTTTCTAGTGTAAATTTAAACAAGATAGAATTGTAGAAAATATAACAAATACCTTCTGATATAGAAAACTAATCAAACATAATAGGTTATATGTTTCATATTGTAAAACAACCCCATCATATGAATCATTTTGTTACATCTATAATTCCCACTTTACTTCACACGGAAATCTAGAGGCTATGATTGTGGTACTATTTATTAAGGCATAGGTTTGAGCATAGATGGGCATGTTTTAAAGTTACTTACTTCATTGTTTAAAAGTAAAAACAATTATATTATAAATTAGCACAGGTACAAACTTTATATTGGAAACGCGCTCAATCAACAATATTTGTGGTATATATACCACAATCTGCTTCAATCGTTTCGCTATGGCAACGTAATAGAAATGTAAAAGATGTATCTAAAAGATGTTCACAACCCGTATATTAGTGAGTGCAACATACGATAAATTCAAGTAACAACTTACAAGTGAATTAATTTCTCTGTCAGAAAACAGTTCTCATCACACGGTGACACTCGCAAATATGATGAGTATGTGTTCACGTATCTGTTCATTTCAATCA
The DNA here is from genome assembly GCA_945910005.1 of Isoperla grammatica. NCBI lineage: Eukaryota > Metazoa > Arthropoda > Insecta > Plecoptera > Perlodidae > Isoperla > Isoperla grammatica. The sequence goes on along the minus strand of OX246737.1, from coordinate 38,346,710 downwards.
TACCATAGAAAAATATGATTGAGTTACACTTAAGAATAGAGGGCATCAACAATCCACACTTTATTGGGAACTCCAACAGAAATCGCCTATATTTCCAATTCAGTGATTTATAATTTACCTAATCTGTACTGATCTATACAAGCTAAAAATTCACCTCAATACCAAAAATAAAACTGCAACATGGCCTTCCTGTTATTTCGTCGCCTTCATTTACTTACGAACATTCTCATTTATTTGATCTCATTTAACATTCCGAAATCAACGTTCACATGCAAGACCGTCAAAAATGAATGATAACTCTAGAAAGATGTCTCAACTTTTCCCCACTCTCCCATCACGCATAATAATAATGTATAGTCCACTGCTGACATATGAGGTCAAGGACATTTTGTATTAATCTTTTAGCTCGCGCTACGCTGTTTAGTACTATCGCATTGTTATAAATGCAAATATTTTCAATCTCAGTGCACGTTTAATAACACAATTAAAACAGAAATGTTTTTTAGTTATTTTTTTCTCCAGACTTTTCATTGTTATCTTGTCGTAAATCTCTGTGTATACAGTGCACGGAAAATAAACTATGCAAATATCTCCACAAACTCGTTAATGACTTTGACTTTATAGTTACCTTAATTAAGGTATTCAAATTATTCACCTTTGCTTTAAAGAGTACAGCGAGTAATATTTAGTGTACATAAGCAAGTGATGCATACAATATATTATGTAAATATGCAAAATCTATTTTATTCGATTAGATTAACTTGTTTTCAAAGAAGGAAAATATTAATAACATGAAACAAGGAACAAATCAGAACATAAAACATTTGAATGAAATAATAAGATAGAGACACATGTATGAAGTTCAAGAAACACAAAACATCTCAATTCTAAAACTCAAATTACTTAGTGTATATTCTGAACTCGAAAATTTGATAAAAACGCAATTTTTAACTGTTTACTTTATTCAGTATATAAGTTCGATAAATTAAGGGCAAAGGATACCTCTACGTCAAAAACCGCAGAAAATTTTCTTTTTTAATTATATCTCAAGATTAAAACACAAAATCGAAAATCTGAGACAACAAAACGCTGTAGTTTGGTAAACTATACAGACTGAATGATACATGTATTTAACGTTATAATCAGTATGACTGTGATAACGATTTCCTTAGTAATTTAAGGAAATCGTTATCACAGTCATACAGATTATAACGTTAAAGACATTTATCATTCAGTCAATAGGGCTTACCAAACCACAGCGCTATGGTGTCTCAGATTTTCGATTTTGTGTTTTAATCTTGAGATATAATTAAAAAACGAAAATTTTCTGCGGTTTTTGACGTAGAGGTATCCTTCGCTCTTAACAAAGAAAAATAACATTAAATAAATAAAAGCATACAGAAATACGTCACAGAAATTAAGTCAGTTCAGTGCATATTTGCTTATTAGGTTCATTACTGAATTCATCTCTATCATAGAGATCCGCCTGGTTGTGGCCCACCTTAGTAGGCAATATGAGTGAACAGGGCTCGTGTTTCTTTCACAGAAGTGGATATATTTTGGTTTCGTGGGATACGTATTAGAAAATTACTCCCATCTGGATCGTGCGATGCTGCGCAGCAGTGGGTTTTGAATGCTTGAGCTACAATATTGTGCACTTCTGGTGTCACTGTTAGAGAGAAAGTGGCTGCTGTAAAGCAGAAACCAATGGGCTTACAAGACCAAATCCAATCGAATACGTCAACAATTCTAATGTTTCAAATAAAAATCAAAACGAAAGCACGCACTTTGATTTTAAATTTGTTTAAGAATTTAACATTTCTACAGAGAGCAGGAGAGGATTTCACGAAGGGAGATAGTAAAGTAACAAACTTGAATGGCTTCTCTCTTCCCATTCCAATGATTAGGACCATCGTCATGTTAATGGAATACACTCGGATGTTCTTGAAGAAAACATAAACACACTAAACAACTCCCTTAATAAACATATTTCCCTAGGCTCTGTTTTTGTTATTTTATGCCGGGTCCTTTTTTCTTGTGCGCCTTACATTACATTCAAGCCCTAACAGTGACTGGGATTTATTATTTTTACTGGTTCACCTTTACCAACATAAGCTAAATATTATCTACCAGTATCTAATAGTTAATTCTTATTGCTTGAGTTCTTTCGATTACCATCATCTTTCAGAATTATTTCCTTGCCTTTAATATTTATGTATGCTGGGAGGGCTATATTATTCCGATCCATTACTTGGTATCTAGCAGCTTGTATGGACGATACTATTTAATAATCACAAACACGACAAACCCTTCAAGCCGGAATAAAAATGTGAAGGTGTAAACGAAAAATATGTTTAATAATTCATGAGACTCCAGTACCAAATGTTGTTAGTAACAACACGGTTTAAGATATAACAAACGACTGTCGATGTTTTATACATTTTTTTATTTTGAATAAGCAATTATTTCAACGCTTGTGTGTATTGACACGGGTTTTGTGGTTTTACATCCAGCATGGTAATCAATGCAAGCAGGATCACTTATTAAAACGGGGAGGGGAACAACGCATTCAGGCATGTAAACGGCAAATACCGTGTCTCTTGGCAAGCTAGTGAGTCGATAGCCCGGTAGGGGGCAGGGTGGGGGGGATGCTAGCTCGTAGTGTAAAAGAGAAATCACATTATTCATGGTTATAATAGGCCGTTTTGATGGAGTGGTACTCATACACTCATTGAGGTGAATAATTAGAGAAAGGTTTTCAAGTATGAATTTCCATCGTGAGACAAAACCACTGCGGAAGCAGTGTTGTCAATATTTAGCCTTTTACGAACCAATATTTGATTTAATATTATGAGCAGTGGCTTTTTTACTCGTAGGAAAAACACTTTTGACTTTATCAGGTGGGAAACAAAATAAGAAACAAACAAATTTGAAAAATAAAACAATTGTTTGCCATTTTTTAATTGTATGTAACTGCAGAACTTGTTCTTTCTGACAACATCAAGTGATTTTAAAACACTACTAATAATCTATAATTTTTCACCATGACAGTAGTAAATCAACAGAGGTTTTCCATCTTCGTTATGAGCGATTATTTAAAATTAAACCTAAGGTCAACATTTCATTTTCAAAGTACATTGTTGTACCATGTTGTGTATTCACACCACCAATAACTGTAAAGTCGGGTATTGTTTCTTTACTTCTCGAATCTAATTACATACAGAATTAAATTCCCAATAGTATAAAAAAAAAGTTCTACCAAATTTCATTCAAAGATTTTTTGATAAAAATGAGCAATCTTCAAAGAAAAGTACGAGTGCGCTGTTATTAAATTCCTCTGAAATTAGTTTTAGAAGATACTCTGAAATCAACTTAATAGCTTCAAAGGAAGCCGCTGGGGGCTGTGGTTAACACCCGGTAAAGAGCAAAGGTTTGTATTTACATAACACAAGCAGGTCGTGTCACCACCTAGAGGCAAAAAGAGAATTACTGAGCCACGCGTGACATTCCGCTGAGCTGTTTTTCCTTTGAAAATATACTCACACTTTGTTCACATTTATTTTGTAAGAAGAAATACTTGAATTTTAATCTTACATTGCAGTTTCTGCATTGCTTAAGTTTGTTTTTTAAAATATTGTGTTTGGTTTATGATAACAGTTTGGGAAGGAAAATGGGTGTAATTTTATTTTGTAAATGACACATTCGAATGATAGAATTTCCAGTTTCTTATGTCATATAAGATATAAATATATAAATATAATGAGGGCGCCAGACGCTTTTAACCTTAACGAAAGAACCTTCGTCCCCTAAAAAAATATAAGCCACATAAATTTGTAAAACATCGTTGAGGAATACAAATAGAAGACTAACGAATTTCCGTTTAAACCAAAATACAAATCATCTTTTCTCTTCCGAACTACCGAGAGTTTGAGACAGGAATAAAAAAACGGTTGCCGAGTGGAACTGTACATTAGAGAAACACGATACATTTAAAGAATTAATAGAAATTCATCACAGAACGACCAACATTCACACGATATTTTCTAGCACACCGAGTATGTCAAATGGAAAATTACTAAAAATGTATCGCACAACACCAACGTTTCGTGGCGTCTGTGAACCACGTTGTCAGGGTAACTCTTGTAACCGCAGTTGAACCGCTGCTCGGTGCGACCGAGAATGTGGTCTGTGAGTATGACTACATCCTATAGAAAGAATGTTTCAAACAAACACATTACCAGAAACATTGCATATTTCACTTGTGAATAAAAAATTAAAATAATTATAGTACGATATATAGGAAACAAGGGTGACAAATGAGAAAAATACTTAGAGAAAACAATGAAAGAAGAGGTTCATGGAGCGGATGGATCATTTAGTTGGATATATTTTGAGGTACGAAGAAACACTTAGAAAATCTAGAGGCAAATGAAAGGGGACACAGAAGAGGTAGACCAGATTTGGAAAACCTGCTGCAAATATTGCTGGGTATCATTGTAGTGGATGTAGCTAAGAAACGGATCTACGATTAGGAGAGAGGAAATAATGGAGAGATGCTTCAAACCATTCCACGGACTGATAATATACACAGACACACATTAGTGTCCCACAAAATTCGGCTAGATTTTCAAATATGGAACTCAAAAGAAATATATGATAATTTTTCTCAGAATGCGTTTTTACACAATCCTTGTCGCAGTCTTTACCGACCGCTCATACAAGCCTTGTAACAAAACAGCGTATGCGGGCAGATTAATCGTTGCAAATTCATAGAGGTGTCAGAAACTTCAGATCCGGAGGCGTCCGTTCAATCTTGCCAAGTTGACATGACATTCATTCATCACCCACGATGACCTCAACTCACACAACAAATCACCCGACCGAAAAAAAATATAGCTTGCTCAGTGTACCATTTTATTTGCCATTGTCATATTTGTGGGGATTCGTGAAATATATTGTGGAATAATGCCCGCCCCACCAACGATCGATCAAATACTAGATTTATACAGTGGACCTTTGCACGTTTGACAAAATGTGAATATATTTATCATCAACTTTTTCGTACCGCCAAACAATGGTGGTTAGAAAGAATTTGGATTTGTAGCAAATAAAACGTAGAACCAGCCAAGAAACATTGTTCGTTAAAATAAATTGTATAATATAATATGTTGTTATTTAATTTTAGACAAATATAGCCATATAAGTACTGGTAATGAGTAGTAACTTCCGATGAATATTGCTTATAACTAGATTTAATTAGTTAAACTACTGACAGGAAAACTCTACCACATTTTCCACGAAATGAGACAGATATGTGTTAAATGCCATTTCTTTAAAACATTAATATAAAACTGCATCAACTGAAATATGATACTTTCAAAAGCATAAGCAATCTTTGATCAAACAATGTTGATCATAATTAGCGAATGGTTATCATTATATTCGAATGATTTCAAACAGCTTAAATATGCGTTTCGAAATGTGTAGAATTCAAGTTGTTCGCTTTTTAGAACAAAGTTTTGTAATTCAATAAAAATGTATGTTTTTACCGGATTGCGAGTAAAAGTTTCCTTTAAATCCAATTTACCCTTATATATAATTGGTTATGATTTTGGTCACACTGCAAACCCACCTGCAAATGATTAAAGTTTAATTCACCCTTTATAATATATGCAATATTATTATTATTATTATTATTATTATTATTATTGAAACACAGCGAACCAAACAAATACATTCATAAACGGTTATTTTTTGTTTTTAAACGTTAATTTCCCATGAAATTCCTTTGTTATTATTTATAATAGCTAATAATATCTCTCAACGATATTTGAAACTGGATTTCCTTTTATATTGCGAGACATAATCAATATTGTGATATGCATGACGACAAAGTTGATATGAATAACAATTATAACGTAGTTGTGTTGTTGTTGAAATAAACACAACAGTGGTATTGGCATTTGTTTGCGTAACCTCCCTTGCTTGTCCAGCGAGAACACAAACGATAGAACGGGAGGGTTGGGTGAGTCTCCCTCCTCGTGTTTGTTGTTTTACGTCCATGTTTATGCTATGATGCTCTTCAGGTCAATGAGTAGATGAATGATTCGAAACCTTACAGTATCTCTTGTATAATAGTCATTTGTGGAAACTACAATGAAAACTTTATCCAGTTAGAAGAAGTACCCCCCCCCCCCCCCCCCACCCCCTCCCACAAAAAAACTGTTTTTGTAAAAAAAAAAACAATTCTCTTCAAAATAACCTATTGTGTTGTGTTGAGTTACATTCAAAAATTAAAAATGTAAAATTGGGAGTAAAATCTGCTTCATTTTTCGTCGTATGTGTATCAACACTTCTCCATAATGGAAAAACAAACACAAATGCATGATTTTTTAAGTAACATTTTTAATCGTCTTTCATTCAAGTTAAGAGAAAACATCTTGCCGGATTTATCAAGATTACCGGATTTTTAAAGTTATTAATGAAATGAGATTTAAGTAGCCAAGGCAAACTCAATCGTCACTCATGGTGCTAATTTTATATGAACGATCACTTTATAACTAGAGTAGATTTGCCTGCTCGAAATAATGTTGATGAATTCCATCACGCCCAGATGTTGATTTCATAATTTCATTCCCGATGATTTTGTTATACAAAGAGTGTTCTGTAATTCCACCTCATCCCGTAGCACACGGAATGTCGTTATGTTATATCAAAACCATCTATCTGGAAATGTTGATAATTAATTTTAAAAATACAATATTCTACTCGGATTAATATAGTAAATGGTAAAGAGTTAAGATTGATTGTGTTCATTGCAGTGATAGTACTTTATATGGAAAATTCTAGTTGTATTTTTGATCATGTGTAAAAAAATTTGACATTTGCGTACTCAACCTTTCGAAAGAGTACTCTGAATATCATACACAAAATATAGACAATTTTCCATTTGTAGTACTCAGTATATGATATTTCACAAATTTAAATATTATTATCAAATAATTTGTATAAATAGTGAATAGTACAATTTATTTACTATAAAGGCTATATATATATATATATATATATATATATATATATATATATTTATTTATATTTTTTACATGACAGGCCAGAGTATCCAGTGTTAACATTTTGTATGCCAATAATGCTGGTTGAGAAGAGGAATTTATTTATGAAAAAGAAGAGAACAATTTATTTTATAAATAGTCATATTAAAATATACATCAATGCCTGGATGTCCCAACAACATGTCCCAACATGTCCCAACATCTGTTTACGTCCTGGGGTGGTGCATAAGCGCGGGTTAAGGGGGAATTAACGTTCACTTCTCGTTACTCGTTACCAACAATGAGAGAATTATCATTTATGCCACTATAAGCGGTCGATGGCTAATTACTCTCTCTCCACGTGGCAAAGAAGCTGCAGAAAGAGCGAGAGTGAGCGAGAGGGGGGGGGGGGGGGGGAGGTGTTAAAGAGGGGAGCACACAACCGACTGCCCTGTGCAATGTTGAGTAAAACATTGTTGAAAGGGATTTTGTATAGGATGCAATAGTTATATATTTATTCTTTGGATAATTTAATTTTAAGATCGTCGTGTTGACAAAAAAGAAAAATTTAAAAATATGTAATAAAAATTGTAGTTTTCTTCGTGGCTTACAATTAATTGTTATGAAAGATGTTGAAGAAATGAGGAATATTGAGTAATAAAATAAATCACGTAAATCAATTACTAATGTGTTGATATATTTCCTCTCATAATATTTATGGAATTTTAGGAAATTGTGTCTTTTGTCCAGAATATAGTATATCTTACCCACAGAATGACGTTTGATATAAAAAAAAAGTCAATTTCTACGAAAATATGACCAAGGTCTCATTAAGTTAATACTTATAGTTGACCAGCGACCAGGACAATGGACATGTACAGATTGCGACCAGCCAGACGTAATCCTTATTGCGTCCTCACTCGCATCCAAACAGCGTGAAGAAGAGCTTATTCAATAAGCTGTCGCGTCCGTCCTATACGCGAGTGAGTTACGAGACGAAGGTTGGTTTCGGGACGCCGCGAGGTTACCAGAAGCCATTGGAAGCGTATAACTTGATTGGATGGTCTGATTCAGTTTGACGAGGGGTCAAGAAGCGTTTCGTCAAATTCAATTAATAATAACGCTTCTCTGAGTGGTTATTTGATTTTAAGGGAATTAGTATCTTCTTGATTGAAACAGAGGAAAACCATTATTCAGAATGAATATTTTTTTAGAGATACGGTGTTTCTCGTTGTAGAAGCATGCATAATATTTTACTCTATTCTCATTTAGAGGCGATTTATAAAAGTATATAAAAACATAATATATAAACAAAACATATCCCGTGGGATTATTGCATGTATTATAACAAAATTCTCTCTGAAACAGTATCAATGAACATTTTTAATATTATGTTTTATTCATTTATTTGAAACCAGTCATGTAGATAGCTATTTACATGACACCTTTTGTATTTCACCTAATAACCTTTGACCAGGGAGTAGCAAAAGGTATTTAAAGTGGTTAATTATTCTACACTTTGCACTGGAATAGAATATTGTGTAGGTACAAGCTGGCCTTTTCAAGCTTGGTTCCATTGAAAATTGAATGTATGCTGTCTACGGATGCCGAAGAGTGATGTTTATTTATTCCACGCCATAGGTGATAGCACGCCAATAAATCTGTTACCACTCTTAAACTCTACCATTGCCTGCCCCACTATCAACAAGGTTAAATTAAGGCTCAGTTAATCATATAATACATTGAAAGCTAAACATAAACTGAACATTAGTTCATTTTCTGACACCAAAATGTATAGGTACACCCTCGTTGTACTGGTGTGCATTTATTTACCACTTTCTTAAATTGATTTCGTTTTGAACCAAATACCACCAAAAATTTTTTAATTAACTAATGGACTAAACAAAGTAACAACTACTAAAGTAGTTAATATAATGCTAATTGGCAATTGCATAGCATTATTATAAAGAATGTACTCACTGATGTTTCATACGTGCTTGACACACGAATATGTGTAGTGTAGTGTAATGAGACGTTCAGACTTATTACATTAAGGCACGCTATTCATGCTTTTCATTACAATATGATCACTTGAGTACAGGGACATATTGCAACGACTCATACCTTGTAAGCACATGTGTAATATTTAATGAAAATTAGTTTAGTTGACTTGTATTAGATGAATGTATAAGCGAGGTTGCAGATCACTCGAATGTCTCATTCGTTATTGTGAATTGGATGACTTGCTCTAATATTGATCCAACAAGTTAACAGCTCACTACACAATTTGCACCATTCTCCTAACATGATCATCATGTTACGCTGGTAAATTAGAGAATATAAAGTTAGAATGCTTTTCACTGGTTTTAAATATAATTGTACTGAATAGCTATAATAAATATTATTTACGTGATGATTCATGATTTTTAATATAAAATGAATAGAGTTTCACATTAAAGAAAATAGTATATATAAACGTCTGAATCTTTGACACAGATGATAACACTATCTGCTTATGAATCACTACCGGTATTCTTAGGGGTCGTGAAGTACAACTATGAGTAGTAAACAAAACTTGAATTAGTATGTCTTTAAATTAGAAAATAAGTACGGCTTAGCAACGAGAGGTTCAGTTAAGTTTAAGACCGTAACATTATAAAAATTTGAATTATAAATAAAAATTAAGTGATATTCGAACACAAGCAAAATACAGATTACGTGAAAAATATATGTCTGGGCCACTTCATGGATAGTTCTTCTATTTTTCTGCTTCGCTGTCTATTTATTGCGTCATTATAAGTTTTGATATTAAAAGTTTCAACTAGTTATAACATGTTTTTACGAATAGTAGTCTGAACGACGAGTTGGCGACTACACGAAATACATGAAAACATCCATCTAAACATTAGTAGACCGGTTAACTTGTCCAAGCAACTAAACTGAATTTTACTGACGCAAATACTTATTGTTTGTTTGGGAGCGTCGTTAGGACGTTTTTCAAGGGAAGCCATCCAGGCAACTCATTCGTTACTTTCTATTTTTCCGAATAAATGTAGGGCTTTTTGGAGTAAGGAATTTTTAATATAGTTTTCATGTTTGAATGCATTTACTGAAATCGCCCAAGATGCAAAGCAATCCTTCTAGTTATTTAAAGTAATAGATTATACATATATGTATATGGAGTATACATACATAACATGTACATAATACTTGCATGGTTTTTTGTAGAAACTGTTGGAGATAATAAATCAATTTTATCATCAGCATTATTTAGTTTCTCTTGAGATTTGTTATGCATTTTACATCTCTCGAAATTAAGTTATGCTATTCATACGACGTATCGGTAATAGACAAACATAATAATATGATGAACGCTCCATGATGCTTTGCGCGGTTGTCAACCAACGGTATAAGCCCCACTTACCTAGACTCATGAAAAAAAGATTATATTTCAAAAAGTAAAAATTAGATTTAAATACAATAATTAATAATGTACAACATTATTTCATGGAAAAACAGAAAACAGTCGTTTACAGCTTTGGAAATGGTTTATTGTCGATGTACCGACTTTCATATGTTGTCTACCAACAACAAGCATTTCACGACAAGCAGCTTATACGCTGGATTAAACAAACCTTTTACCTATAAAATTAATAGATTTGTTCGATTAGTGCTAGTTGGCTTCGTTTAAACACACATCAGTAAAATTACTCGAGAGATTTGTCGAGTGGTGACAACGGTGCTTCACATAAGCAGTCTAGGCTTTGAAACCTGGTCGGGGGAAAGGGGTGGGGGTGGGGGTGGAAGGGATGAAGGGGGGGGGGGGGCACGGGTGTTGTTAGCGCCAAATGGAAATCGTGTGCGTTGTTTGATCCACCCTTGAATAATTCCCAAGGAGACACTGGACAATGGGTCTATCATGGCATCCTACACAAACCACACAGAGCGCCCGCCCGTTTATCATTCTTGCAGCCCTTTACGATATTCTCCGCTCCGTAGCGTGAATACAGAGCGCTCTGTATGGGCGAGATCTAAAAGAGACAAGAATATTAATAGGCCAATAAACTTAATTAAAATTCGGAGAAATTTCTCTAGAAAATAAACGGATCATTAAAGGTTGTAATTTCATTATGATTTTTATCTTGTTTGCCTTTTGGAAGATATACTATTCTCAAACTGAACTGGACTGGACCAAAGTATTGCTACACAATATTGATAAATGATACCGTCGGTTTGTTCTTCAAAAACGGTTGTGATTGTTTTCTGCTACAATATTACCTTAACAGGCCATTTCCATGGGTTACATTTACGTATCACTATCATGAAGGATCAACAGTGGCGTTTTGACCATAATACTGAGAAACTCCGATCAAACCTAATTTAGTAGAAAGCGAACAACACGCATTTGTATAAAAATATGTAATGTACCAGCACCAGCATCCACTGCAGCTTCCTCAGGTGTGTGGCAACTGATATGCGTATCAAAAACGTCCTCTTTAATGATTGTCTAACCGTACCAGGCTTGAATCAGCGATATTCAATTTAAATGGTAATTTTGGAAATAGATAATAATATAAACCTTTTTTCGCTGTTGATTAATTTTTTCGAAAAAGAAAAAATATATATGTGTTTATAAAACAAAATGCAGGTGCATATTGCTTGTTATTGTTGCGTATACATATTGGCTATAGTAGTATTTAATGGTGACATGTACAATAAAAAACAAATATAATAAAATATCTTGACCGTAACATACCTATAGGACCTATATGAAATGAATATCATTAAATTTGATCATAGTTTCGTGTGTGGTATGGAAACACGAGTCTTGTGTGAGCTTCATTCACAAATTGCAACATCTTAGCACTTGAAAAATGCGATCATAGCAAAGTTGTTGACTAATATGGTTCTAGAGTGTACGTATTAGTCACATGTTTTTACACTTGTGCTTTTTTGCTTTCCATAATAAATTCTCAGTAATGAAAAAAATATTTACCGCAATGCAATAGTAATCAGCTGGGTAGACTACATATACGAGATAAGTTGTAACGTTATGCACTCACCTTCCATTTCGCCCTACTTTGCCCTGGTTGTTTACTGATACCTAATCATAGAATATTCCAGATAATTCCCATCTGGTGCAAGAGAAATAAATACAAAATAAAATATTATGAACCATCAGAATATATAACTAACTTTATTCCCATTTGCTCTCATAAGGTTTTTCTCACTTGGAAATATATTTATAGCGCAAATATAACAACAAAATACATTTTTCTACAGAATATATTATTGAGGAGGAATTTAACAACACACTGGATAGAAGTTCTCGTACACGTTTTGCTACTTGTTTATAAACTATTAGTTTAAATTCACATATCAAGATCAAATATTTAACATAATCTCAAATAAATGAACGTGAACGCATGCATACAATATACATATATTATATTATTGATAACGTGACCCACAAAACAAGAAAAGTTACTTCTAATAATGCTTCAAGATTTTTTTCTATCAATAACCACAAATACATAATATCTTTGTTGATCAAAACAAACTATGAAATTATTCCATAGTGACGTTATGTTTTGAATAGGTCAAGCAAAGCAGACACACAACAGCAGATGTGTTATTTGTTGAAGATCAATTATTGGTTGGTGTAATTGCCTGACTATTAACAACTATCCAGTATTAAATGAAGTAGAACAGCGTTTGACTATATATATGGTATATATATATATATATATATATATATATATATATATATATATATATATATATATATATATATATATATATATATATATATTCTACTCAATCATGTTACCGTTGATAAAACATTGGGCAAATGGAAATTCATACACATCCAATGTATTTCGGGCCGTAGGGGGTCTATTCATAAATAAATTAATGCTGCAGATACGTTTAACCAAGATACTATCCCTACATTTATGCTGATTAAAACTCGGGTTTTTTTAACCTTCATGTTGCAGTATATATATATATATATATATATATATATACAAATTTCAAAATTAAGGCCCGGTTTCATTCACTAACTTTTAATCACGAGATTGACCGTTAATCGGTGATTTTTTCCGAACAAACATGGGGCCTGTTTGAAACTACCACGCATTTTATATGTATAATGTTTGTTGAAACCATGGTAACCATATTAAATCGGATAAACAAAGACCACATAAACAAAGAAAACATACTTTATTAGTCGGGCATTGGCCACACTCGTAGTATTCGCCAAAAAAAGTGATAACAGATGGCAGCACTACAAAAACAAAATGGCGGATCATTGCGGTATAAAGTGATCGTACGCCCCCTCATGGCCCCCTGCACACGTGTATTTAAGGGTTTAATTTCTTAAGTATTATTGTTGTTATTATTGATAAATAATCGTCTGCAATGGAAGAAAATTCTAACGTTAGGTGGGAAGTTGTTATTAGGTTTGTAGATGACGGCCTACGGCCGTATAAGGAGGGGGAAGCTGTTTTGGAAGCAAATCACGTCATATGTTGCAGAATCAATGGTAGAACCAAAGACATTTGCGTTGTGCTTACAAACCTCAAAATTGACCGCCTCACAAATTGGAAGTTATGATTACAGTACGTGACGAAGTCACTAACATCAGGTGCCACTGCCTAGGCCTACACCACAAAAATACCTATAGGTCCTAGGCCTAGTGTATTGTCACCTTGACACGGGCCTAGGCTAGGCCTAGCCTTACTTTACAACTGTACTTATTTATTGCCTAGGCCTGGGGCCTATCCTATTCAATAATAAAATTATTAGTATGTAAATAGACAACCAAACTCCTCATAATCACTAAGCTCCAGCATGTCATAATGGTCTAGGTAGGCCTAGAGGTAGGCAAAGCGACTTCTTTCATTGACAGCTAGGCCGACTAGGGACAAGGCCTAGCTACCTAGCCCTAGACGTTACACCCATTTTGACAGCTGGATAGGCCTAGGCCTACTCTGACTTGGGATTGGCATCTCTGCTAGGGCCTAGGCATAAGCCGTGTATCTATATTTCCTCATTAATCTAGCTTACCAATGGTTAAAAATACTTGGTAGGCCTAGGCCTAGTGGTAGCAAAGTGTCTAATTTTTGGTGGTAGGCAAAAGGGTTTAAGTATACGTTCTTGGTCTAGGCCTATAGGCTTACGACTACCGTACTTTCATGACAGCTAGGCCGACTAGGACATTGGGTTTAGGGTCTAGGCCTAGCTACCTAGCCCTAGACGTTACACCCATTTTGACAGCTAGGCCTAGATAGGCCTTGGCCTACTCTGACTTGGGATTGGCATCTCTGCTAGGGCCTAGGCATAAGCCATGGATCTATATTTCCTCATTAATCTAGCTTACTAATGGTTTAAAAATTCTTCTTGCATACCGGGCAGTATATAGTCTTGGTTTGTAAAGTGCAAGTAAGTTTGTAAAGTGCACACATACATAAACTTCGTTACAGGTTAACCGATTTTCAACACGTGTGCCCATCTCTTTCTAAACGTAATGTCTTTAGAAAAAAGGTAAAAACATACACCTTTCTCTTTACTGTTGCATTGAGAAACGGAGCAATAGCGATTACAAATATTGTATTTGCCGTGGAGACTGAATCAAGAAGTCAGCGTGCCTTGTTTACATATGGGAAAATCGCCGCCATTGCCCACCAATACCGCAATGAGTAGTTCACGTGAAGGCCACCGCAGCGCTGCGATAGACTTTTTTTCGCGAATAACACGAGAGATGTTTTCCTGGAATTATTGTGGGTTCTTCTTCTGATCGGATATCGTTATAATGAAAACATCTTATCCGATTGGCCTCCATTTGACTGCGCGCGTAAACAACCTGTTCCTCTTTTCCGTCGCCCCAAAACCTGCAAATATCTCATTGATTCAATTGGTCAAGAGAAAGGTCATTCCAGACCGGAGCATCTAGAGACAGTTTCTGTCCGCACCCTTAAATTGATACTTTAGTTACAAAAAATTCTGTTACTGACTTAAAAAATTAATCTGTATACTACGCTAACGTTAATATACATACAATTAATGCCATAAAACAAAGATATTATATACGCATATAGTTTCTAGAAATCTACGAGAATCTTTCTGGGAAAAAAGTTATTACAAAATCAACAACAATAATTTATGTACAAGTACAACTGATCTCAAAAATATGTTTTATGTAAACAAATCTGAAAGTTTTCTTTATTGTTGTCAAACTAAGAATTAAATCAGTCGTATGAAGTCAAATAAATCCCTAACATACAACATTAGATAACTTAATCATAAATAACCAATTATTGAAAAACCAGTGAATTATTTTATTTTTACTTATCTCTCTTATAGTGAGTGCGTGAGATAGTTCCTCCGGAACATAATTACGTACCATAGAACAATGATTACCACGTTAAAATACAACATATATACGCGTTTTCCTTCTTTTTTTACTTTTTAATTACATCGTTTCAACCCATGCAAGCATTAACCTATAAAAATGAGTACAATACTGAAAAGTATAGTACTGAAAGAAACGCCAAGTGGAAATATTATTGTTTTGCATAACGAAAAATTATTGTTCAAAACCGGGTACTTTTGTTCACGTAATTGTGAAATTTTTGCCCCATCGAACGAGAGGAGGTAACTTCTAACGCAAAACTCGATTAAAATCACGAAATTGAACACAGTGTAAAACGCTGGATGCGATAGGAGGGTTATCCCTTAGTAATCCCAAAGCGCCGAGGCGAGCTAATTCCGTGAAATATCAGGATTAAGTGGATACTCAGAAATCATAACGCATATAACCACAAGTAAAAGTAGCACTGAATATTAGTTCGTTGTCTGCTAATATCTACGTTGAAGTAGTCAAAATCTTTGTAAAATAATAACACGCAATAAAGTAGTAAATAATATAAATAAAATTAAACTCAAAATTAGAAAATAAACGGAAAGTAATAGTAAATAAAACCAAAGAAAATGCATGATAGTAGATTCTTTCCTACCCACTAAAAGCAACCGATTTTCAGTTAATAATTCAGACGATGGTACATTACGGACATAATGTCCAAGCTCATTGCAAATTCATCATCGAAATACAATATCAGATTTTCCCTCAGTCCACGTGTACAATATATTTTTAATGTTATCATTGGAATTACCATCCCGGAGACATCCCCTAATTGTCCTTTAATATTCATGTCAGTACGGCCATATCAGCCATTATTATTAGGCCAATATTTATCCGTTCTCTTATGAGTTATCCTTTTTGTAGAGCTTTTAAATACTGTTTATGCCCGGTTCCATCATCCAGGTTTCTTGGGCGATTATCTGACGTAACGCTTCTTTATACAATTCTTTATAATTATTGGTCCCAAATGTACCACATATAACTAATTGTGTGGTAGAACCGTATGAAATACCGTTGGTGGATGATCTTTATACTTTAAACTTGTATTTTGGCAACGAATGACCTTCTGAAATCTCGACTTCGAAAACTACAAGGAATAAAATACGGTGTCAACAATCCACACACATAATTAAGATGAACGCGTTATCAAATATATTTAACCTTTCATCTCAACAAACACAGTTGACGCAATTGTCAACATGATAGTGTTCTGTAAAAGAAGTGTGTGAAGATGGGGTTTAAAAATACATAACTTTTCATAAAAGTGAAGGTGATAGTTGGAAACTAAAGCCGATTATTAGAGGGAGCCAATATCAAATGTAGAGTGCCCCTTACTATGACGTGGCCAAGTATGTTTCCTTGCTATAACTCGTTATAAAAGAACGAAACTGTAACTTATATGATATTACTTGTTCGAATATTATTTATTTCATTGGATACTGCTTCAAACTATGTTCTGTGTATTACAAATAAGCCAATTTGTTTGAAAACAGAAAATAATAATAATTATATCGATAACATTTATGTATACATATATGATAAATTAATATAAAGTTTAAATGAAGGAGTACACTGTTAAATATCTTAAATTACTTCCCACTAATTCAAGACACTTTACGCCTCTAACAACACTTCTCTATAAAAACTCGATCCCCATGAAAGCGAAATAAAAACATCCTCTCCTCGTTTTATTTCAAGCCAATCAGTCAGACCCTAACTAAAGTCAGTGCCTTCACGCTTCCAGCAAGAACCACCCCCCCCCCCCCCCCCGTGGACCACTCAATCTCCCAGCACACTGCCCAATGTACACCCCCCCCCCCTCCGCCCTCCTTCCGCAGCCCATCAAACAATCTGCGCGGGCCGTATCAATCAGCCTGACAGCTACACAAATAGAACATTCAATTCATCCTTTCTTTTATCTCCAGTTTCACGCTTGCATGCCTGAAAAATAAATACCGTCTTATTAATTTCTTGGTGTTTGTTTTTATTTGCCACCCAGGTAGAGAATTCAATATTATGAGTTCCCAAAAAGACAAAAATATACTCGATCGGGGAAATGATCAAATAACTGTACAATGTAGTCCTAAGGAGCAAACGTTGTATTGCTATGTTTTCATTACCAATATTTATAAAGAATAAATACAGATATAAAATAGATCAAGTAAAAAAAAATACGAAAACGAAGACGAAGACGAAGACGAAGACGAAGACGAAGACGAAGACGAAGACGAAGACGAAGACGAAGACGAAGACGAAGACGAAGACGAAGACGAAGACGAAGACGAAGACGAAGACGAAGACGAAGACGAAGACGAAGACGAAGACGAAGACGAAGACGAAGACGAAGACGAAGACGAAGACGAAGACGAAGACGAAGACGAAGACGAAGACGAAGACGAAGACGAAGACGAAGACGAAGACGAAGACGAAGAAAACGTAAAATACGATATGCAAAATTTTGTGTTCACCAAAACTGTTGAATCCAAGGTTTTTCCCAAACGTTCGTATAAACAAACTTGTGGCCACGCAAAAAAAAACATAACCTTTTACAAATGATTAATTTTTATTTCTAATGGAGAATCAGGGTATAACGTAAATTTAAGACGTACTACTGGTAGTATGCCCGGCGCAAAACACTTAGTTTTACTTTTGAACACTCCTCATGTCTATCTTCGTAAATATTAAAGAAAATGGAAGCCATGTTTTAAACGTAGATGTCTTTTGGTGTAGAATTATTTTTAGTATACAATTCAATCTCAATCATTTTCTTCTCTCTTTGTCACTATATTTATACATCAAAGGCAAACATTACAAGCGGCATGGTTTACGTTTCTACAGGGGATCTACCCAGGATTACTGTTTCAATGTCCGTTGTGAATTCACAGTGCTATACGAAAAGAAACTCTAGGATAAATCCGTTGTTCTTTGTCACTCATCCCGAACAGTGTCTCCCCTCTTTACTTCCGTCGAGTTACAATGAATGAGAATCTATGTCAGTCGGTTTCCTCTTTGAAACGGGGTTTTTCGTTTTCGGCGTAGAGAGTTGATATAGCTTGCGTTAGGTGGTTTGAGTGCGGGAAGTTCTCTGGCGCCATTTTGATTGCATGTGCGTTGCGTTTCATAATTCTCTTGCTGGCGTCGCGAGGAAATTAGTTGAAATTTATCAATATTGTGGACTCATTTCCAAAAGTGTTGGTCTTGACCTCTTTGAAAATTTAGTTTGATCTTGAAAACACACTTACACTCTGTGACAGCTTCAAATTTATAGCATAAATGGGTTAACAGGTGAACATACTTAAATACATATCCTTGTATTTTGAGTGTGTGTGAATCAACTGAAATTCATCTTTTTTCTGCTTTATAAACTTACAACTTCAACGGGCATTTCGAGTTTTGGAATTACATTCATTACTTTATAAGAAGGAAATTCTGCGTTCGGCGTACTGTTGTAATGTTTAAATATAACATATGTATGCTTCGTATTTTTTAAACTCCAAATCGAAGATTACGATTTCAGGTGCATTATGATATCCGCGTAAAGGTGGCGTCCTCTATCTTTGCAATATATTAGAAACTAGACTTAAGGCCGAGGGGACTGATGTTATTCGACCACGTCCCATTTGTGTCCCGTTTTTGTCCCGTTTGGGTCCCGTTTCCTGACCCTTTTATTCTGTCCGTGTGGTTTGTATTACAACACTGCTTTACAATGAAATACAAAACAATACATAAGTGTTAATACAATGTTACGTTCAAAATTATTTCATCGTGAATAATAATTGGTTCTGTTCTATTTTTTTAATACCATTACAACTAAGTTTATTCTGACGGGGAAGATAAATGATTAGACTTGCGAAATAAAGCCCATTGCTCTGCTTTGTGTATTGAAAACGTGTTTAATTTTTAATGGTATTATGTTTTTAATTAGGTCACCTTTGTGTTTAAAGGCTGTAATTTTAATTTAATAAAAATTGTTACATTGAATGAAGAAGTGTGATTTGACAAAAACAATTCCACATAGGTTGGGTCTAACGGCGGCCCAAACTCGCAGTAGCTTTGTAACCAGGAATACAATTGGATTGTGACGCGTGATGAATTTATGTTGAGAAGCTATTTGTGAATGAACAATGATGGCTTATGTGTGACGTACTCTATCATTGTAAAGTTGTTATTTTGACAAGGCAATCACACGTTTATTAGCTTTATGCATTGTTTATGGAGACATTTGTGAGTTAGGTCATAACTCTAGCTCCATACAAATCAGTTTGGCAAACACGCCATGCATGGTAACCAATATGCATTTCGACAAACTGAGCCGAAACTGATAATTTAATATCACGGTGAAACAAAGGGTTGTTTTGGTGTAATAATTTGCGCGATGTATTTCACACGAATTCTTAAAGGAGCGCTTACAACACAGAAATCACGAAAATTCGATATATAAATTATAGTGGTTTGTTTGTTTAGTCACTGAGATTATTATGAATCTTTATTTTTATTTATTTTTTATCGGCACGCATAATTATTTCCACAGCATTTATATTTATTAGAAATGAACTGTTATTTTATAACCGAGAGCAACGCTTATTTCTTTATTTGAAACAGATAAAAATACTTACAATGGTCTTATTTGGGACAAGTAACATATTTGGGGAATGCCCTCGTTTCTATGTTGTTATTCTGTATATAACGACATGATTATGATAGTTGAGAATTATACCTCACATCTTTTCCTACTCGATGAGTGAAAGATGTGCGGATAAGAACACATAAGATCAATGTCCTGGAATGCATGAAGTATACATTATACCATGAACAAGCGTAATCGAATAGAAGTCGCCTTGCTCCAGCTACTTTACTTATTTCTTCATTATTTACTTATAAATTATAGGGAAGGGAATCCCTACAACAAAATAAGTTAAATAATGGCCAAAAACAACGAATTTTGCATACTACAATATATAATGTTCGTAAACTTGCAATACTCATAGTGATGTTTGACATTTTTCCGTATATTAACGAAAAAGTGCAGAGATTTTTCAAATTGCTACACTAACATATAACATAGAAGCAATACCGCTGATAGCTCACGTTTACAAATATAGTGAACGCGAAAAGATGAACAGATCATCTCCAAAAACATTTTTACTCCCGAACAACGATATTAGTAAATTCACATTAAATGTATGGATTTCAGATGCAGTAAAGGTATTCTTTCCACCTATACTGAATAACATACAACTTTAAAAAACAGTATTTTGGTTGAATTCAAAAGCAACATCAACTATATACGTTATCTTTTATAATAATTACAACTTGTGGAATATTTTCTATTAGTTCTAAAATGTAAACACCATTGGTTAAACATCTCTCTACTGTTTGTATTATAATCTTTGCCTTATTTGTGTTTACCACGAGCAAACATAATTACGAGGAGTGGAGACACACCAAGAAATAACTTAACTTACTAATGCTTCTGATTTCACATCCACATTTCCATTAACATCAGTGCCTCTTTAACATGAATATAAGCTTAAGTGCCCACTTTCATTACCAAAGATTGAGTATGGATAATATAGGTGCATGTAACTAAGGCTTTTATGTGTTTACTTTGTTTAAAGAACTAATAACATTTCATACGTTATTATATATATATATATATATATATATATAATTATAACTACAAGATAGTCCCCTGGGGCCGGATTCACAAGAGGTCTTAACTTAGGACCGGTCCTAAGTCCTGCTGTACCGTATGTGAAATCTTCTTTATTGACACAGGTTGAATCTTGAGTTTAGAAAACTCTTTACAGATTCCTTAACATACATTTACAATCAAGAATTGGAATTATGTCTTATATACTAACTTATATACTAACTGAGTACTAATAAATAATGAAAACAAAATTGGAAGAAACATGATAACATACATGATATGGTACATGATAGTACAACATAGAAACGTGTTGATAAAGAGTTGTTTGAGCAAGATATTACATCATTTAGATTACGTATAAATATAATATGAAAAGTAGAATACATACAGAATACTAATAAACAGCACTAGTGATACCAGGAACATAAAAAAGTAAGATTATAATAACAATGTCAATAGTAGCCTGATTGTACTTATTGTAGAAATAATAAGTGGCAAAGACAAAAAAAAGAGAACATGAAAGAAAAGATGTTTGATTATATTTTAATAACTTGAGGTTATGACTATGAAGCAAAATACCCCTAACATATTATCATAAAGAGAAGGGGAATAAATGAAGCAGGCTTATATAATGACATATGCTAATAATAGCATCATTTCGATACTATGACTTAAGGAAAGAACAGACAAAGTAGAGAAGTTAAGTAACACCATTATAATAATATGTAAACAATTAAATAAATAATAAATTTAAATAAACTTGCAAGGTAGATCAATGGAAAAAAAGAAGAAAAAGAAGAAGAACACAAGCCATATGTTAATGGCGAGGAGCTTAGAACAGAGTCTCTAACTTAGTAAGTAAATATTCCTTTAAGGCAGCTTTAAATTGGTGCTTCTTCAGTGTTTTCAGAGAGTGCGGTAGATTGTTGTACAGTATTAGGCCGCTGTGCATTATGTTATCCTTGCCTCTTTGAGTGGTATTGATAGTGTGAAGGTGAAGGTAATGCTTGGTTCGAGTATTATGCTTATGATAGTTATGGTTGAATGTGAGGTTCAAGTTAGATATAGTTTCATTAATTATAACATTGTGAATAAAAAGGCAGGTTTGGTACTCATTAATAAGTGGGAAAGGTATGATGTTAGTAGCTTTAAACAAGGTTAGTCTGTGAGTTCTAAAAGGTAAGTTAAATATGTTTTTAATGGCTCTGTGTTGAATGGTACTGAGGGGTTTGAGTTTAAGCTTAGGTGATTTAGCCCAGATAATATTTAAGTACTGGAAGTGACTATGTATGTGCGCGTAGTAAATACTCAGCAAGGTGGTTTTATTGATTATTATAGACATCCGTCGAAGTATTCCTGCTATAGAGGATGTTCTTTTGCAGACCTTATCTATTTGGCAATCCCATTTTAAGTTACTCTGAAGGAATATGCCAAGATACTTGACCTGTGAGACTAATTCAATTTTAGATTGATTTACAGTGAGGTTATGATTAATATTATTTAGGCCTATATCAATATTATTGATATCAAAAATCATGAAATTTGTCTTGGAACAGTTTAAAGATAATTTGTTAGCACTCAGCCAAGTGGACAGTATAATTAAATCTTCCTGCATTAGTTTCAATATTTCTTGTAGATTAGTTCCGAAATAAAACAGGTTTGTATCGTCCGCAAAGGATTGGAGTAGACCCTTTATTCCTGATTGATGCAGATCATTTATATAAATAAGAAATAATAGTGGACCAAGGATTGATCCTTGTGGAACCCCACAAATTATGTTGTCCAACTTGCTCGATGCTCCACCTATAACGGTATATTGTTTCCTGTTATTAAGATAATCTTTGAACCAACTTAGTGCAAGACCACGGATCCCAATTCTTTTCATTTTTCCTATAAGGATGTTGTGATTAACAGTGTCAAACGCTTTTTTCAAGTCGATAAAAAGTCCGGTTGCTATGTTTTTTTTGTCCAGCTGTGATTGCAAGTTGCTTATGAGATCAACGAGAGCTGACTCTGTTCCTGTGTGTTTCCTGAAACCATATTGCCCTTTATAGAAAAAGCTAATTTTATTGAGATAAGATATTAGTCTATTTTTTATTATTTTTTCAAGTATTTTTGAAATTGTTGGTAACAGTGAAATGGGTCTATAATTAC
The DNA here is from genome assembly GCA_945910005.1 of Isoperla grammatica. Taxonomy (NCBI): domain Eukaryota; kingdom Metazoa; phylum Arthropoda; class Insecta; order Plecoptera; family Perlodidae; genus Isoperla; species Isoperla grammatica. Next base: position 38,323,432 of record OX246737.1, on the reverse strand, counting down.
CTATTGAGTTTCGCGAACCTTCTTTAAAAATGACGATGACTTTAGCAACCTTCATTTCCTGAGGCACTGTCCCCGTTTCAATTGATTTATTTATCAGCACGTTAATTGGTTCGGCTAGTAATTTGATATTTTCTTTTAGGAGCCTCGCTGTAATACCATCTTTGCCTGAAGACGAACTGTTTTTTAGAGAATTAACCGTTGATATTACTTCGTCCACAGTAGTAGGGTTTAAGAAGAAAGATTTGCTATTTTCTTTACTGAGTTTGGTGTGCGTAAAGACACCTGTGTCAGGGATTGTTTTTGCCAAATTAGCGCCAATGTTTGTGAAGTAAGTATTAAATTCTTCAGCTACGGCCACAGGATCAATAATATCCTTGTTGTTTACGGTGACTGTTATTTGTTTGTCCTTATGATGAGTCGTATTTTGCAGGATTTCATTAAAGATTCTCCAGCATTTTCTAGGGTTTTGAATGTTTTCATTTATTTTTGCATTATAGTGAATACGTTTTTTGTTTCTAATTACCTGAGTGATTCAATTCCTAAGCTTTTTATATTTAATACCAAGTTCTTCGTCTAGCGGATACTTCAGAACTTTCTTATGTAGATAATTTCTGCTTTTTATTAGGCTAATTATATTATTATCGATCCAAGGACATATATCCGTGTTCTTTTGTTTCTTAAGAACGATTTGGGTACTTTTAAGTTTTAACTCACATAGCTTTGTAGTTAAATGGTTGTACATTTCATCAACACTCCAATTATTGTCAAGAACAATGGGATTTTTAGACAAGTTAGAATGGAAATCGTGATGGTTAAAATATTCTCTACTTTGTATTTGTTCAACATTTGATGTAGGCCTTTTAAGTAATTCAGTAAGAAGGAGGTTATGATCAGAAAAGTCATGATCAATGTTTGAAATATGCATCGGTGTGACAGACGAATTTGTTAATATATGGTCAAGAATGCTCTGAGATAGAGGTCTGGTCGGGTAAAGAGGATTGCAGACACGAAAACCATTGCTACCGGTAACGTGCTGATAATTTTTATTTATTTGCGATTTAATGTTTCTTGTTGGATTTATGTCAATATTAAAATCACCAAAGATTAATGTGAGTGTTTTAGAAGCTAAAAAGTGTTCTTCAAATTGGGAAAGGAAGCGTTCAATATTTGCGGTAGTATTGCTTGTGTCACAGTTAGAGCGGTAGATACCTCCAATTAGTAAATTGTTTGTCCACTTTAGGTTAGTTATGTTTATTTTGAGAAAACTATTATGATTGTCGCTGGTATTATACTTAATTTCATAGTTCAGATCATTGTGAATAAATATGCCAACTCCTCCACCTAAGCGGTAGGGTCTGCACGAGAATACGGCATTATAACCTGGCAAATTATAGTATTTTTCCTCATCTTTGTTTATCCACGTTTCTGTTACAATAATGGCATCCACCCGTGTATGGAAGTTTTTTAGGAGGACGGCCAGTTTGTCAAGTCTACTGGACTTAAGACTGCGTGCATTGAGGTACAGTAGCTTAAAATTGCTACTACATGCTGGGATGTAATCGTCAATGCTATTAAGATGATAATTTACGTTAGAAGATGGCGTCATTTCCTTTGCAAAGTAAAAAAAATAAAAATAATTATAATTAATTACAAGGTCACTTATTTAAATATTGATGATAGCAAAACAAAGACTCTATGAGGAGAACTTGTTTTCTAGAGATACAAGATCTCTTTCGTTTACAATTTTTAGCTTAGTGCCAGTAGGGGTTAGGACAACAATTGTGCCGTCCTGTGTCCAGACGTTACTTTTACCAGCCAACTGAACACATTTACCTAGAAGTGCTAATCTTACGGTGGTTAATGATTCAGTGACTGATAACTTTGTACCCTTGAGCTTCCTTTTCGTCTTCCATACGTCATTCCGCACGTTGTAACTGACGAACTTAATAATGAGTGGCCGAGGGCGGCCAGGCTGAGATGTTCGGGTCCGCAGTCTGTGGCACCTGTCGATGTCTTGCTCCTGGACTTCATAGGGGAGGTCGAACCTCTTGTTGATGGTATCGACAGCGAGTCTCGTTTCGTTTGTGTTGGGAGCCTCAGGTAGTCCATGGACTATCAAGCAGTTCCTCCGTGAATACTGCTCTTGGGAGTCAATTTTATCGTGAAGTGGCCTAACTTGTTCAAGTATTAGGCTCCTCAGCCCGTCCACTTCATGCCGCAATGTGGCTTTTATTTCACTTATATCGTTTTCCCATTTCAGTTTTAATTCTGGAAGTATATCTTCAACTGATTTGGGCTCCGATATTAATGCAGCTTCTAGTTTAGAATCGATGTTAGAAGTTGCATTGTTTAGCATAGCTTCGAATTTTTTCTCTAACATTTCAAATCGCTCTTCCCACTGCGCGCCAGTATTTTTAGTTTTTTTATTTGCGGGCGACATGTTGGAGTGAAGTTGGTAGTCCTGATGTGCTCGCAGTTTCAACAACGATGCGATTTTGGAGCACGTGTCGGCTTGCGCGCCAAGAGCTTGTGAAAGTGAGGTTAGGTATAGCCCACACTACAACGTGCTGTAGACAAGAACTCTCAAGGGCCTCAGCCAAGATTTATATGTTTTTGTTAATAGTGTTCGTGATTAAAGGACTAGGGTACGTTACCCCATTAGAATGCGAAGTTACTAACGTCCATAACCACCTTGCTAACGGCACTACCACTTCCACATTACTCGCACATAATTCCACCGCCTATTGTATGATAGGCGCTATTATAAATCTATGGTAGGCCTACTACACGGCCCAATTGATAGCTACTTTCGTGGAAATCACAGTGAACGTAAAATATTGCAAGGCGGTGTTTTAAATTTTAGTGTTTTGTTTTCTAATACCTCTATAATCTAAAAACAGAGAAATGTGTATGTCAAGGTAAGTAAACGATATTTATTTATGTTCACACTTCGAAGTCGTAGACGTATTGCCACCATCTTTGAAGAAAGATAAGACCAACTCAGACCGGGCCTAATAGGGAACTTGCATGAATTTTCTACAGCTCTGAAAGTACGTGGAATATATTGTTATTCATCTGAAGACATCACAAACCTAATTTAAAAGTTTTAAAATTAACTCATTATACTTCTATACATGTTCAAAGATTTTGATTATCTGTTTCCCGCACTATTATTTTTAAACGGTATGTGACGTCACATGCCATGAAAATCACTGCTTATATGAATGACTTTGCATATAACCTCCTTGGACTTTGCCACCGCCTCCTAGACGAAACAATCACATTTTCAAGGTCATCAAGCTAACCTTGTCAAAATTTTTACGCAAGCCGTTGTCAAGTCTGCTTTATATGAATAACAACACCCAATATTTACTGATATTCTATGAAAATAGGTTTGGTATTATTGTTTTTATAGTAACTGGGCTTCAAAATTAATTACTACGCTTACTAGACATTAATTCGATTTTATATGATTTTGGATATGATAATTTCCAAATAAGCATTATGTTATTTATCTTTCTTTGATTGGTTGATTGCTGATACATGGCAAGTGACGTATGCCCCGTTTTTCCCGCCATAAATATGTGTGAAACTTTCAGCTCGTTTTTATAAATGAAACTTAATTCTATGTCACCGAAATAAAATATTTTTGTATTCAGGACGTTAATCTTAATCTAGTAAAATGCTAAAAAAAAGTTATGCATGTTCCCCATTATTTGTCTCAAGTGTTTGTTATTTACTAGGGTTTCTTAGCAACGTCGAGTCGAGGCTATGTGTAGGTCCATATCAGCCAATGGCGTAGTGGTCCTAAAGTTAGGCCAGGCTTGGCCAGGCCTAAGTTAAGACCTCTTGTGAATCCGGCCCCCTTTACGTTATAAATAAAAATTGCCTTTTCGTAATCGTATGTTTGCCTATGGTGTACACCAGCTCTACTCATGTGATGTGGGCCACCTGAAGTGACTAACTTGTCAGACGCCACTAAAAGAACAGGGCCTCGATTCACAAAGATGCGTAACTCTAAGTTGTCCTAAGTTAGGCAAATCCTAGCTAGATAAATCAAGATAAATCATGTCTAGGTATTAATACACATTCACAAATCAAATATTATTAGTTAAATTGTTCATATTTTACTATATTTTATCTTTATAACATTGCCGAACGACATATTGGTGATTTATATCACTAAGATTTGCCTAAACTAGGACGTCTTAGCACTTAGGCACCTTTGTGAATCTGGGCCCTGTTGTGATATAGCGCTGCTCAGCTGCACCATTGTCTGCGCCATATACAACAATTCAAACATCCAAAATTGTAACAGCTATCAACCAACACCTGTGCAAAGTTAACTTTGTTGACACCAGAATGCAAATAGTATCTTTTTAGTGCAATTAGTAATGGTTGAAGGGCTGTTTGTAGGACTTGATCCCGCAGTCGGTTTATGACTGAGGAAACTCTCCAGTCGTGATGCCAATGTTCCGTCGCGTTGCAATGTGAGTTGTAAAATTGTCAGAAGAGAGACGGTCACTCCACGCGGTCTATTTCAACGGAATTCACCGCGGGATTTATCGGTACCAGCTTGTTATTGTCCACTGCATGGAGTGTACCAGCCGCGCTTGGAATGCGACCTGACAATGCATGCCAACAAACGTGCTAACAGTATCAAGCATCGGAGGCATGAGAACGAGCACCGGTCTAACAATCTCCTAATAAGAACGTTATTTGTGTTAATTAAGCTATTTGGAGGGTTTCAAGGGTTTTGATTGGTGGTTGCTCTGGAGAAAACAACCTATTCGACGAATAAGTAATTATTGGGACATTGTAAGACTGGACCTTAGTTTATTTAACACATACGTCACTTTACTATTAAATAATCCATTACAACACCATCTTGCAAGTTAAAGCGACGGACATTTACTGGTGGTAAACGAACCCGCGCCCACATGAATTAGAGTAGCTACCTCTAACGTAATCACGGAACGAACAGAAACTTGCATTATTCATATTCCCGCACGATATCGAAGTGTTTTGCTTAGGTTAGCATCGATCACTGTATGGGTTGAGTTATTTGAGCAGCCACTGAATATGTGAGATTCTTCATCTTTGCCCCAACATTGAGCGGCGATATGAATAATGGATTGAATGACTGACAGGATTTAAAGTTGTAAACAATCTCATAACGGCTCATTTTACTGCGAGTTTGACGGAAAGAATACTTTGTGGTTATCATCGAGTTGTTACGAGGTGCTTCTATACGAGCAAGTACACCGGCTTTGGTTTTGTTAATCGTTTTCTTTTTTGCAGTTCGAGACAATTGTCATGTATGATAATACGAGTATTGATGGTAATTATTTTCCCGATTGCACAACAAATACTGTTTATTCATTAGTTCGTTCATAAGACAATAGGCAACACGCGTACGATTTTTTTTGTTAAACCAAAAACTTTAATAGTATCAGATACAAAAAGTATGTTAATGCAAGTCCTAAGTAAAAAAGAAATTTTTAAATGGGTTTAATGTGGTCGCATTTATTGAAGTTTAAACTCGGGGATCTAAAACGCGTACAGGTGGCTGTGACGCAATGATTCTGTAGTCGTGGCGTAACAGACCAATCGCTGAGGCGGTGAGCGTACAAAGAACAAAACCATGACGTCAAATCCACTCTACATGGCGGCGGCTCGTTTTTCGCGCCCTTTTATTTATCGTTACTAAACCAATTATTTTGAGGCATAGACTGATCCGTTTTTTTAAATTCAAAGACACAAAATTATGAAATGAGAGACAATGTATTTAAAAATTGATTAAAATTTTCATACGAGTGTTCCCTATTCTGATGAAAAATCATCAAATCATTTCATATTATGCGTAACGACAATCACGAGTTATTACACCATTATTGTAACAATGCACTTTCCAACTAATTATGATCATTCGACACTGACGAAAACATGGTAATACTTCCAATGTGCGCGCGTGGGTGTGTGTGTGCATATGAATCCAATTCCAAAAAAACATGCAATTATTTACGAGCCGTAAAACTGTTTTTTATTCTGTTCTTATCTAATGCCAACAAATAACGAAGATGTTATTGCATAACAGGAATTCAGCATCGTCAGGTGGGATTGTTTTTTTCAATTGGATGTTACGCAACAACAGTTAATGAAGGGGGAAGGGGGGGGGGGGGGAGATGCGTTGGAGCTCAATCAGAAAATATTTCACAGTGCGTCGTACACTTTGATCTACCCTTTGGAAAATACGTAATGTTATATTTCATGGGTGGGACTGTTGTTTGTTTGATATATACTTATTTTACGTCATGCAATTTTTGTTTTTATTCCTCTCAATACAGCAATTTATGATGTTTCTGTAGGAATATTTATGTATCAAGATAACGATACATTTTCTTTAGGTTACATAATATTTATAGCTTAAAGTAAAAAGGGAATCACATGAGGTATACCTTTGTGCGTGATTTCCTTTCCTACCTTTCGTACAGAAAGGTGAGCATTTTATATATAGCATTTTATTGTATCACTATGAAATATGAAAAATATAATCTAATTTAATATCTACTAACTAGTAACTATTGACTTTTAACTTAAACATTAACTTACAAATTACTATTAACTAATACATACTATTAACTTATAACTAAATATAATTGAAACATTTAAATATGGCTATTATAGCTGTCACATAATCATTAAGCGTGTAGTTAGATACATGTAAAAGAATAGTGGGTGGTTGAAAAGTATTTCCTTATTTCTCTTTGTAGGGCTTCTATTCACTTCATGAAGAACATTTTCGAATATATGTTTACTTGTGTTCGTAAGAAGTTTCATTGAACCCGTAACCTCAAAATATGTCCCGTATGTTTCCGCTGAGCCACCTCTATTAATGTTCGCATAGAGTAATTCACACGCATTAAAACACTGCATGCCTTTAAGGCGAGATTCGAGCCCACGTTATTTGGTTCCTTGGCATGTTTTCCAAATTAATCATCGCCACTGGCTAATTTTTGGAGAAATTGCCATGACACGATAATTTCTACAAACAATTACTCAAGGTCATACACTGTACTGTTGCATTCATCATGCGCAGCGCAGACAAGCCATACACAAGTTACTCATCGGCATCGCACATTAGCGAGTATTTATACAGACCTACGCGACCCTGTAATCTGTCCCCCGGTAAACTGACCCAGCAATAAACTGCGCCAATGTAAACTGCGCCAATTGTCCAGCTGCCTGACATCCCACGAAGTCCAAGGTTAGGGGGTCTGGTTGAAATTGGTACAGTTTACATTGGCGCAGTTTACCGCTGGGTCACTTTACTGGGGGACAGATTACACTGACCCCAGACCTACCTGTCTGTATACACTATACAGCCAACGGTTTAGCCGCAGTCCTTAGCCAGTTCCCATACGAACACCGAAGTTAAGCAATCTCGGGCTAGGTCAGGAGGTGGATGGGTGAACACTCTCTTTTACCGTTGGCTAGAGTGGATTGCAGGGTTAGAAAGCTTGTGTAACAGATACGTTCTTCTCGTCAAGTGCTCGGCAGTCCTGGTTAGTGGAGGAACGTATTTGACTGGTCAAAGTTACACCGTTCTTTCGGATGGGACGTAAAGCCGATGAACCCATTGGTACTTTTCGAAATGAGTAGGCTACGTCCCTGTACTAGACTTCCCCTCCTCCCTTTCTCATCATCATTCATCAATCATCACTCATCAGGCTAAAGAGAGCAATTTGCCGTACACTGGCCTTAATTACGATCTAGTGGTACAAAGTGGTAGCGTAAATATCGACCCTTCAATTCAAATTCATGATGCCATTTGCCCAATTAGTATAACCAATCAATCACGCTTATAATACAAATAAAACAATTTTTCTGTATAGCAAAACACAGCGTATTGTCCCCGAGAATTTAACACAAAAAACGAGCTCATGGTTGTGTATATTTGCTCTTCTTATACACGTATTTTGAAACGTAGATTCAGTTGTAAATGCACACTTTAAACTATAGTTCGTTTATTTGGCTGTTGGATGGCCCGAGGGCATAAGCTCGGGTAGCGTTTGCACCAACCTCTGACCAAAGTACGAGTATCCTCACTCTCGCCTCGATACGTAACTATAACCTTCGGTCGGCGGGCCTTGCATTATCTCACAATCATGATGACGGTCGATGCTTGAGTAGAGAAAGGAATGTCAGGGTTTGGCCAAACGATCCAACTTTCAGACCTCGAAGGTCTCTGTGTTGTCAACTGGGGTTTGTATGGACTATAGTATGTTTGGAAAAATAAATAGCTAATGTAAACGAGATAAAAATATAAAGAAAACTTTGCCAAGATTGAAGCTTAATACTGTATGTTCATATCTCTGCCGAACAGCAGATATCTCTTTGTTAAGTTGTTTGTTAAGATGTATCAAACATGCTTTAAAGTTTCTACAAAGTCAAACAAAGTATGTTATCTCATAGAGACAATTTAGTGCTTTGTGTTAGGAATTTTTCTTTGTTTTTCTTTCTTGTTTTCTTCTCATTGAAAACAAATACTTCAGTATAAATTGTGAAAATATGTGTTACGACAACACAACACATAAAACAACTAAAACAAGAAAAATATATATATTGGAACAAAAAAACATTCAGAAGAAAGAACACCGACTTCTGTAGGGGATGATATAATTTGTTTACTTTGTGAGGCATTTTAATGCAATTTTAACGGACACAAATCGAGGGGGCGACTTAATTTCTGTATAAAGTGTCACGTTTTGCAATGCTCGGTTGTATCACTCAAACATTCTGTCGATTAAATAAATGCAAATATATTATATTGTAATGAAAGTGAACTAGCGTATAAATCCCCGATCGCGACATCGTTTTGTGGATGGGAATTGCACCGTTCAGCGCGTTCGGTGAACACTCATACCACAAGTATGCCACAATGACACACCTCACTACGCTTACACGCCCAACTAATGGAAACACCGGGTAAAAAAAGTTGTTCCGCGTCTTTAATCTTGACATTTTCTTAGTTTGATGCTCCCCTCGATTTATTTGTGACCCCCTTTAACCCCTCGACAACCTGACAAAATCATATCACAGTATAAAGAGGATACAGTAGCGAAATTGCCATGCCTGGCACAGCAGACGACTTGCGGCACGGAAGCGGGTGGCGTTCGTAGCGGTGGGTTAGACCAAACTCAACGAGACCATGGACGAGACCTGGGGGGAGGGGGAGAGGGATACCTCCTCGCCACCCCTCGCCGCTCTCCTCGCCTACAATATGAGCTAACTCGGATAACTCGCCGCCAGGGCGACCGTAGCTGCGCGCGCAGGAGTTTGCCGATGGAATCTCTCCCAAGTTTCGCTACTGTATCCTCTTTATACTGTGATCATATCACATTTATTTGTTTATATCATATCCTATTATTTATAATCAGTCTTATTTGTAAAGCTGGGCGGTGGTCACATCACCAAAGGGGGTGGAGCTTCAAACCATTTCAAACTAAAAATATCTGCACTATACCCGGGGTTGGATTTGGCTAAGAGTGACTCTGCCAATCGTAGGGTGATAAAACGTGGAGGCCACAAATTACCCCTTTCCATCCATTATCTTTAAATCTATTTTCTAACTCCTACTTGCCCCTTTTATCCAATCTTGTCCTAATTCATATATAAGCTAGTTGTCAAGAAGTTTATGCTCTGTTTTTCATTTGATTTAATTTTTGATACTAGTATATTCCCCAAGGAGCACACACCAAGGAACCAATCAAGATGAAGCTGCTTTCGGTAGCGCAGAACCTGATTGGTTCGTTGATGTGCGTTCGACGCTCGGCGCTTTTCAGCGTCCATGTCGAGATCCTACCATAATGTTAGTCTAGTTTTGTTACTTTGTTTTGTACTCACGCAAAATAGCCGGCGCGGTTTAGCCGTGGTCGATTAGGTGTTGGTCTGTAAACCGTAGTCCCTGGGGTCCACTTGAGAATCCGTCTAAAGCGTTTTCATCTTCATATATCACCCACTTCCCGTATGGCACATTCTATTTCTTTCATGTTTTTCTTTTTTTCTTTTCACAATTGGAAAAAAATATGAGACGCGTAGCACAAATATCATCACGCAAATGAAATAAAACTTCAAAGCAATGTTGTATAACTTGGGAACGCAACACAACTTCCCACAAAGCTAAACATGTGTTTTTTTTTAAAGTGTATGTATGCACACTTTGTCGTTGGCGTTGTTTGTGGTTCATTGATGCGGAATACTATACTGTACTGTACTGTACTGTACTGTACTGTACTGTACTGCTGTGGTGTACTGTGCTGTGCTGTGCTGTGCTGTGACTTCATCCCGAGGTGATACACGTCATATGTATTCACTCCAATAACAACGCACTTTATTTTTGATTGTACGCCTACGTTCTATGTGCTTTAGTTAAAAATTAAGAAAAACTGTCACACGAAGATTTCACCCTGATAAGCTTTACACATTTACACTGTATACAACTTTGATTTTCTATCACACTTTTTAAATTCTTTAGCTTTTATCAAAGAGAAATATCTACGTTTCACAGATACGCATTCCATAGCATTGTGCACGCACCAAGTATGAGATTGATTCAGATTGTATAGCCACCGTCTGAACGAGGAAGTCAAATAGCCACCACAAAGTAAGTCATTCAAATGTGTATTACGCACTAGATAGTTCAGTTAATCAAACATGTATGCCCTCTGTATTACTGGCAACAAGGCGCACGCATACCTGCTGAGGTTTGCGGTATGTATCTGCTGTCACCATTGACCCGAGTACAATAGCTGCCACGGGTAGTACCGCGGTCGCTACAGGCGACAGTCTCACGCTCACGTGACCTCTCAGTGACGTCATTGCTATAGGCCACTCAAAATAGACTAGATGTAATCTGGTGGCTAGCAAATCAACTTCTATGGGGAGGAGATTACTCATCGTTGATTTCTTGAAACCATCAATGACACAGATAAGGAGGTAGCTTAGCAGCCCTATCTATTGTTAGTTCTAGTCTCCTAAACTGGCCAACAGATAGAGGTAGCTCACCGGTAAGACGCGACACTATAATTCGGCAGGTCGCCAGTTCGATTCCGGCCACTGGCAATCTTCACTTCTTCCTTTTTTCTTCGTCTTTCTTTCTTTCTTTCTGACTTCTTTCTTTGACTTCTTTCTTTCTTTCTTTCCCTTTAGGTTTTCTATAGTCGTGAATGTGAATACTGGAATTAAGTAACAGCCCTCGAACATTCCTTCCCAACTGTCCATATTTAGTTAGTCACCAAGAGGGGCACATCAAGTATAGCACCCTATAATAGGAACAAATTACGAAAAAAATATTTGTGTACTGGCCACGCGAAAATTTGCAATGTGTTGTCGCCATATTATGTTATATAATAATAATAATTTAATTTTCGTAGGAATACCCATTATATAGGGTGCACACAAGCTTTACCTTATGCGCCCCTCTTCAGTGGGTTAACTAGGTTATTAGGGTGTTTGAACATTTAGGAAGGATTTTCCGAGGACTATTAATTGGGATCAATCCCAGCATTCGCCTTTACGACTAAGGAAAACCTCGGAAGAAACCTTCAGTCAGGACTGCCGGTGGCCAGAATTGAACCGGCGATCTCCCTAATTAGAGTCTCGCGTCTTACCGCCGAGCCCACTCTAACGGCTTATGCAATAGGGACGTATGCGGCAAATATACCAATCTAAATCTGGTTGCATCTCGTTCTCTGATTCTACCTGCACGTCTGTTGGCAGGCTTTGTGAAGGTCGATTCCAAGCACGGCTAGTAGACAATATCAAGCAAGTCCCGAAAAATCCCGCGGTGAATTCTGTTAAAAATCGCGCGGAACGACAATCTTTTCTGAAAATGTTACAGCTCAAATCGTTGGTACGCCGTGGTCAGTATACCCATCTACAAACAACCGTTATATATCCTTGACCCGAAGCAACCTTAACAATGCGTTCGTCAAAGATGACACTCGGGACCAATCAGGAATCAGTATTTGTAATTGGGGATCGCTGGTTGGCTATGAATCACTCGTCTATGAGTGACAAAAGAATCAGTTAGCTTGTTTGCTGGAAGGCTGGATTTAGCCAAATTCCAGAATTTAGCAATCACTAAACGCAGCTTCAGATTAATTCCAATATGTAAGGGATCAGTCAAGGGATTTATGCCAAAATGAACGGTGGTTCTTTGAGGTTAACAAAGAGTCATCGTTGATTTCTGGAACAAATGCGTTGGTTGACTAGTCACTCCCTTATTGAAATGTTGAAACTGCGTTGACCATATGTTGAATTCTGAAATTCAGTTTATAAGCATTGGCTGGAATATATACATTTATGTGTACTCACATAACAACAATACATAACTAACTAGTTTTATTTGGTTAGTATTTCTGAGGCAAGAAGAAATACTAATAATTATTATTGAATTGCAAATGGAAGGGAATAATAATAGAGGAAGACGACAATTGGAATATTTTAACCACTGCCAGAAAAAACAAAGTATGGTGAAAATTCACTGATTGATAACATGAACAAAGATCACATAAGGTGATAAGTCAATTAAGGAAATTTGAGATCACTAGCTGGATTTTTTCCCTATTAGCACAAAATAATATAAATACAATTTTCTTCAATACAGATTATAAAGTTAGGAAGAATTTTCTCATAAGAGAAGAAATCGCAAAAAATTAGGATAGAAGAATTGTGTATATCGATTATAAAAATTCTTCACATTATTTGAATAAATCGATCTGGTAAAATTGTCCCCAAGGGCGGAATGCAGTGTCCAGGAGTTGTTATGGTATGCTATGGAGTTTGTTCGATTATAAAGTGATCCAAACGAAAACTGCTTTTTTGTTTTATATTTCCGATTCGAAGAATGTGCATGTATTTGAAATTACAATGATACTTAAGTTATGACGCTTATGCTTGAACCTTCATATAACGAATTCGCTAAAAATAGTGTAATTGAATTTAGTGTGGGTATCATTTTTAAGAATATGTTGAAACGTTAATTTTGAAGAAAAAATATTGTTTAGTGTTCTTTAATCAAAAAGGTCATAACGTTCTTATCACTTCAATGGTGATGATTAAGGTTGTTCAAGTTCTAAGTTTTATAGCATCGGTTACTCCAGACGCCTAGAACGACAGGCAGAGCTACCCGAGACTGATTCTACTCAAGACCCAGACGAGCACGCATCATTTCAACTATCAATTTGATGGCATGAGAGAACTAAGAAAATGTTGAAACTCCAAAACTAAATAAAAAACTTCATGTCATATTACGTAATAAAATTTGTACATAAGATTGATGGAAAGTACTTTCTAAATGTTCAATATACGCGAATTTAGTTCTCCTGATGCAAGCATCCACTTTTTGCACTTCTTGAAAGGACTCTAAACTATTGGAAAAACTGAGAAAAAGTCGGAGTGACTGCCAATTTCCATTAGAGCAATGTAGCCATTTACTTCATCGTGGTGGATATGGCCTCCTCCTTGGCTTGTGCTCCCACAGAGTATGAGTGTTATGAGTGACAAAATGAGTAGTATGAGGGAAAAGGTGGTCCGATCTGGATGACGTAATGCATTGTACCTCTTGTACACTTGATAATTAACTAATGTCTATTCGTTTTCGTCCGTTAATTACCAGTGTGAAAGTTACGCAAACCGATTAATAAATGCCAGAATATAATTTCGAGGTACTGCCACAAATTAATGTCCTAATCAAAGTGCACACCACATCAACACTTCCCATCTTGATCCACCATAAGGACAATGCATAAGCCTATGAACGAGGTTGGAACTTACTACTTAGTGTGGTACAGAGTATAGAATATTGGGCTTGGATTCACAAAGATGTCTAACTCTAAGTTGTCCTTAGTTAAACAAATCCTAGCTATGGATAAATCAAGATAAATCATCTCCGGATGTAATAGTCCTTTGCATAACGAGAATGACGGTATAAAATTTGGGTCAAAGGATGACATATATCAAATGAAAGCTTGAGATGAGTACTTTTCAAAAAACCATGATATACCTCTGGCAAATCCAGCTTTCTATGTCAAAACCAGGGTCAAAGGTCAAATTTGTAATGTTTTGAATAATTTTTAACTAAATAACAAAAAATGTTTGCAAGTTTAAAAACACTCTTTTAGTAAGATAAATGTATAAAGTTTATAAAAAAAAAACTAAATTACCTACTTACCTTTTTTGACCTTGATTGGGGTCAATTTCCTCAAAATGGGTAATTTCTAAAATTTTCTTCGATTTACTGGTCAATATTCATTATATCAACGTACTTACTCATAAATACGTTAAAATGAATAGTTCTTATTGTAATCACATTGTTTTCACGGTATTAATTCAAAATGGCGGTCAAAGGTCAATAGGTAAGTATCGTCGAACTAGGTCTAGTAACTAAAATATTACTTGTGGGTACTCTAAAGACGTAGAATTTTAACTGCAATTACAATAACGAATAACAATATAATGTTTTAATCGTTAGAGAATGTAATTATCATATAACTTATAAACTACTTAAGATTGTTACTGAATTTCTAATTAATGTCCTCAGACATCAGGGTATTCTTGAATGGGTGTGCAACTGCAACAAAATACATTTTTCAAAAGAGCATGACCATGCTGAGATACGTGATATGATAGTATGATATGATATCTGTCCTAGCAGTGACTGTCTAGTCGTCAAATTAATCAAAATTGAAGTCAAAATCACTCAAAATTGAAGTCGTCAGATTAATCACCATCTGATTCACTGGAATTCTCATGCTGGGTACCGATATTTGGACAGTCCTTCAGCTTACACGCGTGGGTACACTTCAGCTGATTGGCCAAACACTCATAGGTCGGCATCTTGCAAACACGGCCACAGTTACAGGCTAGGAGATCCATAACGGTCAAAGGTACTGGAGTTCCAAACATCCACTCGTTGCTCAGATCTCCTTCTGCCGTGGTTTTCCAGCCATAGCCACACAGATCAGGAACATCAGGGTTGGCTTCCAAGCAACATATCAATAGATCGTGTTTGGTTGATAACTCACAGTCGCAGGATATGAAGCAGTAAGCATTCGTTACAAGGTGGTAGCTGATTAGACTTCATATCATCACACTTACTTCTAAAAAGCTCGTAGCGCAGCAGGTTGACGCATGACAGAGTCGTGGTCAAAGAGCAGAGTTTACAGACAAACTCTTCGAGTTTTTTTTATTACATCGATAGAAACTCTCCAGTCCAGACCCATCTTGCTTAGCTTGACACAGAAATGCGAGTTTTTCTCATGATATTCTCTTTTTCCCTTTACCACTGAATGAGCTCACTCAGGTAGGAACTCATAGTCGTCCCCTACACCTATAGATGCGCCCGTTGTTAACAAGGTAACAGTTTCATACATGTCATTTCCCATATAGAAAACATATCCATAGTAACATTGGGTGCCTCTAGGTGAAGTGGCCGACTATGAATTCCAACCTTTGTCACAACCAGTGCATGGAGGTCAGGGAGGGTATTACATACTTCGAATCCCAACGAACTCGCTAGTTTTTACACATCTTCGAAGTGTGTTTGATTTTTGGTAGTCAAGCGTCAACCAGCTGCCCTACGAGCTTTTTAAAAGTAAATGTGATGATATTAAGTCTCATCAGCTACCACCTTGAAACGATTGTCTACTGCTTCAAATCCTGCGGCTACGAGCTAGCCACCAAACAGCGGTCTGGATACGTTGTTTGGACGCCAACCCTGATGTTCCTGATCCGCGTGGCTATGGATGGGAAACCACGGCAGAAGGAGATCTGAGCAACGAGTGGATGTTTGGAACTCCAGTACCTTTGACCGTTATGGATCTCCTAGCCTGTAACTGTTGCCGTGTTTGCAAGATACCGACATGCGAGTGTTTGGCCAATCAATAAAAGTGTACCCACGCTTGTAAGCTGAAGGGTTGTACAAATACCAGTACCAGTACCAGTAGCCAGCATGAGAATTCCAGTGAGTCAGAAGGTGATTAATCTGACAACTTGGACAGTGACTGCTAAGGTAGATATAACATAATACTAGTATCATATCACGTATCTCAGCATGGCCATGCTCTTTTCTGAAAATGTGTTTTTTGTTGCAGTTGCACGCCTATTCAAGAATACCCTGATGTCTGAGGACATTAATTAGAAATTCAGTAACAATCTTGAGTAGTTTGTAAGTAGTATGATAATTACATTCTCTTACGATTAAAACATGATATTATTATTATTCGTTATTGTAATTGCAGTTAAAATTCTGCGTTTTTAGAGTACCCACAAGTAACATTTTAGTTACCAGACCTAGTTCGACGATACTTACCCATTGACCTTCGACCGCCATTTTGAATAAATACCGTGAAAACAATGTGATTACAATAAGAACTATTCATTTTAACGTATTTATGAGTAAGTACGTTGATATAATGAATATTGGCCAGTAAATCGAAGAAAATTTTAGAAATTACCCATTTTGAGGAAATTGACCCCAATCAAGGTCAAAAAAGGTAAGTAGGTAATTTTTTTTTTTTTTTAATAAACTTTATACATTTATCTTACTGAAAGAGTATTTTTAAACTTTGCAAACATTTTTTTTTATTTAATTAAAAATTATTTAAAAAATTACAAATTTGACCTTTGACCCTGGTTTTGACATAGAAAGCTGGATTTGCCAGAGGTATATCATGGTTTTTTGAAAAGTACTCATCTCAAGCTTTCATTTGATATATGTCATCCTTTGACCCAAATTTTATACCGACCAGGCCTTTTTCGAGCGTTATGCAAAGGACTATAACTACACATTCACAAATACAATATAACTGTTTAAATAATTGTTGATATTTTACTTTATTTGATCTATATGACATTTCAGAACGACACATGCGTGATTTATCACTAAGATTTGCCTAAATAAGAAATTCATAGTCGGCCTCTACACCTATGGGCATCCATTGTTGCTATGGATTTGTTTCGTTGATGGGAAATAACATGCAAACAAGTGTTAACTTAGTAACAATGGGCGCCCCTAGGTGTAGGGGCCAAATATGAATTCCAATTTTGGGTTGGAGGCCTAGGGGCGCCTATTGTTACCAAGGTAACAGTTGTTTGCATGTTATTTCCCATCAACGAAACAAATCCATAGCAACAATGGGTGCCCCTAGGTGTAAGGACCGACTATGAATTCCAACTATAGCGCTTAGGCACCTTTGTGAATCTGGGCCCTGTAATGTAGTGTTGTGACTTGTGTTGACTGTTGTTAGATCGTTAGTGAAAGTGGGCCTCGTGTCAACACACTTCGTATTTCTGTCGACGACATTCATAAGTTCTGTAATTTGGAATCTAGACGAATTGACTCATTATAGATCAATATAAAGATTGAGGATAATTTGATGTTTTACTTAGGTCTACACATGATTATATTTGTAATAATAAAGAAGTTAAGAACCTTACCTAAACTATTTATGTATGTATTCTAAAAGTCCGTTCGAGTCGGCCCAGACAACCATGACGATCTAATAGAATTTCTTGATACCGATAAAGCGTTTAGAATTTTTTAAATTGAAGTAACGATGTAACTCTCGAGCTTATAATTTGGAAACAAAACACATTAGTGAAATATTTATATTTTAAACATTATTTCATTTAATAACCGTCGTAAGTATCAAAACATACTCAAGATGTTTTGTTTTGACGATTTACAATATAGAAATCACATTTATACCAAAAACATCCTCTAGGTTACAATTAGCATAGAAACGAGATTTTTTGCAGTCAGTGTAGCAAGTGGTAATTAGCGCTGGCTGTGTCGAGGGGAGATGAAAAGACGAGTGCTAGATGAAGACACGGCCCAGCCCGTCGCCTCGGTTACAGACCCTAAGTGCGCCCGGTATTTCAATGAGCCCGAGACAAAGCGTACCATGCAAGGAGCTGAGGAAGTTCTCGTTATGAACAATATAGCCTGGCTTACAGCGTGGCATTCACAATGTGATTAGAATATCCTAGATCGAGCCACTCCACATTATCGTTTGATGAGTCTGGTTATTACTCGGACCTCTAGGGAATGATAACACATTGACGAGGTAGTTCTGTCAGATCTCAAAAGAAACATTGCACTTTTTTCATATTTTAAAATTCTGTGCAATAAATATAGAACTAAATTTTTGTATGTAAGATTTTTGAGCCTGTAAATATGCATTTTGATTTTAATATTAAAATTATAGGGCTGCTACAATTGACTCATTTTTAATTATTTAATAGAAAAACACAAACACACGATTAGGAAATGCATCATTTTAAGCTTTATTATGTAATTTACTTTCAAATAGAATACCAAAAGGATGTATTTGTTAATTAATTGTTATCTATATTTGTATATAATTTATATTTTTTCAGTTATAAAACATTTTCAAATGAGGACAGATTGTGTACGATGTATTATCTCTGAGGACCCTACTACTTCGAAAAGCATAATAAATTGTGTAACCAGAATAACAGACCAATCCAAAACGCAAAACAAATGTTTTTCTTTGTCATTTAAATATATATTACACAAGTAAAATACTGTCAAAATTAAAAACAACATTAACAGCGCTATATAAGATAACAGTTTCGCTGAAATATGCCATCGTGTTCTTCAATGAATCTTTTGCAAATGTATTCTATCTCCTATAGTCTGATTTAGGGCAGATATGTGCGCTGATAAAACGCATGATATCATTGAATTTACATCAATAAATCAAATTTGAAAGTGCGCCGACTTCAAACTTTCTAAAACACATTCAGAAACATATGTTTGCAAGTGGTTTTAAATCTTATTTGAAAAATAATATTTGAGAAACGAGCACAACTTTTAGCACGATTTCTACAACTTTGTTTTGCAAAACTCTTTTGAACCCAGTTTATACGTCAAACAATATTGAATCGGTGAACATTACACCATAGAACAGAAACAACTTGCATACCGAACAATGTGGTTTAACATCAATATCACGAAACGTATAACATTACTACAATAACTATATTTTCACATTTTACACATTTTTATTTTGATAAATATTCTCGTGAGTGGACTTGTTATGAAGTTCAGAAAAAAAATCAACACCGAATGGGGATCGAAGCCAGATCTCCGGCAAGTGAAAGACGTGGGTTTGATTGTCGAACGGGATTTGCCGTTTGGAAAACGTCACTCCTTGATTGGAATTATTTACTTGTCCCAAGGCTACCTTACACATGCTTTCGTCACCGGCGAGGCACTCGTAGCCAACCAGTGAACCGCCCGAGACAAACCCGCGCACATAGAGATCGCTGATTGGCTACGAGCCCCTCGCCTGTGACGAAAGCATCAGTCAGGTAGTCTTGGGACAACTATATTATAGGTAATATGATAAAACTGTCCGGAAATTAGTGGGACAAGGATGAGATTGATTAATGGGGCTTAACGTCTCATATCTGTGCAACAATGGCTAATCGAGACGATATGTGGGATAAGGAGTTCGCATTCAAAAACATAATGGCTGTCAACTGATGAGAGATGCTGACGAATTTGTCGTGGTAGCACAGATTGCAGTTTGTCGGGGAAACGTGGTTAGTCGGTATAAGTGCATCGCTCTACCCACAATAGTAACTCGGACAACCATTTTGAGAATTTCGCTCCATCAACAGTGCTACAATCGATAATTGACTTAAAATACGAATACACATTGTTTGATAGAATTTATATTTTGTCTTTTTTTTAATTCTTTAATAAACCCGTTTGTTTTATTGCATTTTGTAACGAGTTTTTAATCCAAAATAAAAATAATCATTTTAATAAAAGTAAATATTTCGTGATGTGATATTGTCAATAAGACAGCAGTTGTCCAAGACTTTGTGGAACAAAAACTCTGCATTGTAGGTTTCACATAAAACGACGTCCTCTGTCTTCCCTAGAGGAGACTTCACAAAGAGATACATCATTCGAATTTTCTTTTTATCATCTCGTCGACTCCCGATTCGTCGTCACACATGTTATGTTAGTAAACACGGCATCTTCCGTGCTTTATCATCCCTTATCTCGACTGCCTATCATCCAATTTCCCGCATCTTCGGAGAGAATGTGAGTTGGGACCCCCGAGTAATGAGATTGTAGATCCCGTCAGCACATGGACCCCAGTGGCCGGAGCCGAGTTGAGCCGAGTTGAGCCGAACGGAGCATTCATTAGGAGCCGTCACCCGCACAACAAGAGAACGGAAATTGAGCTATTTTCAAGTGGGAACATTTATACAATGGAGACTTGTGGATGGGTGTACAAGTTTAGGAGTTGAAGGGAGAGTAAAATTGTTATTAAATTGAAGAAAAAGTAGTATATTTTTAAATTAAAAATGTAATATGTATCTTGGTTGGAACCCTCATAAATATTAATGTTCGCACGTTTGTAAAATTTTAAGAGTTGGACTGGAGATAGTAAAATAGTTATTAAAGTGAAAGTCTAGAATTTCTTTAGCATTGAAATATAAATTCTATAGTTTGGTCGAAAATGAATCTAATTTCGTGTTAACATATCAATAACTTAGCCTTGTAAATGGTTAGTGCAATAATAAGCAGTCCAAACGTATTGACGCCCGGTGTTCTGATATGCTGCTTCATATTTAGACCGCCGAACAGCTGTTGTTTCCTCCATGACAACCACCAATCAGAAGCGTGGTTGCTATGGAGAGAACAAGTTGGCGGCGTGATCAACATTAAGCGGTCGTACAGTACCGGGCAAAAGATATATTATTTTTAGATATTGTGACTTGTGTGACGCACGTACGTTGGCCATTGGATACTGATTTTCTTTAAATTTTTACAAATACCTAAACTAGCTAAAGAAAAAACACCACTTAAAGTCGATCGATGATAACTGCACATGTAATATAAATCATTCAAATTGTATGTACAGAAAGTTGAAATTGAGCTTGTGAATATTGTAGAAAAAAATATGCACCTACCGCTATTAGTTTTTTATTTATTGAGTGTTGAAATGCGTTGGAATTCCCTATGTAATACATTGTAACTGAACGAAAACCTACACTTTCAATCGTATAACAATGGTATAACTTTGCGTAGCACCTTCAAAAAGTAATATATTGTAACAAATTTTCATCCTAAATGTAGATAACTTCATGACTAACATGAATACGTTTGAAAAAGATGATCGAACGCGATCCGTTTTCGAGATATTTGCGCTGGTGTGTCAATTTTACCTCAAATCTACTCAAATTAGAAACTATAAATATACTTTATTAATAAAAAAAAAATATATAATTTCAAGACGTTCAGTATTAAATGCTACTCACATGTAATAGTTCTTGAAATTCATAATTTAGAATAAAAAAAGTATTTTTTCATGTCCATTTAATTTGAATAGTTTAGTTGTTGTATTGAATGGGTAGTTCACTTCATCGATCGACTTTAAAAAAACATTTCGCCCTTCTTCGCGTTCATTGGTAATTATATGATGTCTGTAAAATACTGGTGAAAATATTAATTCTACTGTGTGTACCTAGTGCATGTTATCTCATGTTCAGAACATTGTTTGAAGCAAATCCTTAGAAGTGTTCATGGCCATAAAACGAATGTTCAATCCTACAAAGCGAGCCACTTTAAATCGGATATAGTATAACTCTAATCTACCGGAAAGTATAACAGTTATTTAGATAGAGTTATAATTAGGAGCAATTCATGAAATTGGGTTTCAAATAAAAGAAATCGACTACCACAATGGCTGGTATAAGATGCGTGTCCTAACTCGAACGTTTATGATTGTCCTCATCTGGGCGAACTGAAAGTGGAGAGAGTTGGAACTCTGAAGAAATGAAACTGGCGGTGAAACAGCTGACTTTTGACTCAGCAAAAAGGTCAGTTTCATTTGGAGGCTAACAGCATGAGACACAGGGCCATTGGGTTCTGATTAGGAACACGTCGAACCCTTGTCGAAACTTCGTTCGTAGAACGGGGATCGTGTCTTCTAGAGATCCATTTTGTTGCACAAGCAAAAACAAACGAATTGAAAATCTTTAAAGAGAAATAAAATCAAATTCGTTTTCACAATATCTTCTGGTTGGTGACGATAAGTGTAACATAACGCAAATGTTTTGGCTGTATCTAGGTTGAAACTCCTCATAGAAATATATACTGTGTAAGAAAAATATATAAAAACAAAAATATATGCCGACTTACTGTAAATGACATTTCAATCGTTGTAGCAGCAACAATTTTACACGGGATAAATATGAAGCTGCTTATGCGGAGAACTGGCTACGAACGTTCTTGAAGTAGATCAACGAATATTTTGACGGAAAGGGATTTTCCGCATTGATTTGAATGCTCTAAAATATTGGGTTCCTGCTAAATATCTTTAAAATGTCAGTGGAATAAACATTAAAACCGCCAAAAGTAGGCTATTCGAGTCGACATACGTATTGCCAGTTACTGGTGCTATAACAAGTTTTACCTGATATTGCAAGGATCTTTAAACTCACTATTTGTAAGGTGTTGTTGTATGTATTGTATAACAAGTATTAAAATGCCACACCACCAGATTAAATTTAACAAAATGTATTTGTGAAGTAAGATTTACCTCTTGTACCACTTAAATTAGCTTACAACGATCATATTATATTTTCCACATACGAGTGCTGAAAACTTAGATTTTGTTGTATTATCTCGGTTAAACCGAAGGCCCTTTATAATTTTTGTTTAAAACTTGAATTGTAATGTAACGATGAAGAAATGTGATGGACGAGGCTCATCATATCAATTCAGTATGCGAGTTTCAGAAGTAAGTTCACAATGGTCCACTATCAAAACAACCAGTAGGCCTATATGTTGTAATTGAAACTTGAAAGTTAATATGAGTCGTGATTTGAATAACTATTTATCTTAGCTAAAAAGTATATTGTCTTTCAAAAACGATACCTTATCAGCCACTTTAATTAGGTTTAATGTATAAATGCATTGCACACAATTCCTGAAGAAACGTAACTCAAAACGTATCTATTAATCTTGTTCTCCGTTATCTATAATGATACCAGCCAGCAGTCTTGAATACATTTTTCTCTCAAGTATGTTCTTGTTTCCAGCAGTAGTTACAATTCAATTTCAGTTGAACAAGAGTAATGCACTGGGATAATCCTTCTTTTTGTAACATGTGATGAGACCTATTTATTTCTACACTATATACATATATCTGCAAGGATATTTAAGAACATTTTATTTTGCCCTAGTGTCCGGTTAAACGAGCGATCCATCTTAAAAATACGTCGAGCTTTCATTGTATTTATTAAACTAATTGTGTGTGATCATATGACCTACATTAATACGTGTATCCCCCTTTCAACGTCTCCCCCTCCCCCCCCCCCCCCCCCCTCCAACTTCCCGATAATGCAGTTGACGTTCTTCTAACGGATAACTCTTGAACTACCAACACTATATACGAGGGTGTCTTCGAAGGCATTATTCACTTGTCAATACCAGTATATATGATCTGATACGATTTCTATTGGCAACTTAGAAATCCCATCAATTTAACATCAATACCTTCAACTCGTAACAACATCGTTGCCAAAAAAATACAAAGAAGAAACTTGGATGGAGATGTTTAGTATTGAATAAGACTTGACCGAAATAGGTTGCTCAGTGTTTTCACATGATAACCTTATTTCGAAGGTTGCTGCTTCAATTATCGTCACCAACAATAATGATATGATTTTTCTAAAGGATTGTTCAGTCATGGGGCTGCGATTAATGGTTCAAGATAATTTTTCTTTCATAATATGCACACCCTAGTTGACACAAAATCGTAAAAGGGGCGGTAAAATTAATACATATTTTAAAATCGTATGAATGAAGATATTATACTAATATTTACATTTAGAAAGGGATATCATTCTGTTGGGAATGAACAGCCAGTCCAGATATCGCTTGTTTTATATAATTTGTGTGTATGGTATTCTATGTTATTACTGTGATAGTTACTGTACGATAACTGTGGGAATGTGATAACATACGGATTATCCAGTTGATAAACACTCCTTATGATGTTTGAGATTGAGATGTGTTTCCTGAGTAAACATTGTCTCGTTCACAGCAGCAACATTATTTTATTATAAAAACATCTTCCATATGTGCTTAAATACCACGAACACACACAAAACATCCTTGTAGCATAGGGTTTGTGAAAATCATTTTTAGATGAAATCACTACTCGGTTACAACTTACCCTTGTTCAGGGGCTGCATAGCTATTGAGCGAAAATTTAAGTGCGCGAAAGTTCTAGTTAGCGAAATTCGCGCACCCGATCATTCGCGCAATAGAACTTTCGCTCACTAGAGTATTCGCGCATTAGAAGATTCGCTTACTAGATATTTCGCGCACTAGACTTTTCGCGCACTTAAGGTTTCGCTTACTGGAAATTTCGCGCAATAGGCTATTCGCGCACTAGAGTTTTCGCGGACTAGAGTTTTCGCGCAACAGATTTTTCGCGCATTAAGGTGTTCGCGTACTAGACTCTTCGCGCACCTAAGGTTTCGCTTACTAGAAATTTCGCGCAATAGGCTATTCGCGCACTAGAGTTTTCGCGGACTAGAGTTTTCGCGCAATAGAACTTTCGCGCATTAGAGTTTTCTTTGCATTAAGGCGCAGCAGGATATCTGCGGTCAGGTATACTGTGTATATTGTCGGACCTGAAAACGTTCGACTCAGACCGCCTGCCAAGAATATTGATGTGCCGTTCTTGCGCTTAACCTACCGTGCCGCCAAGGGTCACCCCCCCTTCCTCCCCCTCACCATCGCCCCGTCATCATCACCGATTGCGAGCGGTTGCTTGTTAATGTTACCTGTTTGCGTATATATATCACGTATTATACATTTTGTGCTGTCAGGTGGTCCACTCCTGATAACGTCAAATGACGTTGTCACTCAATCACAATTGACACAAGTATTATTTAGATGTGGAGAAAATAGATATCTCAATCTCCCAGTATTTTAGTTTTCACCGTAACTTTACTAGGTAGTAATAAGTATTCTTATACTGATGTAGGTTAACAATACAGTGATTTATTTACAATGATGTCTCCACACAAGCAGCATGTTCACGTTATCACACCCAATTGGTTTACACATTTTATTTTATTTATTTATTTAATGTCTATTCTATTCAGTAATATTAAAAGTAATATTCGTGTATTCCAGGTTCTTATTGCTTCACGAATTATTAATGGTAATAAATCAAGATAAACGACACATACAAAAACTCTAGTTATAACAAATTTGCGCTTACGTCCATTTCGGTATAATACACAGCGCAGACAGCATATTTTTGTTATGAATATGTAAGGTATCGGTAAGTGATTTGATTATTTCGATTATGTACTTAATAACACAAGAAGATGCAAATATTGCGAAATTAAAACAAAAATAATTACGTTTACGCCAACACACTTTGGTACTGAAATGCATTCTGAAAAATTATTGTGTTAAGAAGCAAATTCAAATTTAGAAACTAAAAAGTATACACACAATTTCGTAGTTATTCTAAATAGAATTCTGACTATAAATTAACCATTAAATTATATGTATATACTTTCTAAATTTGAATTCGCTTCTTAACACAATAATTTTTTTGAATGCATTTCAATACAAAAGTGGGTTGGCGTAAATGTAATTATTTTTCTGTTAATTTCGCAATATTTCACTGATATGTTAAACGTGCACAAGGTTATAAAAGTAAATCAAGCTCGAACCGCCTTTATAACGCAACTTGTTTTACAATCTGTCTGATGACTGTTGTTTGTTACTTATCTGCGAATATGTCTTACATACATTGAGTTGATGTAACCATAAAATAACTGAGAAGCGCGTAATATGTTTTATCAGTGAATAATTATATCGTATGCTTAACAATACCATTAGTTCGCTTTAAATAAATAACAATTATTACGTTTTAGGGCTCAGTCAAACTTCATCGGGCCGAAATTTTCTACCTATCCGTCTAGTCTCGCCGACCGATAGTATAATAGTGGAATGTGCTTAGGCCCGGTGTAATGGAATAGTTGTACCTTGGTGGATTATTACCCTTCTCTATACAGAACCCGCGCAGCTGCCGCGCTCACCCAAGCTTATGTTACACGTTGCGAAGAAAGAAAGGTTAGGGGGTTGGTTGAAACTAAGCGCGTCAAGTCCACTTCGCAACGTGTAACACAATCTAGGTAGTCGTATGCTGACGGTACAAATATTCCATTACACCTGTATAATGATGGGCCGCTAATTATTTAGTCTGGCACTATTTTTTTTTTTTTTTTTTTTTTTTTTTTTACAAAAATCAGGCATCTGATTGGTGGCTAATAGTGGTTGCCATATAGTAAGAACAAGCTAGCGGCAGGCTAACCGTTTAGCGGCCCCCCGTCATATTACCGGGCCTAAGTGTGTCATCTTGTTTCTGATTCTTCTATGCGGTAAGCACGTTTAAAAACAAGTGCTATCGTGACACCCATAACAGCATTATTACTTGAGGAAGAATAAGAAGAGACTATTAGAAACTCGAAACGGAAACGTTTGTGTACATAGGTCCTAAAACAGATTAAAAATGCATACCTTCTCCTTTTTTCTCATGGCACATCATATGTACTCATTCTGTCTTCATTTCGAGGCTGTACTATGTTCTTACAAAGAAAACACCACGCAGTTAAAAGGCCAAGACAAGTTTTGGTTTTGGTAGTTGAACGGCACATTATCCCTAATTCAGTGTTGGGAAAATTCCTTAAAAAATGGACCTAGTTCCATTTCCAGTTCCACGTAAGGAAAAAGGAACTCTTTCCAGTTCCAAGTTCCTCTAAAAAAAAAGGAACTGGGGCGTTCCTTAGTTCTTTTCAAAATGGAACTAAGTTCCTAAATAGTTCCTTTCCGCAAACAACCATTTTTCTTTGGATATTGCCGAGCGGGATACTAACCATCGACTCAATGGGTATTATCCGGGTTTATTAAGCCTACACCAAGAACATTGACTAACAGTAAAAGGTTATTTCATATTCCTAATTCTTAATGCATTACAATTTATATTAATTATTAGTAACTATTATAATTAATTTAATTAAATTTTTTAAATTACATTCAATGCCAAGGGTTCGCAAATAACGCCTAAAATATGGTTGAGATTTGTAGGAATCAAAATGAGGATATTGTATTGAAAATCACACCTGTGTAGGGGGGGTCGGACGGTTGGTCAGTTATAAGTGACATGACACGCTTATTCCGCACGAGCGATTTGGGATTAGTCACCGGTTTCGGATCTTCAACTTGCGCCGGTGTGCGACTAATTGCAGACCCCACGCGGGGGTGGCGTAGCAGGTGGAGGGGATGGGTAGACAAGAATGAAATATTACAAAAAAAGTTGTTTTAGATTTCTCGTTTCTGTCATCTTGTTAAGTAAACTATGTTTTGGCGCTTTCGTCCTTCATGCTTGTACAGTCAAGTAAAAATAAAAGGAACTTATGAAAATAAGTTACAGTTCCTAGAAAATTGGAACTATGGCGTTCCACAGTTCCTGGGTGGAATAAAGGAACTATACCGTTCCTTAGTTCCTTAAAAAGGAACTAGTTCCTAGGAACGGAACTAAAAAAATCCGTTCCTACCCAACATTGCCCTAATTCAAACACACATTGGTTTTATCGGGAACATATCTATTGAGCGAAAATTTAAGTACGCGAATCGTCTATTGCGCGAAAGCTCTAGTGCGCGAAAACTCTAGTTCGCGAATAGTCTAATGCGCGAATGCTCTAATCCGCGAAAACTCTAGACCGCGAAAACTCTAGTCCGCGAAAACTCTAGTCCACGAAAAATATATTGAGCGAATAATTAAATGCGCGAATCTTCTAGTCCGCGAATACTTTAGTGCGCGAATGATCTAATGCGCGAAAACTCTAGTCAGCGAAAACTCTAGTCCGCGAATAGTCTACTGCGCGAAAAATATACCGAGCGAAGAATTAAACTAGCGAATAGTCTATTGAGCGAATGTTCTAATACGCGAATAGCCTAATAAGCGAAAACTCTAGTCCGCGAAACCTCTAGTCCGCGAAAGCTCTAGTCCGCGAAACCGGTCCCAACCACTACGTTCCAAAAACATCGCCTGACTAGTGCAGGCCACCCTGGATGGTAGGCGATACGCTACACACCGGAGCATTGCTAGTTGTGTGGATGCAGGCGTCTTCTTCAGTTGGGGTGTATATGGGGATGACAATGTTCGCTTCAGCCTCATCGTGACGACCATGATTATGTTTTACTTACTCAATAAAATATATGAGATAGCAATGTGTAAATATTAAATTCATTATATATGCTCACGTTATGTGAAGACAATGGACTTATGAAATATGTTGTTGCATTTTATTTTGTTCAAGTGATATTTGGGCTTTACGCTCATATTTTAGCCACGAGGGTAATCGAGACGGTGCTTGGGTAATTACAAATATGAAAAAACGCCACATGGCATCCATACCCAAGCCAGGATTCGAACTTGGAAAGCAACAACCGCGGTTTAATAGACTCACGCGTCACGCCAAATGGACCGCGGCCTACTACGTTGACTAGTTATTTGAACCATAATCCCTGATTGTAGGCTGAAATGTGAACAAATAACAACAAACTTATAATAACGTGCTCGAAAGTGAATATAATCCATAATGGAACTCCAGTTCGTCCAACGTATAGACAACTAGCTAAAATAACTTTACATTATTGTGCCAAGAAGAAGTGGTTGTTATTTGCGTTCTGACAAAACCTACCCATACCCATATGGATACGTACACACACTCCCGTTGCATGCACTGTCTTCCCTTTACGTTCATTACACACAACGAAATAGTGTGACATGCGTCGTTTTCGTTACAATATTCTCTTGAGAATTACTTGAGAATTGAGAATTACTACCAAATTGTAGCATTTTAACGTGCCAAGTTACAAAATTTCTCCACACATTTTTAGTTTATAGTTTTTCACCAGACCCTCTCTGAATTATTACATGGTTGGGTTATCAGTAGTAGTAGAAGTAGTAGTAGTAGTAGTAGTAGTAGTAGTAGTAGTAGTAGTAGTAGTAGTAGTAGTAGTAGTAGGGAGTAGTAGTAGTAGTAGTAGTAGTAGTAGTAGTAGTAGTAGTAGTAGTAGTAGTAGTAGTAGTAGTAGTAGTAGTAGTAGTAGTAGTAGTAGTAGTAGTAGTAGTAGTAGTAGTAGTAGTAGTAGTAGTAGTAGTAGTAGTAGTAGTAGTAGTAGTAGTAGTAGTAGTAGTAGTAGTAGTAGTAGTAGTAGTAGTAGTTTTTTTTTTTTTTTTTTTTTTTTTTTTTATTGTTTTACTTAACCAGATACATTGTTACAATTATCAACTCCGCAAAGCTGCACACGCAACTTGACTGCAGAGTCTAATTCACAAACATTATTACATTTTT
Source organism: Isoperla grammatica (assembly GCA_945910005.1). Classification (NCBI taxonomy): domain Eukaryota; kingdom Metazoa; phylum Arthropoda; class Insecta; order Plecoptera; family Perlodidae; genus Isoperla; species Isoperla grammatica. The sequence continues at coordinate 38,293,924 of OX246737.1, read as the reverse complement.
ATCTTGGCACTTTCTCCTACTTTATCCAATTTATTCATTATAATGCGTTGGAATGGTATAATTAAAATTAAAATTAAAAATAAAATAGCCTTATGATGATTGAAATACAAAAAACAAATAGTTACATTTTAACAGAATTGGAAAATGTTTTTTTCTTATTAAGTATTAACACTTCATACATTATTTAGGATCCATATTTTTAACTGCTTCTTTACTTCATACATAGTTTTTAATTCTTGTAGTTCTTTTGGTATCATATTTAAATATTTTGGAATCAGTATTCTTCTCTGTTGATCGCCATACTTGTTGAAGTTATTCTGAGGTATTATTAGTCTATCAGCGTGTCTTGTGTTATATTGGTGGTTTGCTACTTCTCTATAATTCTTTGTGAAATAATTATTGACTAAAAATACATACGGAAACAATTGATATACAGTTAATAGCTCATGTCTGTTTTCTCTTAACTGTCTTTCTGGAATTATCATCTTGAAAGCCTTTTTTTGAATTGAGTATATTTTTTCTAAGTATAATTTTGTTGTCGCCCCCCATGCCAATATCCCATAGCGTATTATTGATTCCATAAGTGCGAAATATACCAATTTCAGTGCTCTAACAGGAACCAGTGGTTTCAAAATTCGTAATCCATACAGAGCCGACCTAAGACGATTACATAGTTTTTCTATGTGTATGTCCCATTTGAAACGGTTATCCATCACCACCCCTAAATAAGTATATTCAAATACATTTTCTATATTTTCTTTACACAAACATATTACTCTATTTGCGTGTTTGATGTCCTGTCTAAAATGGCGATGTAAGCAAGCATGGTCATGGTAGATTATGTTAATATTTTGATTTTGTTTAAGAGGAGAGCGTATATACATGGCTTTAGTTTTTTTATGGTTAACGGTTAAGCTATTGTCGTGCGCCCATCTTAGTAAATTATTAAAGTCAGACTGTAACATACGATTAGCTGTTCTGAAATCCGCGTGAGCTACAACAAGAACTGTGTCATCAGCATAAAGGTAAGAAAATGAGTTATGTAGTACTTTGCGCATTTCATTAACATATATAAGATACAACAAGGGTCCCAGAATTGACCCTTGCGGTACCCCAGATGAAACCTTTTTCTCTCTACTATAGACACCATTAACTTTAACTTTCATAGTTCTATTCGTTAGATAATCATGAAACCATCTTAAGGTGAGGCCATCAACACCTATTTTCTTCAAGGCGGCCAACAATCTACTATGTAACAGAGTATCGAAAGCCTTAGAAAAATCTATAAATAAAACAGCAACGTGTAGGTTGTTATTTAATGCACCTTTAATGTGGTCAGAAAAGTCATCTAAAAGTTTACTTGTACTTTTGTTCTTTTGATAGCCGTATTGTCTCTTGTCTAGTAATTTAAAATCATTTAGATAGTTTATCAACATATCTGCTACATATCTTTCCATTATTTTATCTATTACACTTAATATTGCTATTGGGCGATAGTTGTTATATTCTTTGTGGTTTCCACCCTTATATATAGGTCGCACAATAGAACACTTTAAGGGCGATGGTATATGACAGGAAAAAGTAAGATTTACTAAATTTGAGAGTACCGGACTAATAGCTGTCGCGCACATTTGGACGTCTCTCATTCTAATGCCATCAAGACCAGGACTTTTCTCACTATTGAAGCTTTTAATAATTTTTTCAATTTGAGTAGGTGACGCTCTTTTCAAATACATGCACTGTTTTGTATCAGTTTTCATAGATTCAGAAGTTACAACAGTACAGTCGTGTTTAATATGTGCTACTTCATCATGAAATGTATCAGCAAAACCTTCTACAATCTCTTTTTCACTTGTTGTTTTTCCCATGTAATTAAGAATAGTTTCATCAACGGAATTAGATGCATTTTTCCCTAAGACCCTGTTAATTGTTTTCCACGTACCACGAATGTCACCTTTACAGTCATTAAATTTATTCTTATAAAAGTCAGTTTTTGCTTTGCTAACCTCTTTGTTTACTAGGTTTCTTAGTCTTTTATATTCAAACCTCCAGTGTTCGTTTGTACACGAGTTCTTCCATTTTTTAAACGCTTTATCCCTCTCTGCCATGTACGCTTTGATTTCTATAGTGATCCATGGTTTAGTATTCCTAGAAGACTGTCTCTGACTAATTTCCTTAATTTCAGTTGATTTTTCATATACCGTCTTGAATTTTGATACTAGTTCATTATATAAAACGCTTGGGTCCTTTATGCTTAGTAAATCATTCCACTGTATTTTACCTATTTCAAGCTGAACTTTCCTTTCATTTAATACTTTTACTTCCTTTTTAACTGGAGAGAGAGGTTCAGTAACTGCTGCGTTCTTGTTTACCGCTAATAGGATTAAGTTGTGATCAGATATTTTTACTTCGCCGATAATTGAGGTTAAATTTTGTGTTTTATCATTTATTCTGACGTATACGTGGTCTAAACAAGATTTACATAATTTACCTAATCTATCTTCTATCCTAGTTGCATCATAAATACATTGTTTCATACCATAATTTGCCATAATGTTCTTATAATCTGTAACACGAGTATTGTTGTCGTCCATTAGATTAATATTTATATCTCCTGTTACAATTATTTGTTCATTGTCCTTAACTTCATGTAATATCCCGTCAAACTCTACTAAAAATTCCGAAACATTGTAACTTGGTGGCCGGTAAATGGCCAATAAATGTGTTTTGATTCCTTTTAAAATAAAAGTACCGTGTATGCCCTCGAATGAATTAAAATTTGTAGATATCATTTGAAAGTCTAACATGTCCCTTACATATACTATAAGACCCCCGCCTCGTTTGGTATTTCTTAGACTTGAAAATATATTATACCCATCAATAGTAAAATAACTCAATTCATAAGACTTAATATTTACTTCCCCCAAGATTATTATATCCAGAAAGGCAGTTAAATTGCTGATATATGAATGAAATTCATCGAAATGTTTCTTTAGTGATCTGATGTTTAAGAACATACAGTTAAATTTGTTGTTACAAGTATTTGAAACCATTTCAGCAAAGTTAGTTGTTGAAATCGTATCAACGACAGGCAGCAAAAAAACATCACTCGTCTCTTCTTCCTCCATTTTTGAAGACATAATAGACAGGTTAGAGATTACTCACTATTCCGAAGCACTAAACCAGCTTGTCGAGGTCAGCCATGCGCGTGATTCTAATGACAGGGGATGATTCATTCTTCCGCGCGAACACACGACCGAACTTGTACCACACATACTTGTATCCATTAGCCCGGCCTGCTTCTTTCGCTTTCCACAGCAAAAGTTTCTGGAACGCCGTTAAGTTTTCATTTACGTAGATTTTGTTGCTGTTGCCATCCCGAAATAAATCGCAGTTTTTAATATCAGCTTGGTTCCTCTTGTTTATAAATTCATCCCTCTTCTTTCTGGAAATTAGCTGCACAATCACGCTCGCTGTTTTGCCATTCTTTGCTGGTAGACGGTGAACTGCATCGATGTCTTGTTCTTCCAAGGTGATGTTTAGTTTATCGGCTATCTTTAATACAACTTCCTCGAGCTTCTCGTTATCTTTTACCATGACGCCGTCAAGTTCGAAATTGTTTTTCCGAGAGTATTGTTCTAGGTGGTTAACTCGTTCTGTGAGGGTGTTAATCAGCTCGTCTTTTTCTTTGAGTTCGTTGACTACCAGATTCACAGTTTTTTTCAACGAAACCACGGCGTCAAAGTGTTCACTTAGTTTATTGAATAATTCGTCATATTTGGACGAAAGAAAGTCGATACTTTTGACAAACTCCGCTTGAAGTTCTTGCTGGCTTCTAACAAACTCTGACTTCAACTCAGCGAAACACTTGCCCATGTCGGAAACATCCTTTTCGTCGTTATCTTCACCCTCTCTACATTTAACACATTTCCATTGCAGACGTCTAGCTTCCGACATAGACCTGTAGGTAGATTTCAAAATTGATGCACAAACAAAATGTAACTTATCATCACAGTTACTGCAGATAATATATGATCCATTTTTCGGTAACGCACTTTTACAATCACCACACTTCTCCATCGTAATGCTAAACCGGAGAGCTCGCTCACGTACGTCCGCTCGCGACGAGTGCCAAGCACTGACTAGTAGTAGTAGTAGTAGTAGTAGTAGTAGTAGTAGTAGTAGTAGTAGTAGTAGTAGTAGTAGTAGTAGTAGTAGTAGTAGTAGTAGTAGTAGTAGTAGTAGTAGTAGTAGTAGTAGTAGTAGTAGTAGTAGTAGTAGTAGTAGTAGTAGTAGTAGTAGTAGTAGTAGTAGTAGTAGTAGTAGTGGTAGTAGTAGTAGTAGTAGTAGTAGTAGTAGTAGTAGTAGTAGTAGTAGTAGTAGTAGTAGTAGTAGTAGTAGTAGTAGTAGTAGTAGTAGTAGTAGTAGTAGTAGTAGTAGTAGTAGTAGTAGTAGTAGTAGTAGTAGTAGTAGTAGTAGTAGTAGTAGTAGTAGTAGTAGTAGTAGTAGTAGTAGTAGTAGTAGTAGTAGTAGTAGTAGTAGTAGTAGTAGTAGTAGTAGTAGTAGTAGTAGTAGAGTAGTAGTAGTAGTAATAGTAGTAGTAGTAGTAGTAATAGTAGTAGTAGTAGTAGTTAGTAGTAGTAGTAGTAGTAGTAGTAGTAGTAGTAGTGGTAGTAGTAGTAGTAGTGGTAGTAGTAGTAGTAGTAGTAGTAGCAGTAGTAGTAGTAGTAGCAGTAGTAGTAGTAGTAGTAGTAGTAGTAGTAGTAGTAGTAGTAGTAGTAGTAGTGGTAGTGGTAGTAGTAGTAGTAGTGGTAGTAGTAGTAGTAGTAGTAGTAGTAGTAGCAGTAGTAGTAGTAGTAGTAGTAGTAGTAGTAGTAGTAGTAGTAGTAGTAGTAGTGGTAGTGGTAGTGGTAGTAGTAGTAGTAGTAGTAGTAGTAGTAGTAGTAGTAGTAGTAGTAGTAGTAGTAGTAGTAGTAGTAGTAGTAGTAGTAGTAGTAGTAGTATTTGTGGTTTAACAACGTACTCGACAGCTATCTTGAGATAAAGAAAATGGGGAAACAAACCAAAGTAACAACTATACCATTAATAATATCAGCTAACGGTATTGTTCCACTAAAGCTCCAAAATAGTATTAAAGTATTAGGTCTCCAGCCAAACGTATACATCAAGATGCAAAAAGCAAAAATACTGAACACATGTAGAATACTGCGTACATTTTTAAATGTAGAATAATGAAAACTTTGAGAACACATCCACACTGACGGGGGTTTTACGTGGTTTTTCCCACCGTACGAAGAGCGAGTGCTAGGATTGCTACGAGAAATCACACCGTATATATTTTCAATTAATTTATGAAATTAAGTTTGGTTCGGAGAAAATACTATAAACAATGATTAATTTATGTTAATTTTAAGTATTTGTTATAAGGTAAATACATGGAAGTACTTGACACTTGTGTCCGTACAATATGCTAATACCGGTTTCGACCTAGTTTGTATGTAATAAATAATAAAAATAATAATATTAATAATAAAAATAATAACATATTATTTAATTATATATTATTTAATAATAATAAGGTAACGATAACATACAAATTGTTTGGTACACAAAAATTTCAACTATGCTCACCCAAATTAATAAATGCCTAAACGAATTTATCGTAATTATTGGATATAACACGGTACGATTTAAACGTACTTTCGGTCCCGGAAAATGACTTCTACTGCCTTCATTCTATACCTTACCTATTACACTTTATATTTTAAGCAAACAGACCGAGAGGGGACACTTCTACCAAGAACTACATCGTTATTTCCGACGGGTGACATCTACTCATTTTACGGGGTCGCCATTATCCTATTCTCGGTAGACAACTTTTGTAAGTTTTGCCAACTGTTGGTTTACGTTTGTGTGGGCCGTGGCAGGGGGTTACGAGGTTAGGGGAAGGTTAGTGGTTTTTTTTGTTGGCTCCCGAATGTACTTGGGGGTGTGTTACGGGGTTAGGAGAAGGTTAGGGGATTTGTTGTGTCCCGAGTGTATTTTGGGGTGGGTTATGAGGGTAGGTTAGGTTAGGTTGTTGTTTCGCGTGCCTACGACCAAAGTGCAGTGATGTGATTGCATCAGGATTGGCCCTACTGGCTGAACACAACTCCAGGTCCGTAATGGCTGCTTACAGCGGACATCTTCTCGTCTCGCCGTATTTGCCGGTCGATTTCTACATATTGGTTTGATTTTTCCCCTCCAAATGATTTCTCATCTTTATTCACATCCATTTCTATAGTAAATTTGAAGAGATTTCATTGTCGAAAATTTTTTAGGCCACTTTATTGTACCGTATTATATCCAACAATTACCGAATTTATTAATGGAGAAAAAGACGTACCAGATTTCTTTACTGAAGGAAACACTTTTCTCAAACCGAAGGACAATGACACGAAAAATCCAAGTAAATATCGACCAATTACATGTTTACTAACTATTTACAAAATCTTAACATCATGTATCACAAACAAACTATACAGTCATTGTGAAGAAAACAATATATTTGCTGAAGAACAAAAGGGATGCCGTAAATTTTCACATGGTTGTAAAGAACAATTTAGTTTTAGATTCTGCTGTTATTAATCAGGCGTTTAATGTGAAGAGAACATTCTTGTTAGCTATATTGACTACAAGAAAGTGTATGATTCATCACCTCATTCGTGGCTCATTCGCATATTAGAGATTTTTTAAATAAATCTACTATTAGTACAATTTTTGAAGACATTGATGAGTAACTGGAGAACAACAATAAAATTAAATGTAGGAAAGGAACGAATATGTTCCAACCCGGTCAAAGTTAAATGTGGTATATTTCAGGGAGATGGCTGATTGATGCTGATAAAACCAATGTGTGTTTGAATTAGGGCAATGTTGGGTAGGAACGGATTTTTTTAGTTCCGTTCCTAGGAACTAGTTCCTTTTTAAGGAACTAAGGAACGGTATAGTTCCTTTATTCCACCCAGGAACTGTGGAACGCCATAGTTCCAATTTTCTAGGAACTGTAACTTATTTTCATAAGTTCCTTTTATTTTTACTTGACTGTACAAGCATGAAGGACGAAAGCGCCAAAACATAGTTTACTTAACAAGATGACAGAAACGAGAAATCTAAAACAACTTTTTTTGTAATATTTCATTCTTGTCTACCCATCCCCTCCACCTGCTACGCCACCCCCGCGTGGGGTCTGCAATTAGTCGCACACCGGCGCAAGTTGAAGATCCGAAACCGGTGACTAATCCCAAATCGCTCGTGCGGAATAAGCGTGTCATGTCACTTATAACTGACCAACCGTCCGACCCCCCCTACACAGGTGTGATTTTCAATACAATATCCTCATTTTGATTCCTACAAATCTCAACCATATTTTAGGCGTTATTTGCGAACCCTTGGCATTGAATGTAATTTAAAAAATTTAATTAAATTAATTATAATAGTTACTAATAATTAATATAAATTGTAATGCATTAAGAATTAGGAATATGAAATAACCTTTTACTGTTAGTCAATGTTCTTGGTGTAGGCTTAATACATAAACCCGGATAATACCCATTGAGTCGATGGTTAGTATCCCGCTCGGCAATATCCAAAGAAAAATGGTTGTTTGCGGAAAGGAACTATTTAGGAACTTAGTTCCATTTTGAAAAGAACTAAGGAACGCCCCAGTTCCTTTTTTTTTAGAGGAACTTGGAACTGGAAAGAGTTCCTTTTTCCTTACGTGGAACTGGAACTGGAACTAGGTCCATTTTTTAAGGAATTTTCCCAACACTGAATTAGGGATAATGTGCCGTTCAACTACCAAAACCAAAACTTGTCTTGGCCTTTTAACTGCGTGGTGTTTTCTTTGTAAGAACATAGTACAGCCTCGAAATGAAGACAGAATGAGTACATATGATGTGCCATGAGAAAAAAGGAGAAGGTATGCATTTTTAATCTGTTTTAGGACCTATGTACACAAACGTTTCCGTTTCGAGTTTCTAATAGTCTCTTCTTATTCTTCCTCAAGTAATAATGCTGTTATGGGTGTCACGATAGCACTTGTTTTTAAACGTGCTTACCGCATAGAAGAATCAGAAACAAGATGACACACTTAGGCCCGGTAATATGACGGGGGGCCGCTAAACGGTTAGCCTGCCGCTAGCTTGTTCTTACTATATGGCAACCACTATTAGCCACCAATCAGATGCCTGATTTTTGTAAAAAAAAAAAAAAAAAAAAAAAAAAAAATAGTGCCAGACTAAATAATTAGCGGCCCATCATTATACAGGTGTAATGGAATATTTGTACCGTCAGCATACGACTACCTAGATTGTGTTACACGTTGCGAAGTGGACTTGACGCGCTTAGTTTCAACCAACCCCCTAACCTTTCTTTCTTCGCAACGTGTAACATAAGCTTGGGTGAGCGCGGCAGCTGCGCGGGTTCTGTATAGAGAAGGGTAATAATCCACCAAGGTACAACTATTCCATTACACCGGGCCTAAGCACATTCCACTATTATACTATCGGTCGGCGAGACTAGACGGATAGGTAGAAAATTTCGGCCCGATGAAGTTTGACTGAGCCCTAAAACGTAATAATTGTTATTTATTTAAAGCGAACTAATGGTATTGTTAAGCATACGATATAATTATTCACTGATAAAACATATTACGCGCTTCTCAGTTATTTTATGGTTACATCAACTCAATGTATGTAAGACATATTCGCAGATAAGTAACAAACAACAGTCATCAGACAGATTGTAAAACAAGTTGCGTTATAAAGGCGGTTCGAGCTTGATTTACTTTTATAACCTTGTGCACGTTTAACATATCAGTGAAATATTGCGAAATTAACAGAAAAATAATTACATTTACGCCAACCCACTTTTGTATTGAAATGCATTCAAAAAAATTATTGTGTTAAGAAGCGAATTCAAATTTAGAAAGTATATACATATAATTTAATGGTTAATTTATAGTCAGAATTCTATTTAGAATAACTACGAAATTGTGTGTATACTTTTTAGTTTCTAAATTTGAATTTGCTTCTTAACACAATAATTTTTCAGAATGCATTTCAGTACCAAAGTGTGTTGGCGTAAACGTAATTATTTTTGTTTTAATTTCGCAATATTTGCATCTTCTTGTGTTATTAAGTACATAATCGAAATAATCAAATCACTTACCGATACCTTACATATTCATAACAAAAATATGCTGTCTGCGCTGTGTATTATACCGAAATGGACGTAAGCGCAAATTTGTTATAACTAGAGTTTTTGTATGTGTCGTTTATCTTGATTTATTACCATTAATAATTCGTGAAGCAATAAGAACCTGGAATACACGAATATTACTTTTAATATTACTGAATAGAATAGACATTAAATAAATAAATAAAATAAAATGTGTAAACCAATTGGGTGTGATAACGTGAACATGCTGCTTGTGTGGAGACATCATTGTAAATAAATCACTGTATTGTTAACCTACATCAGTATAAGAATACTTATTACTACCTAGTAAAGTTACGGTGAAAACTAAAATACTGGGAGATTGAGATATCTATTTTCTCCACATCTAAATAATACTTGTGTCAATTGTGATTGAGTGACAACGTCATTTGACGTTATCAGGAGTGGACCACCTGACAGCACAAAATGTATAATACGTGATATATATACGCAAACAGGTAACATTAACAAGCAACCGCTCGCAATCGGTGATGATGACGGGGCGATGGTGAGGGGGAGGAAGGGGGGGTGACCCTTGGCGGCACGGTAGGTTAAGCGCAAGAACGGCACATCAATATTCTTGGCAGGCGGTCTCAGTCGAACGTTTTCAGGTCCGACAATATACACAGTATACCTGACCGCAGATATCCTGCTGCGCCTTAATGCAAAGAAAACTCTAAAGCGCGAAAGTTCTATTGCGCGAAAACTCTAGTCCGCGAAAACTCTAGTGCGCGAATAGCCTATTGCGCGAAATTTCTAGTAAGCGAAACCTTAGGTGCGCGAAGAGTCTAGTACGCGAACACCTTAATGCGCGAAAAATCTGTTGCGCGAAAACTCTAGTCCGCGAAAACTCTAGTGCGCGAATAGCCTATTGCGCGAAATTTCCAGTAAGCGAAACCTTAAGTGCGCGAAAAGTCTAGTGCGCGAAATATCTAGTAAGCGAATCTTCTAATGCGCGAATACTCTAGTGAGCGAAAGTTCTATTGCGCGAATGATCGGGTGCGCGAATTTCGCTAACTAGAACTTTCGCGCACTTAAATTTTCGCTCAATAGCTATGCAGCCGTTTTATCAGCATCAATCAGCCATCTCCCTGAAATATACCACATTTAACTTTGACCGGGTTGGAACATATTCGTTCCTTTCCTACATTTAATTTTAATGTTGTTCTCCAGTTACTCATCAATGTCTTCAAAAATTGTACTAATAGTAGATTTATTTAAAAAATCTCTAATATGCGAATGAGCCACGAATGAGGTGATGAATCATACACTTTCTTGTAGTCAATATAGCTAACAAGAATGTTCTCT
>OX246737.1:38078358-38278358 GCA_945910005.1 Isoperla grammatica | reverse complement strand
AAATGTAATGAGAACGGTACAAATAACTCTACACTAACTATAGTAAATCGTGTCACTAGTTTTCACATGTATCACTCAATATACGTGTATATAAAAAGTTGGCAAGTGTAAGGAGAATAATTGAATGCATAATATATGGGAATGTATAAAATCTATATTTGAAAACATTCAAATACTGTAATATACAACCTTTCGGTTGTATTGTATATAAAGATAAGATAAGATAAGATAAGATAAGATAAGATAAGATAAGATAAGATAAGATAAGATAAGATAAGATAAGATAAGATAAGATAAGATAAGATTGTGTTTATTTAGCTTCACCAGCTATTATTGTCATACATACATACATTTACACAGTTACACTACTATCTTATTATTACTATCAATTAATATACAGTATACTTACAAATTATATTTACCATAAAATATTTTTAATTGTACAATTGATGTTCAAATACATATTTTTTTGCTTCTGATTTAAATTTTGGAAAGTTTTTTATTTTAATATTTTTTATATGTCCGGGCAGATGGTCAAACATTCTTAATCCAGCATAAAATATGGACTTTTGTGTTGCAGTTTTATTTAAATGTTTTACATTGAAATTATTAATTGACCTTGTTATATGATTATGTACATTATTAATGTATGATCTAAACTCATTAAAATATGCTGGCAAATAGTCATTCTTTAATTTAAATATAAATACTAGTGCATTGTAATGAATCTTCTGTCTTACACTCATCCAATTCAATGTTCTCAACATAATCTTTATACTTGTGTACTTATTACATTTCAATATTACTCTCATTGCTTTATTCTGCAAACATTGCAAAGCATTCATTTCTCTCTCATTTAAGCTTAACATTATGCTACTACAATATTCAAAATGTGGACAGATTATTGTATTATAAATTAATTTCAATGACCAACTTGATAAATGTTCACTTATTCTAGACATAAATCCAATTTTCTTACTAATTTTATTTATCATATAGTTAGCATGACTCATGAAAGACAACTTGTCGTCAATAATGCATCCTAGATATTTAATTTCGTATACTAATTCTATTTGTTCTTCATTAATCAATATAGGATAAATACTGATTAAATGCTCTGTTTCTGCTCGTAATATCACACTTTTGCTGTTTCCTAGTATTATCATACATTTTGATTTCATTGTATTAAGTTTAAGCTTATTAACTAACAACCATTTATACAGTCTCATTAAGTTTCTATTTATAATTTGAATGACATTGAGAATATCTTTTGCAGAGTAAGAAATAAGGGTATCATCAGCAAACAAATTAAGAAATATTAATTCTACACTAGTGTACATATCATAAATATATATTATAAAAAGTAAAGGTCCGAGAACTGAACCCTGAGGTACCCCAAACAAATTTTCCTTTTCATCTGATGAAATCTCACCAACAACTGTATGCTGACTTCTGTTTTCTAAATAACTGACAAACCAATCATATACAGAATCTTTTATGCCATAGCGTTTCAATTTTTGTAACAAAATGTCTCTATTAATAGTTTCAAATGCCCTTTTAAAGTCTAAGAACACTACAACAGTTGAAAGACCATTATCTTTATCATACATCCATTTGTTTATAGCGAGTTGTAATGAAGTCTCACATGAATGGTTGCTCCTAAAGCCCGATTGATTGGCATAAAACAAATTGTTGTTTTCAAAGTAATGTAACAATTGAGTATGTACAACTTTATCCAGAATTTTTTCATAAATAGGTAAGCAATTAATAGGTCGAAATTCATTGCACTTAACTGTCGCCACCACTTTCGGGATAGGTATGACAGTGGATGATTTCCATCTATCAGGGATTATTCCACATTGAAGCGAGGTATTTATAACATGAAGTAATCCATATCCAACTGTGCAAAATGATTCTTTTAAAACATCCACAGATATACCTTCTTCTGTTCCCTTTTTAGGTTTAAGATTCATTACAATTTCTTTCAACTGTTTTAAATTAATTGGATCAAATTGCTTCAATGAGCAAGTGGGCTCCTGAGGCATCTTATTTACATCAAAATCATCAATATTAGCTCAACCTATATCATTTACTATCTCACTTATACTATTTACAAAGAAATTATTGAAGTTAGTAGCTACATTATTGTCTGTATAACCACCATTCTTACTAAATATAATTTTATCACATTTCTCAGCATTCCAAGTATTAATATTTTTTCCTTTTATCAAGGTTTTTAGTGTTTTCCACATCTCTTTAGGATTATTTACAGAGTTATCTATACTCTTCTTATAGTATTTTGATTTTTCTGCTCGAAGTGTAGCAGTAAACTTATTTCTTTTTCAATACACATATGATACGATTAATTAGTAGCCTATGTTCGATAGAAGTTGAAGCAGACTTACAAATAAGTACACTTACAGAGTGAGAGGAATCTAGGATTTATGAATATATGTATACGTTTTAGATAATACACAGCATACTAAAATTAAGTTATGCCACACTTCGTAACACAAAACATTAGCTAACAGAATTGACAATACCGCCCGTGGTTTTCAAAGTGTTTTGCTTCGTTTCTGCGGTAACATAATGTCTCAACTCTCAAGTATATAAGATGTAATACATACACCCCGAACGTGGCTTAAGACAGAAGTATTAAAGCCCAATTGTTCGATATAGGGGGCATTATATAATACAATTCTATTTTGTAATTTATTTTTGATTTTCACATGATTCACCCCAATAAACTATTTTTGACCGTTCAAAAGTTCACAAGTAAAAACTACACAGTCAAACGAAGACATTGTTGACCACAGCAGATACGTCACACTATCGAAAACCCATAAGTAGGCCTACATATCAAACTAATCAAAGAATTAATATTATAACGAATAGCAATCATAGATTTTTAATCATAAGTCATAACCGTGCAATCAATGTACTCAGTTTGAAAGGAAAACGGCGTTTCAATTTATTGGTACCCATCGTGCTTGCCTATGAAAATACATTATTTTAAACGGTATTGAGTGATTTCGTTTCACACACCATAGCCGAGCGGTATTTGCCTCAATTGTATCATCGTCCGATAGCAATTTACCGGCGACAGAATTTATTATTTTTCCCGGTGAAAATTAAAATGAATTTAATATTGCAACGATAATGGGTGTTGGGGCTCGGAGGGCATACAATAACGCAAGTACAGATGTTTATACAATTTCCATACAATTAAAAATCATGTCACCAGCGCTATTGTTATTTATGGTTTCACAATTGCCTATTACTTCTAGCCAACCAGTGGAAATATTCAAACTGTACCAAAAACCATAACAGAAGTGATGTCTATGTAACATTTATTGTACGTGTTGCTCGTTGAGCATATTTATTTATCATTGCTTCCAACGCAGATGTTTAGGATTCGATTCCCGATTAAATCTAATGCATCATTTGAAATTTGGAATTGAATTGTGCGATATAGTACTGCCAACCACCAATCCCATATATATAAGAAAGTGAAAGCTTTACTGAGACACACATCCAACTGGACGTTCGATACAAGCTGAAAACTGGAGCGGGTTTAAGTGGTTATATCGGTGTGATGGTGAGTTAATTCCATGTTCCACAAATAATTTTAAGCATCATTTGTCACAGTGCGAAATCTTATGAATGTGACTATTGATGGACCAGACTAGATAGTAGGTTAAATTTCTATTCAAAGTGCAATCCATTTAGATGAGCGAGATGAAATGGCAAAGGTCTCAAAGTAAATAAAACTATACTTTCTCCGATGGATTTTTTATTCGTGCATTCGTCGCAAAGAGGCTCGAAAAGTGGGTGGAGATTTTCCGATAAATTCAAGAAGTTTTTCAAACTTTGCGTTATCTGTTTACAGAACTTTCTCTTTAGAACATTCTGAACCCACTTTTTCCCGAAACGATAATCTGCAATACATGCTGTAGATAGTAGCTCTAACCCAACATATAATAATTATTATTAGAGTAAATGTAGCTCAAATTAACCGCGAATAACTGCCAAATTATTTACGTATAATACGGTCCTGTACGGTCTTCTAAATCTTGATTAGCAACAATGAACAACACTTAAATACATTAAATCAAGGTTACCAGATGATGATCTTGTGTGCATCAATGAACCAATTGATATAACATTTGAAAACTGATTTTTAATTGTTGTGTATTGTTGTTCTGATACTCATACAAAGGGTCCTAGATAGTTTTTGAAATGGTCTATTAAATTCAATCACTTGATGTCCGCCTAGCAGAGGCTCATCGAAATCACTAGTCGGAGACCAAGTAGACTTTGTGTCACATTCCTGTATTTAGAAATCAGTGAATACTGCATCTATACAGCACGGCCGCCTAGATCTAAATCAGCTGATACCAAGGTCTACTTGATCTCCGCCAGGGAATATTATAATAACTTTGATCTCCGCCTAGCGGTGGCTCGTCGAACAACTTGCGAGTTAGACGAGCCTCTGCTAGACGGAAATCAAGTAGACTTGGCCATAGGAGTCAAGGTCCACTAGATCGCTTGTAGCGCGCGCGCTTTGCAATTACTCCGCTAGGAGTAAATCCAGTAGACCTTGCATAGGAGTGATCGTTTTCTTTTGGGCGGTGGTCGAAACATTGTTGAGCATTGCTGAAACCACTGAAACGGCATGTTGGCCGCCATGACTCGTGCAGATTGACATTCGTCCAACCAAGGTCCATTGGATCGTCGCGCGGTTACGGCGATCCAGTAGACCTTGCCTGTCAAAAAAACTCGAAGCCTTTGATCCACCGCCATCTAAAGGAAGCTGAACTGATTTACATCCAGCAGCAGTTTGTGGTTTACAGTGATTGTTGTTTTCTGTATGAAAAGTAGGTTTTTGTCTGTTTTGTTCACTGTTTCACAAGTTTAAATTGACGTAGGAAGCAAAAGTGGTATCTAGTGATCGTAGCTGTACTGTGGCGATTTGGATGAAGAAAAAGCTGTATTGTAGGTATATAACAATTAAAGTTCACGATCTAATTATTCAAATTTAAAATCGAGTCAAACGTTTGGCGATTGAGTCCAATATTGTAACGGACAGTAGGCCTATGATTTAAGATGGTTATGTAGTATAATGTGCAATGTATTCCTATGTCATATAACAAAACCAAAATCAAAATCAAAGCAATTAACGCATGACATTCTGAATAATGAGAGCTGGTATTACGAGCAGCTAAAGACGGTTGCACACTGCACACATTGATCTGAGAGACTGAGTTAACCAACTCGATTAGCCAAACTTCGTCAAATACATAACCTCACTTTCGTAGTATTATTTGGAGATTTATCGATTTTCATGTTTTATGTTGTCTTAATAATTACACATGGTGTATAACGTAATTAACATGTAATCTTATGATCTGATTCTGAGGTGTAGGTTACTTCATAACAAAGCAAATCAAGTTGTCTTCAAAGTTGGTGAGTTTTATGAGGAGTTTCCATAAATGTTGGCCAACTTATTAACCTTATCTTGCAATTTGCTAAGTAAATAGCAAATACTATAATATACAACCTACCGGTTTGTAAATAGTTAATTTTTCACCATGGCAAGCATCGTTCAGAGACCTTAAAATCCAACTAATAGTTTATTAGCTCCTATTAAAGTTCTTTTTATAGCTGTGCATGCATATGATACCGGGCTTGAATCAAGTTTCGTTGTATTTTTTTAAAGTAAAAGAACATAGCTTACTGTACTACAACCACAGATTATACGATTTGACAGCCAATCTACTTTTAAATGTTTTACATAAAAACCAATAGGTATTGGCCACTCAAAATAGACTAATGAATTCTGATGACTAGTATGCAGAGGAGTTTTTCTGTCAATTATGTATTGTTTTTTTTTTATTGTTAGATCATCAATGGCACAGATCACGAGGTAGCCTAGCAGCGCTATCTATAATATAAACATCTTTGAACCGTTATAGACTCAAACCAAATTGCCTAAACCGTTTCAACACTCTGACCTAAACCGTTTCAGAGCTTTGTGATCGTTTTCGTTTTCGGAAGGATTTATTTATAAACTCACAAATTACAAACATTGCGGCAGATTGTTCGAATGATTCTCGTCGTTACTGGCAACCAAACATTTGCAGAAACTTCAACGCCAACGTAAATTCACGTAAGTAATAATTAGATACCGATGAACTAATTGAAATATTGTGAAGCGTAGTGAAAATTAGATTTTGTAACTGAACATGAACTAATTTGACTAATTGGAGTTTAACGAACCAATGAATTGTAGTAACTAACACATTGTGAACGTGTTTTTCTAAACATACTGCAAGTAGTACATGTTATGAGTTTCAAATTGTGCGCTGAACTGAAATTCATATCCTCAAATACGGGACTCATCCATGAAAACAGTTTGCGATATCGTAAATGCATTAAAGCCACATATTTAATATGGGTTTTCAAAATTAATAATCATATAAGGTATTTTAATACAAAACACAAAATCATAGACACCCTAGTCCTTTGATAGTATATTTTAAACATGAGTAATCGATTGCCCGGTGTACAGTAAAAGTGGAAGTATCATGCGACTACTGATTAAACTCATTCGAGCGTTCGGCCGTGTTCAGATAAATGTAATCCTATACCTATTAGTAGGATTAGGCTATTATAAATATTTACCTACATGTACAATAATGGCATATCTATGTCGGTGTAAGTTAGTACATTTGTGACCAACCTATTCAAAACTAATATACACGTTTTTGAACAGGTCCTTTATATAAGTAATTAATATGCATAATTCAAAAATGTGTTATTTTTAACAGTCTCGTCAAAAATTTACTTACACCCATATGTAGATATGACATTCCTATACAAGTAGGGCACTATTTATAATAATCCTACTACCTACTTTAAGTTTTAGAGTAATTAGTTGAGTACAAACATCAAGTTCTGCCGAACGCTTATGTCCATTCATCACCCCCCCTCCCCCCCCCCCACCAAGTACAAAATAGGCTAATGTACACCCTGCATATAAAATGTAATCTGAATGACAGCTCACCTGTTCTTGCAACTGTCTCGTGTCGTAGCTCGCACAGCACTACCCGTGATTCAGCCCTCTTGCGGCTTGTAGCCGCAACCACAGTCTTACTTTGAGGTAGGGGTGACGTGTCTCGTTTTCCATGTCCGCGAATGTGGCGAGCAAATAGTTGCTGGATTTATTGACCAATCAACAAGCTGGGATCCACACGAACAGAAGAACGCAGTACATCAACTGAACAGTCCAGATAGTTTGAACTTTGGTCGCTCGCTCGTTGCATTCGATAGACACTGTTTATACACTTTGGCTACAATAATGTTTGTAACAATTCCTTCTTCTCAAATGCCCACATTTAGCTATTATGCCATCATGCTGGATCTGGTCAACCAGTAGAGACACGCTTTTTTCTCCACCCTCTTCATGCCGCTCGGCATTGCGTCACGTTCACCTGCCAGTTTTGGACATAAAAACAGGTGGCTCCTATTCTGCTCCCCATTACCACACAGCTTGCAGGTACTTGTCTCAAATACCCCTTTTCGGTGGAGATGCTTCCCTAAAAGATCGTGCTGCGTTTTTAGCCTGAACTGGGCCGTTTCAATTTAGAAACATGCAATTGTTGATAATTAATTGCAAATCATGAAAGAAGCATTCACTCGAGGGGCGCAGTTTGTTTTTCAACTCAACCGATACTTAGTTCGAAGTTTATGTTAAACCTCCCGTTCTTCTATACATTGTGCCATATTATATGCAACAATCACTATTTTATTTCATCCGTAGAGACATGATTCCCAGTGGCTTCCTACTTTGCGCTGTGATGATGGTGGTCACCGCACAACCTTGCTACGACAACGAAGGTCAAGGTGATTTCTCCACCACTGGCCTCTCCCAGACGTACCGCACGGTGGAGTCCCTGACGGCTGATTTCAACCTGCAAGAGTTGGACACTCGTATCATGGGCGAGCCTGACTACGAGACCGTAGCTGGCGTGGGAACCTACAAGCTACACCGCGAGTTGGCCTCTTGGAGGGAATCGTTCACAATATGTATGACCGAAGGAGCCCATCTGGCTGTGGTGGAAACTAGCCTAGAAGCGAACGTACTAAAGTATCTGTTGAAGGAGAAGAACATTAGAAACAACAGGAATGAAAGTTGGCTTGTTAATATTGGATTCCATTCTCAGTTTTCGGATGGTTATTGGACTACGATCTTTGGTAACTATACGAATTTGAATGTTAAGTCTCACAATGAAAACCGCGCGAACGGTGTTTTAGTAATATTTTGAGATCGCTACACAATATTATGATAAATGTTCGAATTGTAGTTTCGTAAAAACTAAAAATATGAGTAAAGTAACGACAGATATTTGAATCATTAATATTGTTATTGTTGATGTAAAATAATAACAAAAGTACTTAACTGTCTTAGCGATACAAATATTTGAAACTTTTTTAAATCAGTGCTTTAGATTTTCTATAGTATTTCATTAGTTCTTTAGTATTTCTTTAGACATTTTTTTAGTTCTTTAGTATTTCTACAATATCTGACGATACCACAATTCGGGCATTGATCAACATGTTAGTATTGTGTATCGTTTTCAAGATATTACCAAACAACATGAATTTCGTACGGTTCTTATAATGAAGCTATCCTGCTGACTTAAAACTAACAAGTATTGAAGTGAAGTATTATATCAGAACACAAAACATTGGTAGTATCACCAAGTATCACGTAAGAGAAAATATAAAAATACGCTCTCTCGCGTTGCATTTAACAAAGTATGTGTCTTGTCACGTGGCCATGCGCACTCCATTTGCCCTCCAGATTTCTTTGTCAAACGCCCCCCTATACAAAACTCTTTGTTTTAACATTGAAATGATTCATACTAGCACTGGTTTGTTTCCATTCTCAGGTAGTCCTATGCATCTTGTGTACGAGGAATGGGCGAAAGGGCAGCCTGACAATTTCGGAGAGGTAGAGAAATGCGGAGCCCTAAACTACTATGGCGAGCTTGAAGATGTACCTTGCGATGAATACGAATACCCCTTCATATGTGAGAAGCGCCTTGAAATGAAAAAGTGTGATAACTGTCCAGGATTAGAATAATACCCTTGAAATGAATAATAATTCCTCAATAATACCTTCAATTTTACCTTGAAATGAAAAAGTGTGATCACTGTCTATAATGAGAATAATACCCCTTCATATGTGAGAAGCGCCTTGACATGAAAAAGTGTGATAACTGTCCGGGAATATAATAGTACTTTAATTGATAAAATGGATTGCTTGACAAACAATGTCCATGCATTCACAACTGTTTTTTTTTTTTTATAGGAAATAGTGATAAAAAATGTAAATATTATTAAACAGTGGACATAGTTCGTGTTCTTTTTTTTTTTTTTTTGAAACCTCATTTTAGGTTCCATGAGGAGAAAGAAAGAATGGAGGAAGAAAAGAAAGGAAAAAAATAATATAAATAAAGATAGGCTTGAGGTCGTTGTGCAATTGTTTGCGGGGGCGGCCATGGTGGACTTGAATAGATTGTAAGAATAATTCTCGAGTGAAAAAATTAACTAACGTTTTGTTAAAAATTTCAGAATCAAATCTATTTGCGTGTCAATGTCCGTCCGTCCATCCATTACCATATTTATTTCTGTTGTTCCCAATTCATTTTCTCTTGGTTTCTTTTTTATTCTTTCAACTTCTTGTCTCCTTTTTGAGTAAAAAGGAACTCATATCTTATAAATAAACCTATAACCCTTTACACACATTTTAAGTGAGACATATCTCTACACTGTACAGGTGATATATGATTATACAAAAACATAAAAAATAACATCATATAATGTTGTGTGTATACAATTTCAATACCACTACTTTATTTTAAATAAGCAATGCGGGAAGAAGTTGCAAATCACAAAATTGTTTCTTACAGTAAAAGAATTGGTTAACTCAAATAATTTCTCCAACAACTGCACAACTCAGAGTCGTGCTAAGAAAGCAGAGCAGTGGTGAACACGTAATAGTGGCAGTCAATAAAACAAGTGGGGTGTCTAAGGTAAAACTTTCTCCAAGTCTTTTAAAAAGGGTATTGGTAAACCTCCCTACGGACATAGGCAAGATCGTGACATAGAAGACGTTACTCATACACGCTGAGAGTATATATATCTTTTCCTTCCCACGCACAACTCATCACTGCTGACCCAACTTTTATCTCTTTAGTTGAGCCCAGAGGAATGCAACTTCGAAGAAAATTTAGTATCAGAAGCAGTAAAGAAAGTTGTAAAAAGTAGCAGTTATAGTCTGGACTGGACGTCGGAGTCAATTTGAAGTTCGGACCAGCTCGAGAAATTTACCATGCGTCCATCGGATGAAGGTATCATTCTTCGTTTAACCATTTCGATATTAGGAGATACGATTTTTGACAGATGGTCCGATCGCACGCAATGGTTATGGCGTGAATCAATCGCGATGTTGTAGGAGGGTGGGTGGGGGGGGGGGGAGGGGGGGGCAGAAGAGGGGAGAAGTGATTGGGCGCGTGTGAGAAGGAATCCGTCTGGCAGGAGTTTGGTAGCAACTTTGCAAATGTGGGTTGATAGAGACAGAAAAGTATCGACAATGCCACTATGTTTGTATCGTTAGCGAGTAGCAAATGCACGTTATTCAAAATATTTTAGAAACAAATAATTATTTTCGAGAAATATAGAGTGAGAAGTAAAGAGATAGAAACAGGTAACACTAACGAACATTGACTAGTTGCTTGTTTCCTTACTTTCTTGCTTTCTTTATTGATTAATTGATTGATTGACTGTTCAGGTCTACATTAGTAGCGTGATTAAAACCTGCTATACAGCATCATCCATCCCACAATTTAAATAATCACAAACGTAAGAACTAATGATAAAAAATAACATAACGAAGAGTTATACAAACACAATATACAGATATGACATATTTGTTTGTCAAAAGTGGATAATTGATAAGAAATTAATAAATGTATAACTATCAATCTCATGACAATACTCCTCACACAGTTAGTGCTCAATGTTTCTCAACCTGGCAGTCAACATCATGGGGAAGTCTCCTTGCATCGAGTCCTAGTATACAGAAACCATTCGCGCCAAGTTGGAATTACTCAAGCAAAGGAAACTTACGATTAAATTATATCATAAATATTCAACACGAAACACGCGTTGCCGTGTAGTTTACAACACTTGCATATGCAGTAACACATAGTTAAAACACGTCCAGACATGAGTCTGTGGAAATTATGACGACTCCAGCCGACAATCAAGTCAATATCTCACAATATCTCACAAAATCATACATCACCTATAATAAGTTATTTAAAGCACAAGCTGTACAATGTTCCTAGATAAGCAAGTTGTTTAAATTGTCAAATGTAATAGTATTAAGAAACTGTTCTATAAGTTTTACATGATACCCACTTTAGTACCATTTATACCACTTATACCATTTATATTATTGTTATGCTATATTATTATTATTGTACCATTTATACCACTGTCTCATTGAATCGTCACTGCCATCTTTCATGAATCACTACAAAATATTATGCGCCCACACACAAGCCTCGCTCATGTGGGCATTCACCTTCATATATAACCAATGTTTTATTTTTTCCTATGCAATGTACTTTGTATAAGTTGAAGATGAATAAAGCGTGCTAAATCTGAATCTGAACATACAAGGTTTTGAGTTCTAAAGCGTAGTGGCTGATGAAGGAGGGGTTGGTGAAGGGGGGGGGGGGTATAATGAGAGGAGATGCGTCACAAAACAATGAAAACTAAGTTCTAGTTATACAAAAACGAGTGCCGACAAATTGATTACAAAAAATAATTACAGCGTATTTGATTGAAATACGTCACGATAAATTGGATTGCATGTTTTGTTCTCATAATTCTATAACCACTAATTAATCAATAGTTTTAAATCTCATATTTGTGATGGCGTCAAATACTCGTTCATGTGATATTATAATCTAAAATTCGATATCTCTGTTCATTAGCTTGCGTTTTTTGAAAAGATTCTCTGTAAAGACTGGGCTACGTAGATTATTTAGAACTTAACTTGAGAATTTGTGACTAAGAATTTGTGATTTAGATTGGTGGCCACATAAACCTAACAATTACAGAGCTTGAAAAAATGGTACACTTGATGAAGCTACTTGATAAACTTGCTGCCTTTTGTCGAGCATATAGTAAGTAGTCATTTTTGAACAATTTTATGTAAGTTTTCTTTGCGAGTTTTTCACCCTCAGAATTTGTAACTTGTGTTGAAAGTTGATGAAATATGTAGATCGCAAATATTTAATCACAAATCTGTGATTATTGTTTTTACGAGTGTATGTGTTTTGGACCATTCAACTTCCTTCATCACAAATTCTCTGTTCTGTATAATGGATGTAGCGGTAAGGACAATTACGAGAAATATACGCTAGCGAACCGTATTGCCATCTTACTATTATAAAACACCATATTTAATTAATACCTTAACCCAATTGTTAATAAAGCTCAGTTTACACACTTATTATAACATTTATAATAATATATAAGATTAAAGGATTAAGAATTAGTTAATTCAAATCAAGCCAAAAGCATTAAAGCGTTTAGACACTTTCCTTGGAAACCATAGCAACGTTAGCTCCTATATAGACTAGACTAGTTTTAATAATTTTTCAGCTTTGGGGCCCCTCGTGTTAAAAGCTGCCAACAAAGTGATCCTAATAGATTTTTAAACGCTTAATCCGAATAACATTGTTGGCAATCGCCATTTTCACTTTTATACCCTTAAATCGTATTAAGGGTTGGTTTTTGCCGTCAAGAAGAAACAAAATCACAGAAACCACTATTTTAACAATAAAAACCAAATCAAATTATTATTATACTCAGCGAAGATTAACTAATGCAATTGATGATTTTAAAAAATGGATAAAGTTAAAATCGGGGTGTAAAACGAGGATGCAACAAGAAAAAAGTGCATATTATTTATGCAACTACTAGACTTTGAGCCAGAGGGTAAAAATGGCTCATGAATAAACGTGTCGTACACCATTGGATTACCTATACTCGCGAGAATATTGTATAATATGGAACTTTTTCAATATCGGAAGGGAAAATGGCGTCGCGACGCCTCAAATTCAGGTGTCTGAATTTCATGTGTGCACATCTGTCTATATAAATGCCTCTAACTTTGTATTTATTCTAGATAGAGCCATGAAATTAGCTAGTAGTAACTAGTAATGTTTAGTTTGTTTATGAAAAAAATTAAAAATACAAACACAATTTGGTAATAGTCCGTTACAGGATAAAATAAACCACGGTAGCAAGAATTGTAACAATCGCACGTGTTTGGTTAGCTCTGAGAGCCAAACTTACAAATTTCGTTATAAATTCAATACACCATTAAGTTAGTCATACTTTCAGAAAAATTATTTGGTATAGCACATTTCAATATCGGAAGGAAGAGTGGCGGTGTGACACCTCAAAGTCAGACGATGTCTGAATTTCACTTATGCAGATATTGTGTCCAATCAATAACTTTAGCTTGTGCTTGCTTTCAGGTGGATCCATAGAGTTAGCCACTATTAACTTTCAAATGTTAATTTTGTTGATAGAAAAATTATAAACAATACAAAACATTGATAAGTACTCCGTTTCATAAAAAATAGGCCTCCGTAACGAGAATTGTAACAATCTCAAGACTTTGGCTACCCCTGAGAGCCACATTTATGGAATTGGATCAATCTGTCTTTACCCGTTGAAATCTATACATTCTTTAGAAAAAAAAATTTAGTATGGAACATTTCAATATCGGAAGGGTTAGTGGCGTTGCAACGCCTCAAAGCCAAACAATGCCTAAATGTCACGTACGCACTTCTGTCAATTAAATAACTCTAGCTTATTATTGCTTCTAGGTAGAGTCATGAAATTCACTATTATTAACTCGTATGGTTATGATTGTTTACATAAACAAAATAAAAAACAAAATATATATTGATAAATACTCCGTTTCGTAAAACAAATAGACATCCTCAGCGAGAATTCTAACAATATGAAGACTTTGGCTACCCCTGAGAGCTATATTTTTTAAATTGGATTAATGGTTTTTAACTTTTGAAATCAATGTATATCTTATTTCATTATTTGGTATGGAATATGTCAATATCGGAAGGGATTGTGGCGTCGCAACGCCCCAAAGTTAAACATTGTCAGAATTTCGCGTACGCACTGTGTCTATTAATTAACTGTACCTTGTTATTGATTCTAGGTAGAGCCATAAAGTTAATTGTCATTAACTTGTAAGGTTAATACTGTTTACAAAACAAAATTTAAAAACAAAATAAATGTTGATAAGTACTCCGTTTCTTAAAAAAATAGTCCACAGCTTGTAATAATTTTTAACAATCTCGGTAATTTGGTTACCCCTGAGAGCCAGATTGATGAATTTAGTTATCAATGTCTTCCACCATTGGATTCGTCACACTATAAGAAAATTATTAAATAAAGTATATTTGTCATATTCCCAGGCAAAAAGCTTAAAAGAAGAGATTGAGCCCACCCACCTGCCCAGGGACTGCTACGTCCTTCTTGACACTTTCCTCCAAATACACCCGACGTCATATGATCTTCGTTGTCGATTACGTCGTTAAACCAAAATAAATAAAAAATATAGCCCACCCACATAGTTCACTCTTCCTTCAATGAGAAGCCCACTGGAGCAAAAGTTTGTACATTTGACTACAGATTGACATGCAAGAAATTAAAGTTCTACGTAGCAATTACGTTCTATAAAAATACGTGAATATCCTATTTGTGTAGAATTCTAAGAGGAATAATTCTTGTCATATTCTATTTTGTCATGAAACTTGGCATTATGGAGATAAATGGGAAAAACACTTGCAGTGGCGACCATTTTGTTTTCTACGTACAGCTCGTGAATCTCTAAAATTTGAGCCGAGTACTATCAAAATTATTATTACATATACTTAAAGGAAGAGACTTAGCCCACTCATATAGTTCATTCTTCATTCATTGAGAAGCCCACTGGATCCAAAATATGTACATTTTAGTACAGATTAACATGCAAAAAATTAAAGTTCTACGTGAGTATTAAATTCTACAAACATACGTGCATATCATGTTTGTGTAGAATTTTAAGAGAAATAATTCTAGTCATATTCAGTTTTGCCATAAAACTTTGCATTGTGGAGATAAATGGGAAAAACACTTGCAGTGGCGGCCATTTTATTTTTTGCGTACAGCTCGTGAATGTCTAACATTTGAGCCGGGCACTTTCAAATTTATTATTCTATAATCTAAAAGGAAGCGATTGAGCCTACTCCCATACTTGCTTCATCAAGGAGCCCACGGATGTACATTCAAGTAGAGACTCCGCTTCGCTCTGCTGCCCCTAGGATTATTACACTTTGCCACGTTGTTTCAATTACTACACAATACCTAAATAATAAAGACTAAATATGACGATTGTACACTATTTATGAATTGTTGATGATGTTTTCGGAAAAATATAATATCTCCATTATGTACCGTTTACTTGCAATAAAGTGAAACATTTCATTGCTGCTCAACAAAAACTGAATATATTTTGTGTCATAGAGCCATTTTCTTATTCAGTTTCGATGAAAATTGAAAATCTGAAATAACCAAATTCTTAACAGTACATTTTTCTACTAACAAAGTTTTAAAGATAAATGTTAGTATAATGTTCTCCGGACTTATGAATTATTAAAGATAATTCCGTAAAAATTGATTTTTAGGGGGTGTTTGGGGTGTTTGGGGTTGAAATACTCAAACAAAAAACTGCCAACCATGGTTTTCGAATGCAGGGTATTCTCCTGAGTAATAATAACCTTGTTGGCAGCTTTTAACAACCCGGTACCCCAAAATCGAGAAGGAGACACATTTTTTGAAAACTGATCTAGTCTAATACCAAAAATTCTTAGCCCAGCCAATGAGAGGCGATGTTTCATAATTCCTATGGAAGCGATCCTAAGTAAAACAGTTAGGAAAATAAAACCTTAAACCTTGAATCTTAAATAATTGTGTTAGCCGAGATTAAACGGAATAACATGCAATAATATTTAATAATACACCACCGTTGAATTTCATTGTATTTATCCGCACTCGAGCAGCCATGTTGATACTGCGTACAGCGCACCCTGCGAGCACTGTACGCAAACGCGCCAAAGTTTGTCGACCCGCTATAACTTTTTCCGGCAAACAATAATTGATACAACAAACAAAGGAAAGTGAAATCTTATACGAGACACAAGAGGTGGATTTTCGTATTACTAGAGTTTCAACTCTGAAACTTCTTACGCAAAAAGTGCGTCATTGTGGTCACGTAAGTTCCTTAAAGAGCTCACTTTCCTCGGACGAGCCCCTTTCTCTGGACGTCTCATTGTGTTATTATGATCTCTTCCCTCTGGCGTGTTCCAATTTGAGTTTTCTTGTGTTTTATGGACGTGGGATGAATACAGGACACAGAGGTTGATACCCACTTCTGTTATAGCTTATTGTTTGGCAAGACCTCCCACTGCCCAGGGCTAGGTGGGATTGCCACAGAAAGGCAAAAAGGATATTCGGTATCAAATACAGAGCTGAATGAACTACGATGTGAAGCAATTGTTTTAAACTTGAGGTTTGGCTTTGTTTGAAAGGATAAAGGGTTAGTTAGGTAACTGAGCGGATGCAACATCAAACAATGTAGGTATACGATTTCTTGTCACAAATAATTTTACACGAATTGAGTTCAAATGGTTGGAATTCATAGTCGGCCTCTACACCTACGGGCACTCATTGTTGCTTCGCATTTGTTTTTATATGGGAAATAACATGCATGTTACTTTTACCTTGATAACAACGGGCGCCCTTAAGGTAGAGGACGAACCATTTTGTTGGCTTAAAATAATTTTAGCAAATAAATTAATGAAAATTTCTAGTTATTTATAAACACATCTTGAACTTTTATTGTTTATCAATTCTGGTTAAGAACAACACGTATTTCTTAGCTTTTTTTTAGAAATTCTTATTGCGAGTTATTTAAAATGGAAATTTTAAAAATATGTGGGATTGGACGTTGAATAATATTAAGGTTACTACAATTTGTAATCTATTTAAAAAGTAGTACTTCAGTTGTAAAGTCAATTATAAAAAATACCATAAGATATCCTTACTCATTAGCAGTACCAGCATGCTGACTAAAAAGTTTTAAAATAATCAAACCATGACCAAGTAATAACTTGTAACGTAAATAACAAACAATGAAGAGTACGTTTAAGGGTGAATTTTGCGATTTGTTCCATTCTTAACAACATATTAAATTTAGAATTTCTACTGCAATTCTAATTACATTATATACAGAAATGATTTGTTTGCTGAACATTTATGTATAACTAACTACTGAAAACATTAAACCATGACTGCAGAATCGTTTACAAAAGGCCAGGTTAGAAATAGTTAACTACTACACTCACCTTTATTGATGGACTTGCACTGGCAGTGGTCACATTCAAAATACACCGTCAGGGTAAAAGAAATAATAAACATCTGTAGTTTTGGATGGAATGTTGTAGCATTTTATTACAAAATACATAAGATGTAAGCAATTTCAAATTATTTCTTAAATCTACTTTCTCGATGACTGGATTAGTTTTCCTAAACCTGAAATGAAATCGAACATCTTTTCAAAAACTGCTTACATTGGCAATGTTTCTATATTGACCATTATTTTACCGACGTTTCAAGTTTTCTAAAATATGGCTAAAAAAAATTAACTTTGTTCAAACTGATACTGAAAGTTGGTGCTAAAACATAAACTGAACATTCTTTTTTAATCCTGCGGGTACACGGCAAATAAGGAGTCTAACACGATTTTTATTTCCAGTATTTAATCTGTAAAGTAATATTCAAAGATGGTAACTGATTTTGAACACAGTTATACTAAAATTGTGTTTCTGTTATAATATAATTTTTAAATCATTATTTTTTAAATCATTTGTTCTATAAATGTGTTTGTTTACTGTTAGATTTTCTAGCTTTGTACCGGTAAATAAAATAAATCATACAACGAAGCCGATTAACTCCGAACGAAGTGACGATATAGAATATTGACAGAAAACCACTTGTGGTATGACCGTGCAACACATTCGGCGTACTGGAAAAAAAATAAAAACACTTTAAAATACAAGTATTAGTCGTGTGCCCTTTTGAAACATTAAAACATGTATATTTCTGATTATGTATTAGGTTTCAATATTCATTTAAGAAAGATTTGTTTTGACCATATTTTAGAAAATTTAAAATTCCGGGTGGAACTATCCTACTAAATAAGGTATTTAATTCGGACCATCAGTTCAACATTCTAGCACACATTATTTACTTGCGCCCAGATTCACAAAGGTGCCTAAGTGATTTTCAAATAAAATGATTTGCCCAACTAAGGACAACTTCGAGTTAGGCATCTCTGTGAATCCAGGCCTTGCATTCCATTAATTCATATTTTACAGACATGGATTGTGCACAATACAAATTTAAAATATTTGAAAACTACATTTCTAAAATCACAAATTAAGTGATTAAAACATCCAAAACAACAATTGTATACATTTTATTTAAAGTTTTAACACGTATTATAGAATGTATTGTAAAGATACTTTCCTGTGTAAGATCGTAAATTAACAATAATCATAACACTGTTTTAAAAATCCACTACTGATTCTCTCTCTACGCCTCAAGGTTCATGTTTTCCTCGACTAATTTATTTAATTTCATAAATATAAAAATGAGTTTACTCTTTAACTTTCGTGACTCTCAAAACAATTCCGTTTTCATAATATTGAATGCAACACTTGATCTCGTCTTAGACCAAGTTTTCAGATTTTGGATTTGTTTTGAACAGTAGTTCGACTATGCTATGACTAATCTGTTGAGCTCTTATTACCATTTTAATACAGTGGATTGGACAATGGACAATCAATTTTGATTATATCAAAATTGTGATCTTTTTTGTTATGAAGAAAATAATGGTTCTATGTCTCTTCTTCTGAAACTATCATATTAGGGGTCTGACAACCGTAAAGATTTGTCCGTCATAAACATACATTCAGGCCACAATACAGCCCCCACTGAAAGAAAGTATACCCAGGCTTTCCTGTGTTTTCCGGAACCAAATTAGAAAAACACAGTCTAATATATTTTCACTCTAACAAACATACAACAATATCTTATTGTTTATATATTATAAATCACATTTTTGCATGATGATAACTGTAATCTAATATAAACAAATGCTATTAAACATGTATGAACTTATCTTAACAGTGCAGCACACTAAGTTAAATCATAACTCTTGGATAACAATTTCTCTGAGAAATAAATTGCTTTGGCCATGCGTATAAATGCTACGTTAGTTTTCATTTAAGCTCAGTTGACGATGAAGTGTGTGATTAAGTGATTAAGTGATTAAACAAGTAAATGTGGATATAATTGAAAATATATTAATGTTGTTATTTCGAAGTGGATCAAGTTAACTTCTTTGGTAAAACCTGGTTTTACCTGTAGTGACAAAGAATGGGATTCAAGCGGTGTCAACCGTCAGCCCGACTTGAGCCATGTGTTCACTTTTATGTAATAAGAATGTGATCAAAATTGATGTTTAATTGAATGGGAATCAATTCCTCGGTACATTTTGGGCGCAAATGAAATAAAAATAAAATATAACAAAATGTTCATCAATTATTGTTTTTAAAATTATTTAATGTACTGAATGATTCTCATCACTATTGCTTTGTTGCAATTACAAAATAATTGACCGATCTGACTCCAAATAAATTACTAAACACTGATTTCAAATTAATTTCAATATAAGAACATTCATACTTTACATTTATTAATTATATTACGTACCTATGTTTTTATACTCGCTTAAAAATGGCACATTATACAAATTTTACTCTTCTTTTTAATTAGGTGTAGTTATAATTTTTAAAGTAAGTAGAAACACTTTTCATAATTTAGGTTTCCCTCTTTGTAGGACATGATTTCTTGGACTTTAATCACAATATACACCATGTGATGAATGTGTAGTGAGCTCTTTGAAATCGGCGATCGATATAAATGTAATTTACTTTCGTGAGTTATTACCGTTCAAGGTATATCTCAGCTGCTTACAACTTCCATTCTCATGTCCGCTTGTCTATGGTCACAAGTTATCTCGTCATATATCTACTAGCCATCAGAAACATAATCGGTAAGGTCACCGTCGACATCGTCGAAGCATTTGATGACGTCACTGAAAAAGAAAATGGCGTTAATTCTTACTCTAAATCTTTTCTCGAGGTCCCTCTTTTCATCATGTAGACGCGTGTAGGTTCGCTGTGAATCAAGATAAAATGTTGAATATGTGACGAAGAGGAAGGGAACGGGAGTATGGAAAATCCCAATTTCATCGTCGAAAGCTCTTTGACATCCAGGCCGTGATATAGATGGATTGGAAAGCCAAGCTGGAAATTACGTTTTAACACGCTCTGCATTATATCATTCACGTCTAAAATCCATTTCGTTGGCGTGTCTTTGGGTACGAAGGTAAATACTGCAAACAGTCGTTTACAAGCAGCGATTAATAATATTTACAACACCCGCATTTCGGGCACGTTAAAAGTCAGTCGTCGTCAAGACTATAAGACGGAGGACGCTAAACTTCATATCTTTGTATGAACACACAAATAATTGTGTTTCTAGTAATTGTTTTAAATGACACACATTATAAACACAGTAAACCAGGTATACTCACTTTGAAAATTACGAATGTAAAATACAATAGTTTGTGTAACCTAATCATAACTTAATAAATTACGGCCGAGTTTGAAAAAATGTTAAATGAACATTTTATGAGTTACCTACTCTTACAAGTTAATAAACTAATGGTTAAGGAGTATACAGCAAAAAACCTCACTAACTTAAAACCTTACCCGAATCGGGGTCAAACCTAGGACTTTCTGCACTGCACGCAGGAATAAACCTAGTGGATTAATAAACTACAAGACCCTATTAGTTGTAAAATTTTAGCTAGTTGACATTCCAGCTTACACCAGTGTTGGATCTCTGAAAAGTCGACTTAGATTGATTGTGATCATAAAATACATAAAATACATTAAACCAAAACCAATTAGTCGAAAACATTTAGAACGACAGGAGGTTTGTTTATCTGCAGAGCGCAACACAATTTCCCTTTCACTCTTTTGAATATCAATCGTTACGAGTTCACAAATATACATTCCGTTTCTCACTAAACTCAGACAATGGCAGCAATGTATTTCATTCTCTTCCACGTTAATTAAGAAAGTTTTCGGAAGAAAAATAAATCATTCTTTTCGTGTGTTGTCTGGCCGGCGCCGCGACGCTCTGTGAGGGGGGAGGGGGGAAGAGGGGAGGTTGAGGGGAAACGGAAGTAACTGCGAGGCAATATTTCCCGCGCTAAAGCGAGGTCGAGTGTTGCCGTCCTTCTCGCACCCATGACGTCATCAGAGTGGCTCTCCGTCGCGACGCCCGAGGCTAAATCACTGTGGACGCCTTCTGGACATGAGCGTCGCGCACCCTGCCCACATCAACACCCCTAGCCGGACCTACGATTTACGGAGTTTTTAGGAACGTTGGAACTTGAATCGGTAACTTTCGAATGTCACATTAGATAGCCTAGAAAGATGGCTTTATGGATACGTGTGGAGAGCAAGGATCGATTTATTATCGAAACTCGAGTGTGACGTAATCTTTGACTTAACGATAACCACTACAAGGAAAGCTACATAAATCTGGGAAATAACTCACTTCTGTCTCTTTGAACAAAGTTGACTTTTATACATAGGTGTTACACATATATCAAGAAAAGGAAGAGATAAGTGAGGGTAAGCACAATGGTGTACTGTATTAGCTCAAGTGGTTCCACAGCAACCTTGTGAATGCCAAGCCAAGATCATATATGGTTGAGTGAGTCGTAGCCAATCAGTGGGTGACCTTCAAATTCTTACGTTTGGTTGGACAGTGCCTCACTTATGTATATGAGGTTAGTATCCACAAGGTTGCTGTAGAATGACTGTAACAGTCATTTGGTCCATACTCGATACATATTATTTATATTGGATAGAAGAACGTGCATATACACATACAAATTTACCAATACACATATATTTTTTTTGGGGAACATCATTTTTTAGACATTAATGTTTTATGTCTATTCTATGGGGTTTATATGATGTGACAAAGGACAGAAAGTAAAAACATCGAACTCGCTAGTAATCAAACCCATATCTCCCACTTCCCAGCGTGGTCAGTCTTTTACTTTCTGTCTTATACCCACATTACACGGTTCAATACTTCCGTCAAACTTATTGAATTCAAGGACAAAAAGCATCAATTAATAGAAGCTACATTGTTGCAGTTTTTTAACAAACTGTTTTTGATTCGCTTGTGTTCTTGAATTCAATAAGTTTGACGAAAGTATTGAGCCGTGTAATGTCGGCATAACGTCACATCACACAAGCAATTGTCACCTGGCCAACACAATTGTCAGGTCATGGAGCTGTATGTCAGGTACTAGGGTGTTGCCACCAGTACTAGGGCATAAATTATATTAGTATTAGCCTGCCAAGCTTAGCACATCAATGTCAATTCAATTCAATTCAATTCAATTCAATTCTATTCAATTACCACATTATTACAAACAATATGAATTACAATACATTTGTTTTTTCGTTGATCAATACCTACTGACAGAAGTTAGTCTTGTGAGTCAGTAGGTATACTATCAGGTGTGTGGAGGACTGAATAAAATAATATATTTAACTAAGTATTAACTTAAAAACTAGACTATGACTATGCATTTAATTTAAATTTATAAATAACTAGTAAGATTTTGTGTTATATTAATAATTAATTAACACATTCCCGGCCACTGTCTTGTCATCCATTATTCAGTATTCAGTAATTAAATTAATTAATGAAGGCGGACAACAAATACAACAGTACATTCATTCATAAAATTCGTTTTTGATAACTTCAACAAGAACCGATACATCAAACTAGAAAATGACTCAATGCTAGTTTTGCCAATGTAACACTTATCTGTACACCTTTATAGAAACATAAAAAATGGATTATATAAAGCTATTGCTTCAAAAAAGAGTTTTATTGAGGCTATGTAAGGCTGTTGAAATAATTATGCCACTGCTTTATCGTCGATTCAAATATATATTTCATATCCTCACCTCTCTCTGGGACCGGCTCCTTGGGGCGAGCCCCCAGAGTCACCTCGGACGTGTTGCGGTACAGGCTAGTCAAGAAGGCTGTGCACTTGAGGACCAGCTGACCGTTGTAGTAGTGAGAGGGTAGAAGCTGCATCGAGAGAGACAGAGCGCTTGACTGGAGGGAGTCCTCAGCTTGTATCTGTCGCACTTCAGGGGTGTTGACCTTGAAACAGAGATCAACTTACCGGGGGCTTCACACAAAACTCACTGTTTGGAGGCAGAGTTGACACCATTTGAATACAATGGCGCCAATCAAGATGATGAGACATAAGCAGGGAATTAAGGCTTTCAAGCTGTTTTTTTTTTTTTTTTTTTAATCAATGTGCATATATATCTATCACGCATAGGCCTACCTTTAGAATGCAATTGTGTGTAAGTAGGACATTATATTGACACAACCTCCTTACAAATACAGCTTAAAAATATGTAATGGTTGGTAATTCATAAGGGAGTAACAAGTACTATTAGACAAAATTAACAAATATCTAGAATCGAGAACTATAATTTACAAAGATATACACATGTTATGTTCCAGGACAAATACAACTCAGTGCTATCAAAGCTCTAACCTGTTTGATATGATATAAGGTTTGTAGCATATTTTGAAAACGCACAGTGATAGTGATCGTAAATTTTGAATTAACCCACATACGTTATACGTATGTACTGTATGGTGCTAGAATTCAAAGAGAAGATTGAAATTATGATTTGAATGAACAATTGCCATCTTTTCTACATTACTTATAAGAAATTAACCCATAACTGACATTCAATTATTCAAGTTCATTTTTGCATGGTTATTAAACAAGCGTTTCTCAGTGTAATCTTGAATGAAGTAAAATTTCTTAGTATTTTTTTCAAACAATTT
Source organism: Isoperla grammatica (assembly GCA_945910005.1). Lineage (NCBI taxonomy): Eukaryota > Metazoa > Arthropoda > Insecta > Plecoptera > Perlodidae > Isoperla > Isoperla grammatica. The sequence goes on along the minus strand of OX246737.1, from coordinate 38,254,103 downwards.
TTAGCTAATAGCCACCAAAATGTAATCATACTATAAAAAACAGGCATTCGGGGTCACATATAACTGTGTGCACCATTACAGCTATAAACCTTAGCAATTCTCCTAACTAGTCAACCAAGTATAATATAACAGATGCGCGTAGGTTGAAGGTAGGATTACACTCCTGATGAGCCTAACGAGAACTTAGAACGAGAAGGTGCATCATTATTCCGCATACCGCCCAATCGAGCCACTCTCGCCTTCACCACACCATCAGGGCTGAGTGTTTAGCTACCCCCACAAGCGAAGCACGATTTCCGATTATCAAAATGGCTTTCTATTAAAAGCGTCGCAAGAAATAATGTGTCTGGCATATGAGATTTTGGTATTCCCTGTTAAGAATGTGGTTATATGTAGAGATGTTTTTTAAATTCAAAGTCTCACGTGTTTGTGAAACACGCTAGGGTAATTGAAATTGATCGCTGCAATGAAACATGACGTGATTCATAAGAGCAATAAATTGTATCAGGGATATATCGTGCAGCAAGAAGCAATGGCTGGAATATATTTTCGTTTTTAAAGATATGGATTAAATAAAACCTTTCATGAACGTGCACCTTAAATATGGTAAAATGAAATATCAAAATAATGAAAATATAAATTTTGGAGAAACCTGTTATATTACATTCTTTAGTTCCGTTACGAAATCGCATTATTAGATATCAAAATGCAATTGTAAAGGTTCATATTTTATATTTTTGTTTTGTGTATTGGATGAATTCTGTACACAATCGATATCTACAATAATTTCTGGTATTTGAAAAAATTTGTCCACCGATGTAAAAGAACTATTTGTACCGGTTCACGGTCAAATTCAAATAGGTACCTACAACAACTTCAAAAAAAACTCTATTGCAAAGCGTAAAACTGCCCAGTCACAAACACAGTAACAAAATGAACCTTCACACTTTTTTGTTGTTATTAGCTGATAGTAATATGATTCCGTTACATAGATGTAAAACGTAATATTTAGGGTGTGTCTCAAAACCGTAGCACCTTTATCTACTGTATTGTATGTATTTATTGTATTTATCTTAATTTGTATTTATTTACTTATTTTATATAGATGTATTTAACTTAACCTTATCGATATTAATAACAAAGAGGACAAAAATCCTTCTGGAAGAGACTAAATTATGAAGCAGTTTTACCGGAGACAAATCGTAGGGTAGGTCGAGCCACAGTCTTCAGCAAACGCGCATTTTACGGGCGCCCAATTAGTCACGAATAGGATTCCTAGCATCTCAATGCCGCAGGAATCCTTGGTTGAGCCCAGCCCCGCGTACACGCTCATTTGCCCGAGGTATGCAAGCGAGAATTCACGTCAAAGTTCATGTGCGGAATGTTACCAGTCCGGTTTGTTTACACGCGGATGACAAATGTTAACGAGGTGCCTTAACGCTTCACCGTGAATTCCACAGTTTACCTCCTACTGAAATAATGACTGGAGTATTTTTTTAGTTTCCCCAGCAAATTCTGTAACTCGATTTTTTACACAGGACCTAAACTTTATGACGAACTGCCTGTAAAGATTAAGAAAGCTCAAGATCTTGGAAGGTTTAAGTTTAGATCTACAAGTTGTGTTAAAAGACAAGATTTTATTAAGTATAAGACCAAGTAAATGACAGAATAGGCCAATAGGACGTTCGGGTTGTAGTAGTAGTTTCCCTTTAAATACAGATAGTATTAGTTGTGAATTTACATTTTAAATGAACGAACAAAATTCGATGTTATTAGATGTAAAAGTTTGTAATATGTATGTCAATGTAATTTGTATCATGGAAATGCATGGCTCCCAAAGCTTAATAAATACATACATTATTATAAAGTACAATCTGTAAACTATTCTTACTCTCGTATAATTGCCAAGACATGAGTGTATACGTATACAGCTTCGTGACTGGAAACTGTCTCGAGACCTTTAGAAACCGCTTCATAGGGAATGCATTTCCCCAGAGAGCGGATGAACAGCTGATAAGTATGGTATTCGTGAAAAAGACAATTTGAACCTGCTTTCTTAAAAATTGACCCATTTCTTTAAACGCCAGCGACAACAGATGTGTCACATAATTTAAAATAAGTTTAGATTTTTCTATTGTCATTGCGGGTACCCTGCTACAGATGGTGCATCCAATAGTATTAACATTACCCGTATAATGTAGCTCAGAATTCTTACTATTGCTCATTCCAAGTTATAAGATTCATTTTGCCTTCTTTTATTATCAGATATGTTAACAGTTACATGTAGGTTAATACGAATGTAACAATTTGAATAACGCTAATGTGTTGCATTGTTTACTTAATATATAACAAGAATAAATTAATTATAAATAAATTGTGTCATCAGAAGAATAAAGTGTATTTGACTATATTCAGTCAGTCAGAAACTGGTGATTGATTTTCCACGACCGTCTAGTTTTGACGCCACCAGTGAAAGACTTCCCTCCTTTCAATGCATTAGAGTCGCTACCGAGGGACTCCCCAACCGTGTGACCTTGAGCGAAGGGATCCCCGGCCGGGCGAGGCTAATGGCCCCGCCCCCCGTGTGTTTGCCCGGCTTCTGAGTGTCGGCATCGCCTCACTAAATGGGGTCTTAGGCTGCTCTTGTCACAGTAGTCGCGCAATATATGTGCGAGCACGAGCGCGTGGAAGCGACAGGGTGGATCTGAGACTCATGAGCTCTAGGCTCATCACGTGAGGAAATATAAATGCATACATACATAAACCACGGTTTTAAGGCGAGGGTTGAGAATATATTGAGTTGTATTTTATGGCAGGTTAGAAGAAAATGCCATAAAATCACACATTCATTTTTAGACAAATATGTTCACAAATTATATGCAATCGAGTAGATTCATCATGACTATCAAAACATTTGAAATCCGTTAGAGAAGTATCTAGTATGTTCCTGTTTTTCGTTTGAAATGTATGTTCCTGTTTTTCTTCTGAAAGGTATAAACACACCGATAGTCCCAGATATACTAGACATTATATTGGACCATAAAAACGCATGGGACATAATGTGGAAACATGCTCCTTAATAATACACTTCGGAAACAATAAAACATATTTTGGTGAATGCGTCATAGAAATAGGTTGTTTCAAAACGAATATCTGCAGAAAGTAACTAGGATTATTCTCAAAGGCATTTGCCTTAGTTTTATAGTCAAGTTAATGATAATATTATTTTACAATTATTAATTATTACAAAGTTTACGACGAGGCTACGTTTGTCGGCCTTAAACGCAACACGACGTTACCCCTCCCTCCCCCCCCCCCCCCCCACCCTTACAAAATAAAAGTTGTATCTTATTTTATCTCATTCAAGTGTCGTCCCCTACAACTAGGGGCGCCCGTTGTTGCTAATGATTGGGCGTGAAATTGTTACCTGGCAACAACAGGCGCCCCTAGCGTGGACGACTATGAATTTGACGTGTTCAACTTCAATGTATATGTGTTGTGTTATTGTATGTGGTCATTTTGTCTTATGTTACATATTGTGTTAGTTTTTTAATACGTTGTAACATATTACATTTTATATTCGCACTTGGAATAACGATTCTCTGACAAGTATCTTCTTTCTTATTTCTCGTCTATTCCCTTCATATAGTAATTAAATACTTCGAACTTCTATAATGTACCAGGACTGGGACCGAGGCTATCATCATATCCTCGGACGGTGGTGGGGGAAAGTGAGGGGAAAGAGGCGGGGGGCTGAAGGAAATCGACACGCTCTGTGCTTCGTCCGACGCGAGGAATTAACGCAGATACGCCTCGTTTAAGGAATAAATTACTAAACCAGACCCGAAAAAAGCGGAATGTAAAGCTAACAAGACTTCAGTGATTCTCTGCCACAAAATTAAATTCACTTAGAAATGTTGTAACACGAGACACATAAGTAGCTCTCTTATAAACTTAGCTATGAACACAAATTATAAATTGTGGCAATTATCAACCTATATTACGTATATTGTTTGAGGAAATATATATGAGACACGAAAAGAAAATATAGACTATACAGCAATCTTTTGTTATGAATTCGAACCAGGAGTATTATTACCTATCATAAAGGGTCGCAATTGTTTACTACTACTTAATTATTATTATTATTATTATTATTATTATTATTATTATCATTATTATTTTATTTTCAATATGCAATACAGTCATAACAAACTACATAAAGCATATTGATGGCAACAAGACAAAGGGCCAAACCCCAAAGCAGAATAAGTGAATAGGTTACTCATTGTTTCATGTGATTAATGCATGGATTGATCTTTTCATTTCTAGATATACATTACAATGCATTGGTTCGTTGCAAATTCCGGCTTATTTGTTGCAAGTGTTCCAGTTGATCTGCCTCTAATATTTTCCCCTTTAGTTAAATATTATTTTAGTTTTCCTTCTTGTCTCTAAATTCAATTGAATGATTCCTCTTTATAAAACTACTACGAAGCCTACTTTTGTCATTTGCTCTTTCAGCTATTTCTTTTCTGTTACTTTTCCTGTGAGAGGAATCTTAACAATTCACCGCTAACAACACATCTGGAATACCTCTTACATGTTCTTTCCATTGTTGATACAGCCTGTTTCACATACCTTCCTTTTCGTATTGTGACAGTTCAAATACAAACCTCTCTACTTGTAGATAATTTGAGCTAACGAAGTAGGGTTCGATATCTTCGGTGGCCCGGGATAGAATATATACAGGTATAGCAGAAGACTACGAAAGGCACATACGTATTTAAACCTAGACGGTAACTACTTCTTACATTGAGTATAAAGTTAAAATAAAAACTCCTCGTATAAAGCAACGAAGCTTCATGGGTTGAGCTTATAAACACTGTTTGAAAAAATTCAGTGTAGGCCTATATATTTGTACAAATTTTCATTTTTGTGGTTTGTTTAGCGAGAAAGTGGGCATGCGCACACTTTAAAATAACTCTTTTGTTACTATGATGATTGAATGGAATTATTTTAATTTTAGGTAGTTAACCATATGACCTACATTTTACTTTTCCTCTTACTTTTGTTTTAGATTATACAAAGCACTGTCAAATCCATTGTTAATAATTCATGAGAATCAATTGCGTAACGGTATGTAGGCTGATCATAACAAAAATAATTTACCTAACTTTGCATCTCATCTGGGATATAGTACTAGTTTGTTCTGACCGCTGAACAACTGAACTTAACTGAGCCGTACACAAGGTTAAAGATCTGCCTCTGACCTAGTTAAATGGATCTAGAGGCAGATTAGAATCAAAGAAGATCTCTAATGAAGTCTGACCCAGTTGCAAGTATCTGTAATCTGACCTTGGTGTGCAGCTCAGTACTCAGTATTCCAAGAGGAAACTGTCATCGATACCAGAATCACGCGCAACATGTTAAACAGAACCACACTCTAAAGGAAATGTGAATTTGAATTTAATCTATTTAGTATTTGTAATCGCGGGAGCCGTTGTTCACAACAAATTTCTGAACTAATTCCAAGTTCTCTGATACTTTTATTACATATTTTTTAACGCGTTTTGCACACTTAAAATTCGGAATTTGGCAAATTGTGGTATCCGATTAAATAAATTATTCTGTATTTTTGTATCAAAACGATATGACTTCTTTTGTTTCAGGTTATCCGATTATGATATATACAAAAAATTTAAAATATATATTATAAATGTAACCATTTTAATTTTCCTTATCTGAGCCTGGAGAAGAACCTTTTTTGAGAATCTGGAGAAGAAGTTACCTTGGACCTAACAAGGTAACTCTGCTTGTCGTGGTATCTACTATAAGAGCCATGATTATATCCTCGTTAAGTACATCGTTAAACAACATTATCCTAAGAACGAAACATCTCCCATCTCTATTATACTACAACGCGCAATAAAGTCGAAAATGTCGAGCTATAAAAATATATTTACAGTTAATTACATTTTAACCTTCATCGAAAATACCTATTCATGAATCAAAACTGAGTATAACATGTAGGCCTACAGTTAAAACCAAATATGAAGATTCACTCTACAACGATACATGAATTGTCGATGATTAGGTTTACACTGCACGTGTTCGATAATATTAGGCAATCCCAGACGTAGCCTAACCGATTTGCCTTGAAATTTACCCGAACACAAAAAAACTATTTATCAGTTTCCAGATAGTGCGCGTAGATTACCATATCATAGTGTATTAAAATCTTGTGTGCATAACATTGACCATACAAAAAAAAAACTTACACTTCATCCATATTTATATGAATGATAAACAAAGAAGTGGTTCTGTGTATACCCCATATTTTTGCATTACGTTTTTTGTTGTCAAGAATTAACCTGAATATTTTCCCTTTGCAGCATAATATACAGTGATTAACTGTTTTATTTTCTCTGTGGTAGCATAGCATAGCACGGTTCATGGAATATGATTGTGAGTGGTTTACTAGCGACCCCGTTTTATAAATGCAAGTATACTTTTCACGTGTTAGGCATTTGTTACACTGATCCCCCGAGATAAACTCAGCCGTGCCCTTCCGAGCCACCATTACCATGTTCTCACTTATGTCATAAAGGAGAACTTCGTACATACCTACATTAAAATAACATAAATTGGAAAACCTGTGAACATGAAACCGTACATTGTCAGTTCAAAATTAAAAGCAATTATAACTAAAATAAAATAAAAAAGAGGGGTTGATTTAATGGTTCCACATTGTTGTTGGTAAAACCTTATTTTAATACCGTTATGAATGAAAATGTAGAATGTGCCAAGTAGTGTATTCACTAGTTTTTATAGCAGCCTCAAATAAAATCTTCGGCCTTACACAGCGATTAACTGCGATTTACTCTTTCTGCACACTACAATTTAAAATACTATTTTCTACCCACATACAAACGCGGTTATAATAGCGAAATCGACCCCACAATTTCATTGCGCAGGTCTAACAAGTTGTCTGGCCACAATAATGCAAACTAGTCGCAATACTAAAAGATATAATACACTGGTTGAGGTGGCATTAGCGGTAACAGGCGAGCCTTTAATTCGGGTGGTCACCGGATCGACTCCATTCACCGGCAATGCTAGTTGAAGATTTTTCTGAGGTAACTCAGTCACGAGGAGAATGCTGGGATTCAGTACTAATAGGTAGCCCTAGGTGAATATTCATCTACAACTTTCCAAACACCGTTACAATAAATATATAAAATATCAGCGGCACATTGGGTCAAGCAGTTTTCTGCAGCAGCGATTTCTACGAAACTGTATTAATTATCATTTATTTTGCCCCATACAGTCGCAATAAAAGGACAATGTTAATTATATTTTAGACCATTTCAAAACCTCTCTAGGACCCTTTGTATGATTCTTATCATGGTCCTCCAAATCTTAATCTTCAACAATACCCAACAATTTAAAATGTTATAACAAGGTTAATGGATGATGATTTTTAATGCATCAATGAACTTTGACGTAACATTTGAAAGTTTATTTTTTATTGTTGTGTATTGTTCTTGATGATTTAGGGGACCGTGATGATACTCATACGAATGTAGAGCTTAGCGGCGCTATCTGTTGACAGCATTTAGAAGCGTATTACCTACCGGAATGTTATTGAGAAAGAAGCTGAGACTTGTTGCCGGTTTGGAGGGCGGCGAAGTACAATTTGCTCTTAACGTATCCCCAGGGTTGTATCTCTCGTGCTCTGTTTCTATCTTCGGTGCACCTTTTGGCAACTCTGCAACACACAGACATTGAATACTGTATACAGATGTGATGCAAGTGGAACGCCGATAAAATGAACTAGACAAAATCTTCTTGCTGACTCGGGTTTCTAGGTCAAAGTATGTTAAATGGTAATTTCTTTTGACATTGGCATACAACGAAAATAGTTAAACTAAAGTTTCAAGTTTTTTTCTCATATTAATAAATTCTATAAAGATGATTTCAATTTAAATTCATCTAAAATTCAATTCAATTCAATTCAATATTATTCAATGTAGGCTACCATTTATGCATGATGTTCAACTATTTCTTTAATACAACCAAAGATTACTGTGTGATACAACCTTCTTATAGTTGGCATATATTAATTTTGTTATGATGATCTATCTAAAAAAAACTGTCTAAGGCTTCGAAATCATTTTAAAAATGGTGTACTCCATTTTACAAACAAACAGCTGTTGCTACGATGATTGTATTGCGTGAAATCACAGAAAACCGCCGCGTAAAGCATGACAAGCCGTCACTTGTAATTTACATGAATGAAATCAACAGATTCTTTGCTAATTATGAAAGTTAAACCCTTTGTTCTTGACACGTTGGTAATTTGAAAAGTAGAATCACAATTTATCTATTTATAAACAGTAACTGACGTATTTGATTAAAATACTTTTCACTTGGGAAAACAAATTAAATATTGACGTTTGTAATGCGTACACAATTGACTTCAAATGGAACAAGCTCATCAAACGTTGTACGATACCATATTCGTCGTATTATAGATTACCTTTGAACTTTCACTATAATAAAAAACGAATTTTTGACGATAATAAGGTGTGTGAAAAATGTGAGTACAATATTGATTACAATAGTAACACTTCTCATTAAGTTTGTCGTAATGTAAGTCTCTGGTCTAGATTATAAACATGTTGATAAATTGTAAATACTTTTTAAATTGAGTGTCAATGATAAATTTATATCTTTTAATGAGATTCAATGTATTTAAAAAAGATAAGAAATATAATCGTGCTACTTGGATATTGAATGTTCCAGAATCGTGACAGCGTTATTCCAGTGTTTTTTCTTTTCTTTTACACTGACAAGTATATTAAGTATTATACAAAACTTCATAGAGAATTAAACTATTGATATGTATTATATACAGTAATATTGTTTATTGTTTATTCCATTCCATATAAATACAATATATAGTTCATATCAGTCCGTACAAACAAATGGAGTCTGCACTATTCCGCCCCTCGAGGCTATCACACCTGTTACTCCATGACGTTGTAACATTAACAAGTCAACACAGTATCAACTAACCCACAGGGTGAACTCAAATGTTCTCTGTTATTTCTGTTCAAGATACACAGTGGTAGTCTGCTGATATTCAGCTGTTCGCGTTGTTTTAGTTGGAGAAGTCGGCGTCTGGACTGGTGCATGCGCGGTCGCTCTCTCATCCACGATACTCTCGTTACACGGTCAAGTTGTTGACGCTACTTGTTGGCGCTACTTGTTGGCGGAATTTGCTGGCTCAACTTGCTGACGCGACTACTTTTTACGTGTATCACCCCTAGCAACAGTTGACAAGAATAGTAACGCTACCTATTCAAGTACGAAGCACATTATAATAATTGTATGTATGTCCCCAACAGAAAATCAGTTCCTGTAAATGAGCGAATGTATTTGTTTAATTTAATTTAATTGGAACGGTTTAATGCTTTGAGTAGGAATCGCAAAATATTTCAAGAATCAATGTTTTCTAAAATACATATAGATTATGAATTAAGGTTCGATACAATTTCTTTGTACTTAATTATTATTTTTAATTCGTCCCCGTACAGTGTATGGTTACACGGGCCGAATACACTGCTACTCAACGTGACTCAACGTGACTCAACGTAACTAAACGTGAAGTCAACGTGACTGCAACATAAAACGAGGTAGAATACCACTCAGAAACTAAACAGAATTGATCCCTCTCTTCATTAGCAAGAACGGTAATAGTGCTTTTTGTATATTTTGGAAATGAAACCAGAACAAATCTATCCCAGTTGAGTGGGTTGTTCACGATGGCTCATAGAAAACAGATATTTATCATATAGGTGGATCGTAGCTACCACTGTTCCACTACCAATTCATCATCACTATTTACAAACCCCCACTCATAAATAAAATATTGGCATTATTGTTTTGTCCAGAAATAATAAATACGACGGAACTCTACTTACAGTATAATATACGTATACGATCCGAAAAACAAGATATATAATAAGCAGTGTTTTAACATTTGGAAGCAACATAATGCTTTTGAAGACAATTAAATATGTATACAAGTGCTGCCACTTCCAGTTTTATTATGTGTGTACTTGAGTATGCATTTTTTTTATCAAATATATTGTACTTATTTGATAAGAGTCATACAAATATGACAATTCCGTATTTTAGTTGTCAATATTAGTAAAAATAACATGAGCGTTTTTCATTATATTTGAATGAGAAAAGTTTTTTTTTTTTAATTTATTAAAAATAAAACACTGGCAACATTTCTCCTCAAAACAGCGTTAATCCCAAATATGTTAATTCACTAATTAATTTTATCGAAACTGTTCAAGCGTATAAACGAGGTTTTTGCAAATTAATTTCCCACATGGTCATTTGTAATTAAACGGTGCAAGTGGTATGTTGTTTTAGGTCTATCATGGCGTTGCAAACGAGGTCAGAGCAGACAGCACAAAGGGTAATATATATTAAATTCAGTGTAATTTTCAAAGCATTCTGGGTTTCAAACAGATGAAGCGTGTGATTAAACCGCTCAGTGAAATGCTACACATTGATGTAGGTGCTTGACCGGTGTAAACAGCTGTCATAACCCGACAGAAGGAATGCACAGACGCCGCATCATTCGATTGAGTGGCCATGTTATTGTGCGTTTCAATTGATTAACCGTCATGTGTGTGATAAATAATATTACACATGGACATTAGACTGGAACAGATTGCTATAGTCGTTCTGTATGATTCAAAGGCTCCAATTGCTGGTTTTGTGCTGAAGCATCGAAACTAAATTAGCAGAACTATTATTTCAAAGGCTTTGGAAAATATAAACTTAATTTGTACTGGAATTCAGGGTCTATGTAAATTAACTGAAAATAAGTTCAATCATGTAATAGAAATACATTAAAGTTTTATGAAAAAATGTTTAAAATGTTTGTAAGTTATTTACTTAAGAAAATATAATAAGGCCACAATAGCCGTAACAATCTCAAGTTAACACCTAATTAATCAAGTAATCTAGTAATACAGGCTGTGAGAGATATGTAAATGGTTTTCCTAATTACAACGAGTAACAATAAAAGTATGTCTGTGCAGTTATATATTTGAATCTAGTGCCACTTCTAACGTCTAGACCGGCCTCAAAGATGTTTTGCTGAGCGTCCGTTACACAAGATGTTAGAAATGTAAAGAGAAAGTTTAAGTTTTCACAAGTAGATGTAGAGTGTAGGTCAAGGGCGTTACGGGATGCTCCACGTTGCCGCCATACTGGGTACTTTGAGTGAAAATAAAAAGTCTCCAAAAATCGTATTCTTCCCGACAAGAGAAAAAGGGGAAGTTAAGAGTTGGTAGTGGTTGGTCATTATTGAGTTGGTTGCTCACTGACATAGGTAAGTGCCTCTATATTTTCTAGAGATTTATGTAAAGGTTACTATGTTAGAAACAATACCCTGATGGTTGCTTGCATTTGTCGAAACCCGTCAAATCACGGGGTAGAATGTTTCCTAATGTAGGCTTACTCTTCCAATCCTAAGAGCGCATGTAATAAGATTATTTCATTCCCTTTTATAACCCTTAACCATTTTCAAATCATTCTCCCACTTGTCTCTGTCGTCCAATCATGTCTAACTTCATGACCCAGCTGCCGAGTAAACCATAAATAATAATAATGATTATACACTTGTCGACGACCAACGCACAAATGAACTGATTTCAGGGTCCTAATTTCCATTATTCACAGAAATAGTGCCCCACAGTTTAGTACAAAAGCCAGCAGGTAGCCCCACACGCGCTCAGTTACGTTTTGCTCGTTATTTTCTTGTGTGACAGCAACGAAAAGTGGATCGTGTTTTTGCTTCACTTTTCCTTTTTTTACTCTCCCGTATGACCACCGCTTAATAATTATCATTTGCATGTTGGTGATTTCAAGAACGATTTCTTCTCCTGAATCGATTCAAGTTTCTATCTCTTTTTATACCCGGCACCTCCACCATTTCTAGTTTCCTCTTACGGAGGACAGAATAATACTGATGCGGTTTCCATTTCGCTGCAAAATGTATTTCTGTTGTGTGAATACTTCTCGACCCTCACACCCCCACTTCTCCAATAAAATAAAGTCTTATCGGACCCTTCCCGTGGTTTGACCGTTCCATTCAGCGCTTGCAGCCATCCGAAAGTGGGTACGAGCCCAGAAAAAATATGAAATACCGTAAACGAGTGAGGGAAAGAGGAAGAGGAATAGACAGACCGAGTAGAAGATAAAAAGGGTAAGAGAGAGAGAAAGAGATATATATAGACTTTTCAAATCTAGCTATGTAATGTTTTCATTATATTTTATCATACATACTGGTTATTATATAATGATTTATAAAAAATATAAACCAAACATTTGAAATAAATTATCAAATAATCGTGTTCTTATGAGCAGAGATAAACAGACGCCAAAGTCCAAGTTAATTCAAACAAAATCAAAATATTGCTCGAACTCTGTAAAAGTAGGTATATAAGTAACATATGTTACATAATGTTACAATGTTACATATGTAACATTGTAACTAAAGTAGCATATGCTATGAAACAAACAGTTCAATATTTATTACTTTCCAGTTTTTAGAGAGTTTTAATATAGAATGAGCTTATTCAGAACACGTAGGTATATAAATGAGAAGCTGTATAACAAAATCTCCCGGGGATGAATATTTTATTAACTGGTTTGGTCTCCAGGGAATTAGATAACGTGACTTGCTTCCCGGATGAGATCCGCTTACAATACATCCGTTTATGCTATTTTTTAATTTGTAAGATAGTGTTGGGTAGTGGTGGGAGGACATTCAATTTCTGGAATCGTTTACTTTTTATTCTATTTTTATAACTTGTGTTAATATTTTAATATCACAACGAAAGAGATTCGAAATAACATTTTCTTTCAACCCTGCAATATAATAACAAATATTGAAATATATATTACTTATATTACTCATATTAAGAATAAAATAAATTATTAACCAATAACTTACAAACGTGTTATGCAACAGTAGTTTTGTGGCCCCAAGGACCGAGAAGCGACTCATAAAATTTAGGTAACGTAAAACGCTATTTATAAGATTGAACGCACTTTCCTGTAAAAAGTTTTGATATCTCTGGTAGATACTTGAAGTTTATTAAATTAGAACAGTATACAACTAGAATATTAATTAAAATACCATTCTGAATTTCAATTAAAAAAATAAAACGCTTGACATTATTCCAATAGATGATTTTCAGAATTGAACCAGAAAGCCGTAATAGCACAAGACTCGATTATAAAAATAGCCGTGTGGCCGTGTTTTGTTTCGGACAAACATTGAATACGCACCAATCAAAGAAATATACAACAATGGAGTTTCCTAGCAACACGTTATTTGTCCGCCTGTGATGTCACAGCCTCCTCAATTGAGTCTTGTGCTATTTGCTTTATCTAAGGGTCCTTGATAGTTATGTTAAGATGCAATCTTTACTGTAGTACATTGTTGTCATTGAAGATCTAGAGGGCCGTGATAAACTCTATCTAAGGGTCCTAGATCAATTCTGAAAAAGGTCTATTGATGGTTTGTAGGACCTTACAACAATGTTATGGCGGCCACACTTGTGCTATATTTAGGTATGTTGCCATGGAGAAACAGTTCAAGCCAATTATTGTAGTATAGTGGACCCAAGATTACTTTACACCTGCTTTCGACACATCCAGCCCAATACCGATCGCTGATTGGCTACGAACCAGTCGCATGTGACGAAAGCATGTGTAAGGTAGTCTTGGGACAACAATAGAAACCAAAAACTTATTTCATTAGGATTATTAGTGTTGTTTTTTTTATAAAATTTATTTGTTTGGGGATTTGTGATTTTTATCTTAATTTCATATGTATTTTTAGTTATAAACATTGCTTTTATGCAATCTTCTTTTATAATTAATGATACTAGTATGGCAGCTGTGACGTCACATGCAAACTGTCAATAATATTGTAGGATTTTGTACGTAAAGCGTAAAATAAACACAACACGTTATTGTAAAACGTGGAAGAAAATAGAAATACTCGTTTTCTAACTTGCGTTATGTGATTGGCATAAAGTTCTCAAAGAAATATTTACATAATCTCAAAAACTGAACTAGCAACTTCACGATGTCAATACTAGAAAATTTTAAACTAGCTTTTACTAAACATTGAGATTTATTTATGACTTAAATAAAAAACTTAAAATGCGCCAAGCAAAAGAACCTTGCAAATAAGAGGTTTTTAACTCAAAGAATTTTAAATACCTCGAATTGAGCTTGTCCAAAATTCTATCATTGAGTGTTTGTTTAAATGGTTTATTATACAGGTAGATTCCAATACACGTAGTTCTTTCCCACTTTAAAGGTTGATCCAAGAACAGTCACCATAATCTTGTAGTCTATATTGTTAGTTGTAAAATACTTCGTTGATGTTCCAAGGACGTTATTTAACTAAGATATTATATCTCAACTATAAACACTGCGAATATGACATGATTTTACCATCATCTTGAACCGCTATACAAAATTAAAAAGTGATAAATAATCAGAACATATTTTCGTAAGACCAAAAAACTGGATTTCAAACTTTCCAATATATATCAATTGTTACGGGTGTTATTGTGGTATGGTAACTAAAATAATGTGTAATTCATGCATGCCCACTTACAACCGTCACGATTGCAACATAATATTTTTCCTCCTTATTGCTAATACAATAAAGCCGTTCTCATTAATATTTGTTTTAAATCGAGCATCGTTTTCAAGATATTAACAATTTACATTATCTATTTGCGGCTTGAATATTCAGTTATTATATCCCGCACGGTGTTGAGCAAACGATATTGTTTATCTTAATTGGAACGTATCATACTGGAGTGAAATCATTAGCGTGGAATGCGATCAGTATACCACGTGACCATAACCAAGCAATAGGGGATCGAGCTATGGACGGAATTCTAAGAGCTTTTGAAGGAACCACTTGCTTTGAGGAAGCTCTCGAGAAACTTTTATTGGTGCCCAGTCTTCCGACGAGAAATTGCTCTCGCCTACTACACTATATACTTCTCTGACTGGGACCCCTTTGAAGCTTTGCCATGCTTCAGTGGATAGACTTAAAGACGAGCCGACTGACCTAACAGACGAAGAAAGTCAGTCATAATGTATTAAATCGGTTCGTTTTAGTCGAGATGAGATCGACCATTTACCAGAGAGACGCTACACTAAAGCAATATAGTTACACTTTAAACAAATACACTATACTCTTGTGAAAATACTAATATAGCCAGAGGATTATGTTGAATTTGTGGAGCAACATACGTAGCAACGTACAGAACAATGTATTTGTCTTTATGAATTTTGTTTCAGACGACCATAGAGTTGCAGTCCAATTGGTATGTATAGACTACGTTCAAATATATACTGTTCCGGACCGTGTAAATGTAAATTAAACAACAAAATAATTGTGTTATGCTTTTCATCCAGAGTGGAAATTGTGATTTTCGAACTTTGTGCGACAAGTGTAATCTTTAGCTAACATTCGTTATTCAACATTAAACACATAATAAGGTTTAAATTTGTATTTAAATAATACAGTATTACAGTATAAACCTAAACATGTCGATACGGTATTAAGTAAGTTGCGGTTAGGCTCTCGAGGCATACGAATATGAATTTTTTTCTTTTTGCAAAAAATATAAAAACACATTTTGTAATCGACCTAAATAGGTGAATCCATAAATACACTAGGATATCCTCAAGATGTCCCAATTCAAAAACACGAGTTAACTTCGATGTCACGTACATGTTTGCATACAAATCATATGTTGTAATACCATCGGTTCTCTTATTAGTGTGTTTTCTAGCGAAGTTGGTTGATACTTGATATAAGTATAAACACGTATCAGCGTACGAGCATGCAAGCAACGCGAGATAATTTGCATCTAACTGGTTAAATAAATATATTCACTAGAATTTTTCTTTTCTAACCTAACAATGACGCTATGAAAATTAAAAATTTACCAAATGTTTGCAAAAACTATGTTAATTCAACATTTTCGCAAACATAATTTAATTAAAGCAGATTTAAATTTGTAACTAAAGGTGAAAAATATTATTACGTTCATGAGGAAAATTAGGGCTATGTAAAGAGGTACCAGCTGGTAAATTAAGCTTTCGATTCACAAGGCTATGTTGTTCAGGAGAAAAATACATGCATACACAATTACTTAAAACAGTAGTTAGTTTAAGTGTTTGTATAGTAGCAAGTAGTAAATGAAGGAATAATACACATTATAAACATATACGCGTAAGTAATTTATATCAGATCATTATAATATCACTATATGCTATCTAATAAATATTAATTTGACCAATGAATATCGACAAGTATATTACAAATATAACTTCAAATGCAACTTTTTAGTATCACTTTTATTAAAATGAGCCGAAGTTTTATTGCGTCCACTATTTTGCTTACAAACACAATAATATTATTAACGTATACATCAAGTGGAAGCGTTGAATTACATCCATATTACAATAGTGAAGGTGGTGTGCACCCTATAACGGGTATTCCTACGAAAAATTATTTTTATTGTATTATAATATGATGCAGCAGTTTCGTCTGAGAACTTTGTGCTAATTGTAATTCAAACTACTGATTTGAATATGTTGAGTTATTGTTAATAAAACAGTTTTATTTTAAAATGATGGAACACGTTGTCGCATCTCCTGTAGTTGGTAATAATATTATACTGATTACACTTACACGACAAACTCACAATATTGTTCTTGATTTCTGTGTACAGCTAACGTGAACCTCACAAACAAGGGTAGTGTTGTTTTAAGGATATTTGCTTTACAATATTAATAACGTGGTTTCTAACCTAATTCATGACATTTGGATGCTCATTACATTAGAATATTAAATGAAACTGTCTAAACTTTATCGTAGTTATTTTCCTTCCAGCAAGCATTTTCCATAAGCTATAGTCACCTGTCTGACATAAAATAAAAATTAAAAAAAAATGTTTCAAACATTATTTAAAAACTATCTCGAAATTTATTTTGCAAATAACAAATTAAAAAACTAGAACCAATACTCTAAATATTGTGTTTTGATCATGTATACGGGTATGTGTCGCATTCAAAAGTTGTATTCAAAAACATTTTGTTTTAAATTGGCATTGAATAAAACAATGTTTCTAAAAAATATTATCGTAAGCAGAACACAATTTTTTTTTTCAAATGACAATAATAAGACTCTAACTCCGACTGTGTACAATACAAAAGGCCAACCTAGACCTTATCGAATGCAAAATTAATGTAAAGGGTCAATATAAAAACACATCATATTTCTAACGTTGGTGTTTTAGTGGGCGGCTATATATTATTGAACCAATGTTGATTTAATATACGGTAGATCGATAGACCTCATCATGATTTCGTATCTCCAAAATCATTATACTAAATTCGTTTAAAATAATGAAATACAAAAATAAAACATATAAATGAAATAAAATAATGTTAAAAAAAGATACAAAAATAATGACATTGTTGACCATCTAGCAGGTAAATTTAAATACATAAATATGGTGCACACTGTAAGTACGAGAAGTACAATCAACTGAAATTTATATCTTAAGTAATTGTTATTGAAATAAATTGTATCAATCGATTTTTAGTATAATCAAAAATACAATCTGTGTCCTATGGAGGGAAAGTCAGAGGTGGGATTGTTTAAAAATAAGTGCCGTGAGTGGATAATAAAAATATTGTATGTAGGATGTCAAATAGCTGTTTTTAGCTTATCAATAAACAACAATACATAACATCAGTATAGTCCATAATAAAGATGTTTACCACTATCAAAAAGTGACAGTAAATTCATACATGTACAAGCACAAAAAAAACGTGTTCAATCAACACTAGTGTTCTTGGAAACCGATCTGCATTACTAAGTAATACGTCATTGCAGCAGTTAACGTTACGTTCAATGCTAGCCGCGTCGAGGGATTGAAATAAACTCGCTCACATTTGCAGCTGAACCAATAAAAAAGAAAACTAATAAAACAAGAAGGTGATTGATTATTAACGAGGTGAAAAACTTGTCGCCGGGATTCAGTTCTAATTCCCAACATCATTTCACAAAGTTCCCAACAAACTCGGAGCAACGAAAAAAGAACGTGTACAACATTGAATGATGATGCGCCCGGGGACACACGTCAACCTAACGCAGCAAATACTTAATCACGTTGCATTAAAATAGCATCTATATTTCATGTGTTTGACTATTGGCTGCAGCACGTGCTCTGGGAGATGCGGTTTTTATATATTGCGTCAAAGAGATCCTTCACTCGTAGTGCAGTTTGACTTTAATGATGTCGGTTCACTTTTATTCAGGGCAGAACTCACGTTGTGATGACTATATTATATATATATCAAGGCTTTAGATCAATTGTTAAGAGAACATAAAAATATCATCATTGGGTGGTTACTCCATTTTCATGTCAATGTAGAATTGTTAACAGTTGTTTATATTAATTATAAAACTTTAAACACATTTTAGAAAGCACAATTGCAATTTAACAAATGGGTTATTTATACAATTCAAATTTAAGATAACTTTGAACTCTCTGAAATAAGACTTATTATTTTATTC
Source organism: Isoperla grammatica (assembly GCA_945910005.1). Taxonomy (NCBI): domain Eukaryota; kingdom Metazoa; phylum Arthropoda; class Insecta; order Plecoptera; family Perlodidae; genus Isoperla; species Isoperla grammatica. The sequence continues at coordinate 38,235,379 of OX246737.1, read as the reverse complement.
GACTCAACAATACTGAAGCACTGAAAAGTAAAAGAAAATACCAGAAAGTTGGTGGGCGCAGAGGATATAGCAGATGATATAGTAGAGGATATAACAGAGGATATAGTAGAGGATATAACAGAGGATATAGTAGAGGATACAGTAGAGGATATTGTAGAGGAAATAACAGAGGATATAGCATAAGATATGGATATATAGTAGAAGATATAACAGAGGATATAGTAGAGGATATAGTAAAGGATATAGTAGAGGATGTAACAGAGGATATAGTCAAGAATATAGTAGAGGATGTAATAGAGGATTTAGTAGAGGATATGGTAGGTGATATAGTAGAGGATATAACAGAGGATATCGGGATTGAACGTTTGTAAAACTGAGTTAAGAAGAAAAATACGAAACTGGTCCGCATGGGTTTCAAGCAGATGTTAATCGATAAAAAGACCAACCTCCTTTAAATGGAAGTTGAACTTTCTAAGAGTTGAAACTGTTTTTATTTCAGCACGAAAATGTTCAAATGCAGGTTATTTTATACACGTGGTTTAGTCGCGATTAAAGCGTACTTCATTGAAACAAAAAAATGGTACCTATACATTTTATATGATCTGCTTTCATATTGTGTACAATAAATAAATCTATTGTTAGAGATGAAACAATGCAATGAAACTGATTTAAAAAATAGCTTAACATTGAAAAACATAATGTAAATATTACAATGCATGCTTTGTTTCGTTGATCTACAAAATATATAAGTCCCTGTAGGCATATAATTGAACATAAACAAAGTATTGTTATAAAAATAAATAAATCTCATGAAAGAAGAAAATATCATGACACAGTCTAACCTGAACTAACTCTAACTCTATAACTCTATCTTGAACTCTCTAGGTAGAAAACGGGCATTAATCCCGCCATTAATAAAGACGACAATCAATCAATCAATCAATCAACTCTTGATCCCAGGTTAGCCCAGCTCTTGCCAGTACATCATTGTCCTAAAAACACACACAAAGTGGTCGTGCCGAACATATAAACTTTGTTCATGACTTATAATATAAGCGTACTCGCTAGATGCTCATAATTAATAAGCAGCAATCATATTCGAGTGGCTGTGAGACCGATTCTCGCCACCTTCAGTCTTCCTGCCTGACTGAATGTTTTCCAAGGGATTTTATTCAGTCGTAAGGTGAATGCCAAGATTTAGTAGGACATTTCTTTTAGACTGCACACATGCCATTATATTCTTTGCTAATCCCACTTATGTGCAACATAAATATATAAACATTTTCATTAATAGCCTACCCAGAAGGAAACCTCAAAATATTATTTTACTCATTGCTATGTGGGCAACAATATTTACATACAGCAGGTTTCCTTCCAAAACGTTCCTTCATATGGTATTAAAGCTGTAGAAATATAGGCCTAGACGTTATCTGGTAGCATTAAGCACCACCAGGATTTTATTCTGAGGAGGGGAGTAGGGTCTTAGCTAGAATAATGACAAAGTAGTCTGCTTCTCCAAGAATTCTGGGACAATTTCGCAGTTAATGAATTATAGTCTCAAAGGTGTGAAATATACAAATATGCATTGAATAGACGTAGTAAGAAATCTATAAAATAATAGACGCATATGTAAATGAGTCTTCAATTCACCCAAGTTTAAAAAAAACAGTTACAAATGTACGTAAAAGAGTGTAAAAGTGGGGCCCGAATGCCAGCCAGGTCAGCACTCAAAAGTAAATGTTCGACAAGTAATAATACATTTATATCTCCCGACAACTTTTTCCCTGGTGTTTACAGCGTTGTTAAACATAGGCGTTTACATAGAATACCAAAACAATAGTCATTTTAGTTGACCTATTTATTCAACTGTAGCTTGAGCTGAATATTTATCGCCGAGTAAATTGTATAACAACCATGTTCCTCATCCCATTACACAACAAATACCCCGACGCCCCCATTTGTTCGTGTTATATTTCTAATATTCACAAATACAAGTGTCGGTGTCTGTTTTAGGGGTGGCATTGTGTTTTGCTAACATCCACCCTGTTCATTAAAGCCTGCTATCATTCAGCTTTATGGGCCATAACGTTGCTATGGCGTTACCTCGAGCCGGAGCGCAATCGTGGGCGATGGTTATTGGAGAATACGCTTTTGAAAATGTGCGCGTTGTATATAGTGCTGAAATTATGTAACCGCAGACAAGTACGGGCGATTTAATTGTGCCCGTATGTCATTAATGTCGCAGTTATTAAAGCTACGAAATATGGAAATGTTCCTTCCTCGTGTTTGACAATGAATAATATAATGTGTTATGTTAAATTTAGGTGACGATGAAAACAATATATTTGTGTTTTATGTAAACCACGAATCCACCAAAAAAAAGCTTTATTTTCTACAATAATTCATCAACATTTTTTGTTAACGTATAAATGGGGTGTACGTGAATGATAAGTTCATGTTTTATTTGTTATTTTTTAAAGTAATTATGCATGCATGCAATGTATGGCTGAAGTTAAATTTTGATTTATAAATTAATCTGTTAGATTAAGTGCTCCATTATGGTTGCATTCCGTAAGACCACCCCACCTTACGGAATGCAACCTATAATACCTTTGATAATGTTGAGAGAGAAAATGAATGGGCAATTTTTAATAATTACAATTAATTTGATACCTTGTGAATTTGTTTTTATATTGTGTAGTATGATGTTCAAAAAATTAATCCTTGTACTCTTGTATTACGTATATTATCAACAATTGTTTACTTAAAGTTTAGATGTAAGAAAATGCCTCAATGGTACCGCCAATAAAAAAGACTGTTCTCAATCTATCCTTCAAACAATCAATCTCAACATTACATTTCTCCATGTTGTGCGTACCAACCTAATTAGCTGCCCTATAAAATTAAACATGATCGTACAAGAATGTTTTTCTAAAACATTACTTATTTAGAAGAAAAACTGTATAGGTTTAGCAACAACTAGCAGGTGCGTGTAAGAGAGGAGCTAGCTTACCGACAACCAGCAACTGCGTGTAAGAGTGGAGCTAGCTTACTGACAACTGCAACTGCGTGTAAGAGTGCAGCTAGCTTACCGACCACCAGCAACTGCGTGTAAGAGTAGAGATAGCTTACCAACAACCAGCAACTGCGTGTAAGAGTAGAGCTAGCTTATCGACAACCAGCAACTGCGTGTAAGAGTGGAGTTAGCTTACCGACAATCAGCAACTGCGTGTAAGAGTGGAGCTAGCTAGCTTACCGACAACCAGCAACTGCGTGTAAGAGTGAAGCTAGCTTACCGTCAACCAGCAACTGCGTGTAAGAGTGAAGCTAGCTTACCGACAACCAGCAACTGCGTGTAAGAGTGGAGCTAGCTTACCGACAACCAGCAACTGCGTGTAAGAGTGGAGCAAGCTTACCGACAACCAGCAACTGCGTGTAAGAGTGGAGCTAGCTTACCGACAACCAGCAACTGCGTGTAAGAGTGGAGCAAGCTTACTGACAACTGCAACTGCGTGTAAGAGTGGAGCTAGCTTACCGACAACCAGCAACTGCGTGTAAGAACAGAGCTAGCTTACCAACAACCAGCAACTGCGTGTAAGAGTGAAGCTAGCTTACCGACAACCAGCAACTGCGTGTAAGAGTGGAGCTAGCTTACCGACAACCAGCAACTGCGTGTAAGAGTGGAGCAAGCTTACCGACAACCAGCAACTGCGTGTAAGAGTGGAGCTAGCTTACCGACAACCAGCAACTGCGTGTAAGAGTGGAGCAAGCTTCCCGACAACCAGCAACTGCGTGTAAGAGTGGAGCTAGCTTACCGACAACCAGCAACTGCGTGTAAGAGTGGAGCTAGCTTACTGACAACCAGCAACTGCGTGTAAGAGTAGAGCTAGCTTACCGACAACCAGCAACTGCGTGTAAGAGTGGAGCTAGCTTACCGACAACCAGCAACTGCGTGTAGACAGTGGCGGTGGAGAAGCTCGGGGCCTCGACAGTCACCTCGCAGCTGAAGTTTCCCGACAGGCTGAAGCCGACCTGACGTAGAACCACTTGGCTCTCATTTGATGCCGATAACTGCGGACAAAGAACAATTTTAATGGTGTTTTCTCTAGATTCTATTGTGTTTTGATTTCTTCTTGTTTTCATTTTTGTGCAGTTACGCGTGCTCGTTGCTCGGTTTTATAATACGCATACTTCATCATTAGTGCCGACACGAGGTTTAAACTTGTCATAATCACCACCGATATTGGGTTGCAAATCTACTGCCATAAATAGATTTACTATGCCATCTCTCCCCTTGTATGAAGTATAACAATAAGTATTTGTCATCATATCATTATCCTCATTACCACTTATATACATTCATTATCCGCATCATTAAACTCACTATACCATTAACAGCCATCGTATAACTCCCGTGAATGGCATTCATAGTTGGCATATGTTCATTCGAATCATTATCATTTACAACATTTGATGTATTTGGAGGTCGACTCCATTAATTGATGCATTGTAGTGGTTTTGTTTCTCTTGATCATCATTACCACTGTTAACGTTGCCGTCATAATCAGCGTCATCACGTATGTGACAACACACTCATAACATCGCCGTCATATTCAAACATTTAATGGTTTGTCATTTACCTTACCCCATTCTTCGGTAACTTATTACAAGATGCTTAAAATTTTATCATTGCCATTATTGGTTAAATCACTGTGTATCTCGGTGGTACTCATTAAATATAACGTCTTTTCAGTTGTTATAATTCATTGTATGATTATCACTTTGTATTCAGCAAGGTTATGAATAATTAACAATTTGTACTATATTCATCATTACACCATATTTTTCAACCATCCCTTACATAACTATCACATCTAACTTAATACACTTTTTTCAGAATTTATCTAGAACCCTTAGATAGAGCTAATCACGGTTTTCTAGATTAATTATGAAAATCAGCTATTGTAGCTTGTCAAATCAATGTTTCTGCAGCTATCATATTCTAACAACTTGTTATCTTTTAATGATTATCTCTATGTACATCAAACAAGTTATATAAAACCGTAGACAGTGTATAACGGTATGATGTACAATATTATTCCGTATTTCAACGTATAATGTCATTATTACATATAATTTACATATTTTGTATTCTACATCACTTCGACTAATTCTAATTCAACTGTGATCGTCATAATACATTAGCAGACTGTGTCAATGAGTTATTATAATCGCAACCAGACAATGCAAGGTCATCGTAGGTAAGTCACTTCCACCCACTACTTCCCCTCTTCCCCAATAATTAGGGTGACCATAATTACAAAAGCAAAAACCGGGACACATGGAGGCTTGACTTGTATGGACTTGTGTGGATCACAAGGGGTCTGGGGCGTAGCCCCAGCCGCCGGAGGCGCAACATTTTTTGGGCAATTTTTATCTCAAGATAGCCTGTAGTGAGATCTGAGACAGGTTGGTTTGGGCTGGGGGCCTTTGCCTTGAGGGTGTGGCGCAAGAGAAGAATCAGGTTCCAGGAAAAGATAAGTACGCGCAATTGCACACTTGATCCTTACTAGCCGCTCGCTGCTCGACTACTGAGCGCTAGCCGCGCACGAACCGGCAGCCCCCCACCCCTATTGGGTCAAGCCTTGGCAAGTCCAAGCGTCATTGTAAAGTCACTGCAGCAACAAAATGGACCGGTAGCCCAGAGAGATTTGTATTTTGTAGTATTTATGTGGAGTATTTTGAATTATAACTAGTATTGGCTTTAATATGAAACATTATATTGTTTATTAATGGAAATTTAAATGGAGAATACGAATTAATTGGACGAACTCTTAAAACCGGGACATTTTGGCGTCCCGAGAACTATTTTCGGGACACCGGGACAGGCCACAAAAAAACGGGACGATCCCGGTAAAACCGGGACGTCTGGTCACCCTACCAATAATCCACCTCCGTCTACCCCCACCCCTGATCTCCTGCCGGCACTTCTCACCCCGTCCCTTCTGTAAATCTTGTTATCTACTTTCTTTACTTTCTTTGACGTGGCCAAACCAATTCTGTCCTCCTCCGCCGCCCCCGCCTCACCTCGTGTTCCATTAGATTGCTTAGTTTCACTCGCTCTCTGATATTCCCATTTCTTATCTGATCGTCTCAGTCACACCTCAAACTGTCACACAGTCACACTCGCAGCCGCCACATTGGTTTCATCTGTCATACAAAACTTCTGCCTTTCTCGTAAAATGTTAATAATATGGGAACTGCACCAACTATGGTAATATTATATCTCTTTTGGTATCACATTATTTTCTATTGACTTTTCATAACTTTTTAATCTCTTGTGAGTGTACTTGTCCTTCCACACCCGTAACTAACTCGTCACCTTTCTCTTGAAAAATAGATAAGACTAAATATAGTATTCGTGTATAAATAAATAATGCCAGCATTGTTTACATTCTGTAGGTCTATAATAGTATAAATGCAGTTTAGTAGCTTTTTAAAATTAAAATGAATGCGTCTCTTGATTATGACACCTCCAGTCATATCTACATACATTATATGTGTGTAAAAAACGAGTCTATACCTCGTGAAAACGTGGAATATATAATTAGAATGTTTTCTTTTAATAAATATTAAAATATTAATATTAAATAAAATATAATAAAAAAGTAACACTTGTCGGGATATTCCAACTCGTAGGTCAATATATATATATACATATATATATATACACGTGTTTAATATTTTTAACAGGTTTTATTTATATAAATACGGTTCTATATTGCACTGTGCTTTTCCACGAACAATCAAGAATTGTATAGCTTATTCTTGCTACAAAAACGCAAAAGTCTTTTCTATTATCAACTGCATCTTTTTTGCGTAAGCCTTTCTATTGAATAGAGTTGAAGCGAACATCATTAGTGTGTCTAGTTCTGCTCCACGTGTGCAAACAAAGGAGTGAGAGGGATAGAGAGAGTTGAGTAGCGGGAGAGAGAAAGAAAGTACGAAAGAAAGTTCAAGATTGTGGCTTGGGTTGGCTGGGAAGAAGAGATTACAGGGGGTGGAGGTACCGTCCTAACATAAAACAAACGCAATTATCTGTGAAGGGAAAGCAAAGAGACCTACGTTGCGACCTAAAGCAGTCAAAAACCAACATGGCATTTCGAGGCGGTAGCGGAAGACAACTAAAGACCTGATCTCGTGTTGACAAGGAAATACGCGAGCGAATGCTTTTTTAAATTATTACAAACATCATAATCCTATACTCGGTAGCCGCAGTTAACAATTGGTAATAATTATTATTTTGCGTATGAATACCCGTTGCACACCTGCTTTACCTGATACTTCGTCAGGTGACTAACTAGATATGTCAGGGTGTTTGGATAGTTGGGAAAGAATGTCCGAGAGCTGTTAGCCTACTAGGATTCAATTCCAGCATTCGCCTTGACGATCCTGAGGAAAACTTCGGAAAAACCTTCAGCCAGGATTGCCGGTGACCGGAATTAAACCGGTGACCTCCCGAATGAGAGGCTTCTATCGGTATAGTGTATAAATAGCGACCAAAGTTGAGCATTTTTTGACAACACGTCGTTTTCCTTTTCGTGTAGATCCAAACATACTGATTGGACTAGAAACTATATTCTTTTGTCTCATTTGTCGAGACAGTGCTAATCTCCCATAAGGAGAAATGCTTCATTTAATTAAATATGGATTTGTGTAATTATTCATGAGCAACATGTCTTCATTTACATTTCATTTTATACTCGTGTTTGATATAATAAAAGTACATTTTCCATTGATTTACAATGATCAATAGGAAACTGGATAATATGCAGCACTAAGCGTGCGCACCCCTCATTTGATAGGAGGGTATTAACATTGGCAGCAATTTACTTACCTAACCAAGCAACTGTATGCGAGCACACATTTCTACAATGTTTACGAAAGAACATAAGCAAAAGGTTATGAAAGAATCAGTATGTGGTTCTAAGAAATATTAATATTTTACCTTCTGAAGGAAATTAGCGCATGTTAACCTGTTTTGCATAAAACTGGAATCATATTTTTCAACGATAACTTTTTCTTCTTAACGGTTTTATCTTAATACCAAGTCTAAAGGGTTTTCTTTTTCCAATTATGGAAAAAAGTGTAAATTATTAAAATGAACTCATTTACATGCAGCGAGGTATAACTCACTTAGAACCATTATCTCCTGGCAATCTCCAGGTTGTAATTCTCTGTGTGCTCAGTCGGATTCTCGCTACACATTTTCCGGTGTCGATTATTTCGTATCGAAAATTTAATTTCCAGTAAAGGATCTAGGTCTTGGTGCTAACGATTATTTTTTTATCGAATTTTCTAGAAACTGAAACTTTCTTTGGTACAAGCTGTGTAAGAAGAGCGCGAATAAAAGAGTAAATGAAACACAGATTTACGCCTACATTAATGTTTATGCAGGGAAAACAGAAGAACTCAACGCAATACCAGAAAAGTGAGTGCGAGCGGCACACAAACATCAATCATAATAGAAGTTTTTTGGTGCCATGATTCTAATGAAGCATAATATATAGTGAGATTATAACTTATTTAATTTATTTGCATTCCATGTTTTGTGTATTTTAACTTCCTCCTTAAAACCAATCGTAAATTTAAGTGCTGTTAAAATTATTTACCTTGCTATTACAAATTCTCGGAATACGTTACCCTTGATTATTTGCATAATCTTTGTTTCATAAATGCAAAATGTTAACCGCATTCAAATTGACGTTAAAAATGTATAATGAAATGGTTATTTATTTAAAAGACGAATAATTGTTCTTTTTTCGCCGTTAATAGTCAACAAACGTACATAATTAAGTTATAACTTCTTATCAATTTGATTTATTCTTAAAGAACAAACACAGACAAGGTACATTTTTATAGAATGTTTGAAATACCAAACCAACACTAACACATAAACAAGCTGTCAGTCATCATGGTAACTGTTATCTGGCTCTCTCCTTTCCTTCTACGAGCGGTGACGTCACAGTGGTAAGGCCGCTCAGCGCTGATCGAGAACGCAATGTAAATATTATAATAATGCACTACAGTAAACATTCTAGCATTTCTAACGGGTGCAACGAGTCGCACCATGGACAATATGTTTATACATACAGCAGAATATACGTCACAACTAGTGCCGTAAACAGTTGCAAGTACATTTTTAGGAGCTTGGCAATAATGTGCATGATTCTAAAAACTAGACATCTGGCATCTCTCCTAACAAATGTTTTATCCGTGGTTAGTTAAAGGCGTGCGTGAGAACATCCTTGAGTTATTTCATTAGCTATTGCACACTAGCTAAATTATACTAATGATAATCTACATTTTTTTATCCTCGCTAACTTTATCTAGATAAAGAAGATTAGAACAAGACATAACATAGATCAATAACTCGTTACATGTAAATATATGATTTTGTGTTCGTGTGTGTAACGTGTGTACGCAAACGTGAACATGTGTACACTTTCCTCAGCTGCTTTGGAAGAAATTGAACAAACCCACAACATCGGCAAGAAACTGCTCAAAATCACACGCATATTTGTGTGCTTCGCTTAAAACGAGATATCAGAAGGGCCGCATTAAGAACGATAGCCGCACAATATAATCAGAACCAAAGAATTGTGAAAAGCCTCCGTTTTCCCAGTTTATTGAATTCGGTTTTCTATTCGATATTCTATCTGACAGTGAACGCAATTTGCATACTCAGCTGCGCGAATCTTGAGTCTAATCCTCTCAGCTTTGTGACCTATAATAAAGTTAAAGAGAGGTAACACAAACAAGTTTCAAAACGAAGATATCTGAAAGTCGATCCGGTTTACATCTCTTGGAAGAATCCCTTTCGGAAATGCAACTCTTTGGCGTTATTCAGGCGGCAAACTTGTCATGGGTTTTTAAGTTTTTTCCCAATAATGTGAACATCAAGCTTTCGTGCAAAGAGTAGCACGGTGACTGAATACATATAATGTATCTGTATGATGCTGAATATAATACACCATTGAAAGTATTCTATAAATATGTATAAAATGTCATAAAATATGTTAGGGGAAATAAATTGTATTTTATAAAATAAAATCGTTATTTCGTCTTGAAGAACTTTTGATATTTATATATACCATGATAATGATTTTAAAACATTTGGGAGATGGAGGAAAAAAGAAATAAAATACAGAGATTTGAATGATTTTCTAGTTGAATGCACGGCATGTGATTCTACTTGGTGAGCAGTTTGGCTTTGCCCAGTATGTGCGCGCGCAGTTCTCTCCTATGACGTCACTGCTGATGCACAAGCGAAATTCCGAAATTCAACCAGCATTCAATTAAGTTATCTGATGCATTTTTATGTGGTAATGGTAAGTATATGACTTGACTTTCTCAACCGATTTTTGGTAGAAATCAGTTTACTTATGACTTTCTTACGGGAACGAATCCGATAGCTTTGGTGTGTGCGTTTTCAATTCTGGCTGGAATAGCTATTTGATTCCGTGAAGGTATATTTTAAAATTGTGCATTTAACTTCTTTGGGCCAACTGTGCGATCAAGCTACTAACAGAAAGATTCACAGGCAAGGAAAAATGTCCAATATGGGGTAAAGCTTATAATTGTAATATTATTATAGTAGGTAACACGTTCATTACTTTGTCGTACTAGTAATGATTAACATTATTATTTTTTTAATGATTTAAGTATTCAACCATTCATGATACCTTGTCAAACTGATCAAAGAAAATGTACGCGATATGATTAGGTCATGTATGCATTCAGATTTATTTATTTATTTATTTAATGTCTGTCCTACTCAGTTATGAAAACAGATTTACAAAGGAGGACTTCAAATAAAACTAGGCTATGGAAACAATTAATAATAATGAAATCATAAATAACAATAACAACAAAAACAAAACAAACTACTGTACTGTATACAATAAAAATCAAGAACAAGAATAAAAAGATGCAGATATGTACACAATAAAGCTCACACACTCAAGTCATGATTAACAGCTAGTCAGTTAATCAATTTAAACCATCGGTTAGTATAAGCAGACCTCACCATGACAAACAGATTGTGTGTTTTGGCCCTAGAGGTAAGCTCGCCTTCATTACATAGTTCCATTAACAGGATGTAACTAAATGTAAGTTAGCAGTTAGCTACGGTTCTGGAAGGAGGAGGGGAAGGATGTTTGACCCGTTAGAGTTTGTGTCCAACTTTCCAAGAACTAAAATTATTGCCAGGCAAGTATGCATTTAACATTAAAAACAGTAATATATCAGTGCCCTGGAAATTTGCTGTTGGTGCGGTTGAGGTTAAAGATTATTATTTTGATACTAGCATTAGAGATAAGAAATTGGCTATATAAATATTTTATTAATAATTTAAGGGAAGCATTTTGTACAGAATAATTCTGTAATATATCGAAGATTATGTAAACTGTAGGTGTTGCTCGAAACTAATTTCTCTAATGCTCTAAAATACAATTTTGTTTAAAATAAAAAATATGTTGTCTAGCTTATAGTTATTTTTTTTGTAAAATCTCATTTAAATCTTTGACAATTTTTACCGTTTCAACAATCGTTATTTTAGATTCGCTGTTAATCATAGATCAGCCAGCAAAATATACATGTTTCTTATGGCTACGAATTTGCTACTTAAAAGATTGGAGGAACATGGTTTGCAGGGTAATTCATTGCACAAGAGAGAACACTGTATTGAATTCGTAGAATAATAATTCAGTCTTTTGTGATCTTTATCCGTTTACATACACGTGTTTGTAGATACAGTTCCATTGCGTTAGCAAACAATGCGAGCTATAAAAGTATCTGAAAAGACGGTCGCTCCATGCGGGCTATCTCAACGGAACTCACCGCTTGACTTCCCTATACCTGCTTGTTATTGACCACTGCACGGAGTGTGCACCACCCTCGCTTAGAACTTTTCTATACAACGCCTGCCAACATATGAGCTGATAGTATCACTTCCATACCGGAGACATGATAACGTGTTGCAACTAGATTTAGGTTGGTAGTTGTCACATACGTCACTTCACTATTACCTAATCCATGACGACACCACCTTCCAAGTTAACAAGAGCGACGGACCTTTATAAGAGATATACCCACTATGTGTTGTCTCTTTAGACATATAGTCTACACGTCTGTGTTACGCCAATTTAACACTAAAAGCGAGGAGTGCCGACCTACCTATATACAATATTATTATTGTGGTCTGACGCAGAGTGTGCATATCTGTAGCTTCTGCAGTAGAGCGGTTGTTTCGATCAAGTGCTGTCCTGGAAAACCATCATTTCTGCGTTCCATACCAAACACTGTCTTGTGTAGTCTTATTAGCATCGTTGCTGCAAGAAAACACGTGTAGCCCAAATATCGACAGATAAGCTGTCGGTTGTTGACTATCGCCGGCATGTATGAGTGATTTTAAGTGGTAGTGGCCCATTTTCTCGTTATCTGCCATGAATTATAATGAGCTGGACTAGCAGTACATGCTAACTAAAAAAAATTACAAAAATAAATAACACAGGAGACCTAGCTATCTATGTACTATATCCATCTCTGCGTTTTCGAATGAAAATTAACTTTGAACTTTGAACTTTGAATGAGTGCTATATACTAATTCGTATTTTTGCTTTGGCAATTTCACCGGACTTGTTATTTTCAAAAATATATGAAGTTGTAACAGAGGTAAAACGCAGTATGCCCAAAAGCGGTCTGATATTAGGTAAAGCTGAGTTTGGTAACGACTGTAAAACGTTTTAAACAACATGTGTTTCATGCTCTCTGGCTACAGATGAGTGTAATAGCGGTCATAGTAGCTTCATGAGAGAAGAAACGACTATCCTCGACAATGCTCATATTCAACGCAAAGTATCTAAGTAATGTACAGTATTTTACACCATCACTGATTCAAGTAGTTTCTAACAGTATTCCTTTTCAATGAGTATCGGAATTATTTATTACGTTCGTCTTCACAAGTGGCATCCGAATCATAATACAGCAAAGAATGGTCTTCACTTTAACATCGACGATCCCCATCACCCCTTTAACACTTTATGCAACACAATTATTCCTACAAATCTAAAAAAGTCAAAATTGTTTTTAAACTAGGAAAACGCGTTGATATCGCGTTGATGAGCGAGCGCGTATATACGTTCACGTTAGTACATAAGTTCAAAGCTACCGCCGTTGCTCAATATGTGCAAAAGGTTCGTTTGTTTTACCTACACTAACATACACTTTACAATAGTGTAGGCTCAATCGCTGTAAAAGGCGTTAGGGTATTAAGTGTAGTTAAGTGTGTCGTTTGTTTTAACTCAGTGTTACACTTTCTATAGCACTTTATAAAACTGCTTTTTGGCTGATGTAGTCCAAACAAATGTCAGTTCAGAACAAGGAGATCACTTATCATGAAATCATTCTATTTCCACCGATGGTAAAACCGTAGCACTTTCATAATAGGTTAAGGTATTTTAAACTGACATTAAATGCATATTAGGCTTCTTTAGGACTATAGACGGAAATAATGTAAGCATGCACACCATAAAACCATCTAATGGCGTTCAATCCACATCGAAGCTTCCAAATTGCAACATGATCGGACTCTCCGTTTGACCGCTATCATGTGAGAGAAAAAAAACAAAAACACAAGCAAACAAACAGTGCCATAAAAGTAGACAGACGCTCGCTACGCTTGCTTAACTGATAATTATAAAGATGATAATATTGTTATACCAAAATAAGTGGAAAATAATAAACTTAAGCACTGAATAATTCACTTGCATGTAGAACTACAAAAGTGCCGTGGTTCTGACTGAATTATGAATTTCTCTTCTCGAAAATAAACACATCCAAAAATATAAACAATTCCTACTTCCTATCTCAAATAACGAGATTTGACAAAGTAGGCCTACGTCTCTTCATCGAAGGTCTTAAAATCGCATTGGTTTATTTATAAGAAATTATTTCGCAAATTAGTCTAGAACTGTTCCGGACACGGAAACGAACGAACGATTTCGCAAACGTGTTGAAATTAGATCAAATGCCTAACTTAATTATAACTGTAGCTTTAAGAGCCCGGCAGGCGGCAACATGCAACGGAAGCGGGTCTAGCCTGGAAAACAAATTATTCGCCAATCTTGAACGTTTTATTTACTTAAAATAACTGCATCTTTCAAACGCTGTTTGAATTCAATTTAATGTCTCGCCATGTTCAAACATAAGAAAAACGCTCAGCAAAACGTGGAAATATTAAATGAGTTACCGAAGTCAATATTGGTAGAATTATTTACCTCATTCGCCTTATCATAAGGGGATGTTATAAGTAAGTAAGGATGTTGATGTAATAAGGGGATGTTTTGCCAAAGCACGCGTAATATTTTCATTAAAAGTCGAAATGACCTGATTATGGCAATAAACATACCAAAGTTGGTACAATGCATAACCTTAAAATTACTATTGCAAACTAACTCTATCGATGGCTTTCAAAATCGTTTCTAAGTAATCGATATGTGTGCAACGTTCCATTTGAACTCAGCTTTACAACACCGAACATTCTGATTGCAACAAATAGTGTAATTAGAAAGGAGTGTGATATAAATGACAACCACGCCATTGATGAAGCCAACGTGTGTATAAGTAACAGGTTGATTAATAATTATGATAATAGTGATAGGAATAATGACCGAAAGGCCAAACCTAACAATAAAGAATCATTTAATAAATAGGTGATAGTTGTTTTAAGTAATAATAATGTGAACATTTATTTAAGAATAACAACAACAAGTAATTGATTGTTATCATTATCGGTGTTGAAAAGAATCAGTGTAGCCAACATAAGAGCAAAAACAACAATCGAAAAAGAAACCTTTGAGTAAAGATGCAATGACTTATGAACGAAATAGAATTTATAATTGTATACATGACCGTTAATTTTTCTACAACTGTCATAAAATAATTCAAGTAAGTAGGTAGAGCTCAATCCAGTTAGAGTGTGTTTTTCGTGCGATGCTTAATTAACCCAGTTAGAGATTTGAAGGTTATTTGCCACAGCCACGGAGAATCCGATTAGATTTCCGAATCAGCCACAACATGGAACTCATTGCCCAATTGCATCCGCCGACAGTGTGATTCTGCCACTCGCTTCAAATGTGCCATAAAATCACATTTCTCGTAAAAATACTACACCTCACAATCTTCATGCATCTCACAAACGAACCATACATTCTTCAGATTCAGATCATTCTATTCATTCACAGATAATGTCATCTCATACTTCATTATCTCATCTCGTATCCAATCTCATATTCATATCTCATATCTCATCTCATACCTTATCTCATAATATGAGATGATGTCATACCTCATACTCATATCATCTCATATCCATATCTCATACTCATCCCATATCTCATATCTCATCACCCATAACAATCACCACACACTCATCAGTATGACAAACCGCTATGAAAACAAGGACAACGCTAGGAATACGGAATGGACCTTCGTCGCTTCGTTAGATCATAAGAATAGGGAATCATTACATACATTTTGCGCATCACCGTTAATTTCAATCAACATCGCTATCCATCAGAACCTAGAATTAAGGCCAGGGGACAAGACATTACTGTATGGGCCGCTGTGGCTCGTTTCTTGTCCCCTTTCTGTACCACATCTATGTAAATAATGTTGAACAGCAAAATAAATAATAATAATAAATAATACTCAAAACTTTTAGTCGATCTTTACGCAAGATAGTCGTTGACTACAGCAACAATGATTACTTAACAGTTTAACTCATGCCAATCTCCTTACGAGAGAAAACGCTGTCCCAAAGTGCAACACTTGCGATGTTCCTCTGACTATACATCGCATATTGGTTGAATGTACCAAACACGATGTGTTGAGAACACAATTAAATCTTTCCCAGAGTGTGAAGAATTTCTATCATCAGAGAAATGTGATAATCTATTAAAATTTCTTTTCCAAACTCGGTTGTTCCACTAAATTTTGGTAAAATAAATAAATTATAGAAACATACATTCTTCAAAATATTAAAATATGTCACGATGTCATGAATAACACAAAAATTCAATCATTGGTTTATAACTCACTAGTTCTGTAAATAATAAACTTGCAAAACAACATCTTGGTGGCGCAGAATGACCTAATTAACTGGTTGACGAGCCCTTAATTAAAGCAAATAAATTTCAAATTTCAGCAAGAATGGTTCAGTGAAAAGATGATGATGTTGGGGATGTATATCTCATAGATTAATATTTTAGCAACAACATTTTAACACCGATGCTAATCCAGACAATGAGTGAAGTTACACAATATCATGATGGTAAAGCGCTTCACGACACATCGACCTAAGCCTGTCTTCGAACTTACAGCAACAAACGCCGTCCAGCACTAATAATTGTAGAAGTGTGAAACTCATGTGATAGAGAATGTAACAGCATTTACTATGTATTTAGTATGTTTTAGTACCTAGTATAACAAAATAGTACAATTGATTTCAAATAGTTCACATTTTCTTTGCTTCACTTTTTATTGGTACCTCATTGTTTCGTTAGATGAGTAAGATGAGTTGATTATTCCATGCAAATCAATCTTGTCATAATAAATAAATAAATTTGTATTTATTGTCTACCCACTCTCTTACACGAACTCATTTTCAGGGGGGTCATTGTAACATTTTATTATGTATATCGTTTCTATGGGAGCTTCAAAATCCAACGGAAATTACCCGATAACATATATATCTACAATAAATCCTTCTTTCAATATATTTCTTGTTTTACTTCGTGTTGGATTGAGAAAACATCTGCACTTGTTTTATCATATTGAAATTTCCAACCTTTTCAAATTGAATTTGTTACGTTAGCCAAGCTTAAACGTAGAACTCGCCGACATGAATTTCATACGAATCCGTGCTTGAGCTAAATCCAGGAGACCATTTGGGACGGCAGCTTAGTCTGTGCACAGTTCCATGGTTCACTTAAATTATTCAAGGAAAAAACAAACAAAATGAATTCACATGCATAGCATCCATTTTGTTATGAGATAACGAAATATTCTTTTCTCTACGTCCTGGAGATGCCATTGATTCTTCACAATGATCGTAGCCGTCATTTTAAAGTTAAAGCTAGTCAATCACTACAAAAACATTTTATTCAAGAATTTATTTCTTTAAAATTCATAAATAAATCTATGTGCATATTTTATATCTACTTGCCAAACTACTATGGCTTATTTTCCAGGGCCGTTATAGTATATTTGCTACATAGTAAATATACTGACTTGTTTCCAAAACGTCTTGAAACCATATTTGTATTTTAACGACGCCTTATGTTAGGTTTGCTACTATAGGATTAATATTTTAGGCTGGATCAAAAATTAACTCACCTAGTTTTACGCTACAATGAAAACTAATGGATATTGACCTGGAGAAAATAGGTCAACCCAATTTCGGTCACTCGTGGACAGATGTCAGTAATAAGGGTAGTAGTAGTATTTAATAAGTAAGTATTTAAGTATTTCAATTCAACTAAGTATTTAAACTCATACTGATAGTAACAGATGAAGATTACGAATCATGAAAACTAAACTACGTTTATAAACATAACATGTAATGTTCAAAGCTGCTCAGAAAATGTTTTATCAAAATATAAGTCACGGTCAAATTAGGTGTGATTTGTTGCACTTGTGGGTAAATTCCTGCTTCATATGCGGAAAGCCCAGGGTAAGGACTAAGTATTTTTGGCTTTTGGAATTTACATTAATCTGGCAATACATTACTGACATGTGGAAAAAGTGAACTTGGAGCTGTCCCCTTCAAGCCTTGTTTCAACCTGCTCTTCGACGAGACACCGTGAGGAGAGATACCTCATCTTTACCAGTACGCGATCAAAGTATTGTGCTTCAAAGAGGCCCACTGACTATAACCATGCAAAAATTCTACAAATATGAACAACAAGCAGCCTGCTATTTATTTATTTGTTCTTAGTTATAAACTCGTTTAACTTCATTTAAGTTTGCCTATTTAAGTTCATAGCATGTCATAAATATAGATTAGATACACATATACTGTTAAGATATTGTCATATTTTGTCAAGATCGTCGCCCAAAGAAAGACCGTTAAAGAGCCTAAAGACGACATACGCGTTCATCTGTCTAGTTATCAACACCTTATCGCTTAAAGAAACGTATGGTCTGATACTAATGATTTTACTGATTTGAAATACTTTCTGCGAAAAATAAAGAATAGGAAAATATGAATTCCTCATACAAAAACTAATTTAATCGTCATATTGCAAGTGCGTATTCTGCATACTGATGAAACATTTAAGGTCAAATTTTATTGCCTGGGGTGCGTTACGAAATGTTACAATAGTTTTCGAAACTTGTGTTGAAATGTTCAGTAAAAGTTGAGAGTCGTTAAATTTATGAGGGATTTATATGATCCTGAATCGCCATTGATTATATTTTCATCCTGCTGAGATGGCATGGTGGCAGCCAATTTTTTATCCAGATGGATATAAGTGGTGGTGTACCAAACACCTGTATTTTGTCTCTGTTCTTCAGTGCAACTCATCAGGACAGCTTTCTTAGATGCCGAAGCCACAGTCAACTATCGCGTTGGAACGTTTATTTTTAAGATTCATGAAGCACTTATTTTGTTTTGAGCTGTGGACATTTGCAAAGCTTTGTGAATGAACTGTGATGTAGTTTGTTTAATACACTTAGTCACTAGTCAGGTTTCTAAATAGAGTATTCTTTATTGTTACAGGAAAACTTAACACAACGATTTTCAAAACTTGATTTGAAAACTACAATGAAGCTCAAATTATCCCGATTAAAATAATGTTATGCTAATTTGATTTTGTATCGTGCAAATCATGAAGGATGGAAATCACAACCCCAACTGTATTTTTTACATCTCAGATTTCCTAGTATACCCCTTAGTTTTATTTTGAATAATAAAAAGAAATGTATGTGATATTGCATGTTTCCATTTTATCCTGGATATAAAACACAGACTACAAATCTCCGAAGACATTGGACGTGTAGACACATGGGACTCTCACCATTAACAATTTACAGTTTCAGTATCTGCGATCGGCGCCACTTTACGACGGCGTCGCCTCTCACGTTATCTATCATAGATCATTTTATCTCCGGGGAAGAACGCGATAAGGTGAGAGCTGCTTTAAAAACACAAGCGTATGTTTCTAGAGTTGTGGATATAACAAAGAATAATATTCCGTGATAACCTGCTTTGAATTTTAAATCTGTTCTGCGTGCAAGAGTACACCCCATAACTTGCGGGGCGACGCCCAATTTGATATTCTTTACAACGCTTTGTGTTTTTACCCCTTGTAAAACAAACGTAAAATACGCATCAGTCCGAAGAAAATTTAATCTTATTCCGCGTGATGAAGTCTGTTGTTCAAACGTGACGAATAGTTGAAGCACTTCTATGGATACATAAAAATGTATTTTCAAATTAGTCAGTGGTAAGGTTAAGGAAGAGTGCGTGTCCTGCTGCGTGATAATGTAAGGCAGCATTTAATATTTGCTTTGATACAAAATGAAATTACCGATCCTTGTTAAGAAATGAAGACTTAAACAATACAGGTTTCTACACAATAAATACATTAACTAATGTATATATATATATATTTAGTTGTACGAAATAAAAGTAAAAACTTTTATTTTTTGGCAAAACATAGTTTTTGTTCAGCATTTAGCCCCAAGTCTATCAGCAATCGCTACATTTTACCAATGTGTTCTAACTAACATACATTGGGTATGTTTTAATTTGTTCTTATTTGAACCCACAGACATAGCTAGATAAAAAAATAGATTTTCTAGGAATATCTGACAGTGTATCCTTTCTAAAAATGTTAAAGATACGCCACAAAACGCAACACATGATACAATGAAGTTTATTGGTGGCACAGTTGTGATTAAGTATTTGAAACTAGATCTCTGAAATATATAATATGTCGGCAAGTCATCCACGGATGGCAATTGTCACTGATACAAAACACTAACAATGCGCATCAACAGTCGTGACAAAATAATGATACTCACACGTGGGTTTAAAACTGGTTCATACCTACCGCGATTAGCGGTAGTTAATATCTTCTTAAATTAAGTTTCAGGTACAAGTCCCACACGTTCTCATTCCTGCATTTACCACTATCATATTTTAATTGTTCAGTGTTATACTCTTGAGTGAACTAATGTAGAATGCAGAAGAACACATTTAACTCTACGTCTCCAACACACCCCTACCGCGATACGCATTTTATAGACTAGTCTATTTTCTCGGATAAAAAACAAAACAAATGTCTAATTTAATCGTTGTTGTGCAAATTATTGGCAAACTTATAAAAACGATTATGAAAATAATAATTCCAAAAATAAATTGGAAATTGATAACAGGTTTGAAATTCAATTTTAATAGCAGACTTGTGATTGGTATTCTCAGAAGTTGTCATTGAAGTAGAATCGTAAATGTACAGAAATAAATTCAATTGTTAAACTCACATCAACGTTTATTCCTGGATAGTGGAACACTTTAACTGCTGGTATTTCACCCGGTGAGTACCGATAGAATTCAAGTCTCCCGCGGTAGAACTTGACCGAGTAGAGCGCAGCACCTTCAAGGTCGTACAGGCAGAGAAGCGAGGCGTGGTGGCCCCGCTGCACGGCCGGGGGATTCACCGTGAGACTCACGTCCCGCAGACAGCCGCCCCCTGCAACAACCACACACACCGCTGTTAGTAGAGCGCAGCACCTTCAAGGTCGTACAGGCAGAGAAGCGAGGCGTGGTGGCCCCGCTGCACGGCCGGGGGATTCACCGTGAGACTCACGTCCCGCAGACAGCCGCCCCCTGCAACAACCACACACACCGCTGTTAGTAGAGCGCAGCACCTTACAGTGGGTTTGAAAGTCTACTTGCAACAAGTCAGGTCAGAATGGAATTGCTTTATTACATGCCATTTTCCATACGAAAAGCACTCTATAGCATCCATAAAAAAATCCCATACTTAACTTTGTGCATCTGGCACTTAATGCTTGCTACTAGGTTAGATTATATTAATGTTTTCCATTTTGAAATATTTTGTTTTGTTGACGATGAGCGGTCAGCATCTTGTGTCACAAAAGTTGCAGATTTGTTGCGGTAAAGGGGGTTCCTGGCGTAGGCGTCTCCTTTCCCTAATACTATCCGGGGAGAACCGAGACGGTGCTTTATTTCGTTTATCCTACCACCAATAGATGAATGTTGCTTTAGTTTATGTAAAATGTTCGAACACGTTTTGATATATTATAACATGAATCAACATGGGGTGGAAAGAAGCTGTGGGAAGTGCTTATAACGCTAAGGCACAAATGTACGGTCGTAGGTGGAAAAATGTGTGTAAAATTTAAAACGACACAAATAGCAGTCACCTACCATGAAAACTATGAAATATGGTTTGGTATACGAGTTGCGTTTTTCGAATACGCTCTATTGAAATCTGTACATGTTTTTTTAGAGAGCTTTACAGCATTGGCACAATTAGAACTGAGAACAATAAACACAAAGTACATTGAGTGTTAGTTGGTTACCTTTTGAAAATTACTGATCTTTTTTTTGCCGTGTGTAGACACTGCATACCAGTTTTATCTCTTATTCCAAACCCAATGTTTGTGCCCTTCTCCAGGCAACAGTAGGTATTAGGTATATGATTATATGGTTTTTAATATATGCGAATAAATGTGTGATGCATATCTTAATGGACTCAACTTCAGAACTTGATTAATGGCCAAAGAACAACCAGAAAATGAAACTCCATTGCAATCCAACAAGTAACTTCCCGGGTTATTGTACCTTATGTTACTGCTGACCAACCGTCACAGATCGTATCTGCCACATTTCACTTCTCCTTTTAAACCTGAATATATTTTGTAATTTTATTTATTGATATTTACCCGCCCGAGAGCGGGATGGCCAATGTAGGGCACAAATTGCCCTCTGTAGCCATGTGCAAAAGTGGACTTATAATCTAGACTAAGGACTTAGTTCTAACTAATAATAGAAAGTGGCAAACAGGGTGCAAAGTTGTTAAAACACACTAAAAGGTTAAACCAACAAATGGTTCAAATTGTTAGAACACACTAAATAGGAATCGTAAAAACACACGCAAATGACACGTTGAAATAACAAACCTGAATATAATGTTCCCTTTGTCTTATAGAAAAAAATCCAGCAACATTCACCTTTCATTCAACTCCACACCATGCATAGCACACGAACATATTGTAATCAAAGACTATCAAAGTAATGGTAGAAAATAGCAGTTTTTGTGAACACAAACTGGACAGCACGATTGACAGTTTACATACAAAAAGAATTCAGTAAGAAATAAGTACAGAGCATTTTGTCAAACATTTTCGTTAAAGATTGAAAACAGATTTTCCAAATTACTGTTTTCTTATACTCGTAATTGAAAAACAAACTAAACGAAGGATGCAATAACAAATTTTAAAACAACTCTTCATCAGCGGTTACGTTTCTTTGCGATACTGTCTAAGTTCAACCATCGGTGCTTAAGAAAGTTTTGTTTATCTATTCTGTTTACGGATTGTTCCTGAAGTTTCGTCACGCCGAATAGATAACACGGGTAAATGAGGTTTGAACTACCCTGTCTATCGCGCGACCTTACGGCGGGTGTCACTTCACAGAGTCGTGACAAGCAGTGGAGGGGGGGGGGGGGGGGGGGGTAAGAGGGGTGGTAAGTTCAAACATAATTAACCTTGCAACGTATCGTGAAACGAAAACTCATACTTACACCTCACAAATCTCCCTGAGAATGTTACGTTAGATTAAAAGCAGTATTTCAGAATACAACTTTTATCTGTCTTCTTGTGTATCTGTGTAATACTGTTTGTTATGTTATTTTCCTTTTTGTGTATTTATTTTAATCTCTTGACAACCATTTTCTCTTCAGAGAACTGCTTTTCACAATGGCAACCCCAATTCGTAGCTTTGAAATTGAAGTTATATGGTGTAAAGCTTTGATCTGTGACCTAACATATAGATTGTACAACCGGGTGCAATACGACTGAGGATAAACTCTGAAAAGTTGTCCGTACTGGGAAAAGAACCCAAACCCACCAAAACTATAGCTAGAGTCTCATACTCATACGCTGGCATTGAGCCACCGCTATAGTCCCGCTCAAATACAAACTACCCTACTGTATAATATCTCCATAAGCATATAAATGGATACTCAATTAAATGTGGAGCGATTTCTCATCTCTAAAGTTACAGCGAGTTCTCCTTGCGCAAGTCGGCCCACTGAGAGGTTTTCACAAGTTCGGCTTGTGTTACGTGAGGTTGGTTGACGCCACGTATACCTCGCAGTTCACTAGGCGTGTCCCATTTGACTTAGATTGATCTTATCAAATCGAAAGTTGAGAAGATCAAAATTGAGTTGGAAACGGAGCCTGGGTTGAGTACAAAGTTGGTCATATGTTTCCAGGCTTTCCAATAGTTGCCAGAATCGAGAAAGTTAATTTATTCGTAATGTTGGTATCGTAAATAACTCGGATAGAGCTTCGTTTTTCTGTCGGTCGCAATGAGAGATTGTTCGGTTTAAATGAAAGTGTATCGAGCTTAATCGTGATTTGAGATAGACATATAATCATGGGGAAACGATTTCTGGTTCGATTTAAGAAAGCTTTAAAGGAGGCATTTCATCAGGAAGCATTATTTACCACAATATTATCTTTAAACCAAAAAGTAGGATTATAACATTAATTAATGATCATATTAATAAATGTATATACGAATTTGGTTAAACGAAGAAATCATCGCAACTTCACGTAAATATTTAAACTGAACAGTCTTTGTTTTTTGTTTATATATAACCATATGAATAAAAATATAATAATAAAACTATTTACAAACAATCACACACAATCCCTCCACTTCTATTAGTTTTAACGCACAATTATTATTAATGGATAAAAACAAATGGGAATCCAAAGTTTAACCACGTTTATATAACCTATCGCAGTTAAATAGATTATTAGTACCTATGTAATATTTATTAATTATTCTAGTTATCGATAGTAATGGCTTCGAAACTAAATAAACGTTTTTAATGCATAATATTATTAAATAATGTTTAAAGGACGCAATACTTAACCACTGTATACATCTATTTTAACTTGTATGCAAGTTGGGAAGCAAGCAGGCTCATAACACATGTTACTACCATTTTAAACATATATGGTATTATTCCCTACATCACCAGGCAGCAAAGCATAGTTCGTTAATAAAAACCACGTTACTTACCCTGCATATGACGCACGAGAAAGCACTTAAACTAACCCAAGGTATAATGCATGTTGGGGCAGTTAAACTTTACATTAGATAATGTCATTTGCAAACACTCTCATGGCTGGTAATGGATATGGAGCTATTTTATAAGTTCATTAAGGTATAATTACTATGATCATAAATGTAAGTTTCAAAGTAAATCACGGAGCACTATTATAACTTCGAAAACAAAATTAGCAACCTATTTACTTTTTTTGTGGAGACTCGAGATACTTTTTTTGTTGAGAATCGATTTACTTTTTTGTTTTGAACATAATCGTCGCTTTCTTTCCTGAAGTACCCCATACCCCTTCCCAGCCCCCATAACAATGTATACATCCCAATTAAACATGCACAGCAAGTATAGACGAATTAATGTACTTTCTGTTCTACATATTGTGTATTTATGATTGCATTTTCACATTGGAGAAAAGTTTTTAGGGACATAATCTCAGCATTTGTGTCATGACAAATGTAAACTTCAAAAATACATAATGCTACACGATTGTCGAAATTGTGCCATGGACCCACAACCTTCCGAATTCAAGACCTGTGTCGATAGCAAGCAGGAAAATGAAAAGAAACGAATGGGACGCAAATAGTGTCAATAAACCCAGGCTTGCTGCAACGCATCGGCTCACGTTCGACGAATCCTGCCCCACGCAATTTATCGAATCGCTCCCAGGTGCGTAAGATAGCGAGTTGAACCCGCGGAATTGGGCTCAACACAGATGGCTAAATCGTGTAACAAAAATTTTCACCCACGTTAAACGCAGAATAGAAATGAAATACCCAATCCCCCTTCACCCTATTCATATAGATTACCCCAATTAGGGGAGATCCGAAACGTTTGAGAGATACATTTAAACGAAACAAATGTGTACAAGACCAACTCAGGGGCCGTGGTCGATTAGGCTTTATTCTCGTACACCACAGTTTCTCCGTTCCAATTATTGAATCCTCCCTCATGGGCATGGACTTTATGTTCCTTTTGTTCATCTTCATATATTCTATAACACCACTCGTCTTCTCGATTAGCACGGTTATCAATATTTAAACCCTAAATATCATAATGATCATAAATACGTAATTTCGTTGTAGCTATAGATTCATACCCAGATTTTCCGGTGAGGTTATATAACATAAACAGGCAATTATACAATCACATACGCTGAAACAAGTAGCATACTGAGTACCTACAAATGATCCCTGGTTGTTAATCACGTTTTAAACAGCATGAATATAGCATTTCAAGATATTTCTAATTAGTAATCATACTCGTGGTTGCAATATTGGTTATTAGATGATTCGCTCATGGGTAACCTGAATGACGGAAACCACAACCGCAAGGTATGTGCAGCATTGTAACACAAAACAAACCAACAAAGTAATTATATGATCCAGCAAAACAAAATATTTATAAAGCTATACTGATTTTGTATTAATATTTAATATAGACACAATTTCGTAAAAAAAAAAAAAAAAAAAAGTTTGACTATTTTATAATCTTAGCGACAGACATTCTAATTCGAAAGGTAAATTTATTTCAATTCAATTCAATATTCCCTACGTCTAGTATTGGTTTTTATCAACATTTTCTTAGTTTCAATCTGTCAGGTCGATAATAAACTCTTCTCTTGGCTGACGTCATACCATACTGTTGGAAAATAACTCGTTGTCGAGAATAAATGTTCAACAAACTGCTGACTCGAAGTGTCCTCCAGACTTTCATACTCCGATATTTTAGAACTGGTTTTGTCAGCAAGTTCAATGGGAGAATAACGTGAATACTGCTGATCAAGTGACGTAGTAAAGTTGTGGTACATTCACGAACGCCAGTCTATAAATGAGATCACGGCAGAAAAATCGCCATTGCGATATTTGGTGACCATGCGGTTGGAGTACACACTTGGGTTCGAATCCCGCATAGTTAAAGCTATAGTTATA
This sequence comes from Isoperla grammatica, assembly GCA_945910005.1. Lineage (NCBI taxonomy): Eukaryota > Metazoa > Arthropoda > Insecta > Plecoptera > Perlodidae > Isoperla > Isoperla grammatica. The sequence continues at coordinate 38,209,002 of OX246737.1, read as the reverse complement.
CTTTATCTTGATCCATCAACCCTTATGGTCTCGAATGGCATGATTGATATAATAGACAAGAACAAGTATTTTTTGATGGAAAATGTGTAATACTTCGAAACGAACTTTGGAGAGGATTCAAGCACTACTACAAATCGAAGATCTTTAGATTATCTTGGAGGGGAATGAGAATGAGATGACGTATTCAAACTTTGTTCCTCGCTTCCTCCAAATTCGAGTGACCCAAAACTCAGGAGTGCATCTACTCAGTTGCAAGTCAGATGCAGTGCAAGCAGTGTCTTGTGAAATGTTACGTCATTTCCTACAGCTTCGTGTGAATGTGGGAGAGTGCTCTACTCTTTGCTATTTGTTCATTCATTGCATGCCCACACGAAAATATATTTGGAATTTTTTTTTTTAATCGTACAGTAACAAACTAAACTGCGTATTGTACCTGACAGTACTCGCATACTGAGACTGTAATGTTGTTTGCGGGGCATTTTTCCTTCCTTTGTTATGAAGAGATAAATCTGGTGTATTTTTATTAAACATTTTAACCTGCGCAACAAAAAAATGATAACAATTACACATTTTACAGTTACAGCACAAGAATAAATAATACGTCGACATCTTAGAAAATAATTCTTAAGAATACTGACTGTTTGAATGTTGGCGTTGTCCTACTTTTCATATTCTAGATTGAGAAACATTCATTTTCCGTACACATAAACAATACCAATCTAAACCTGGTTTGTATGTGAGAAATGATTTATTTGATCTGTATTTCCTCAAACATTTTCTTTTTTAATGTTTGCACTTTATCGCTTGAATCCCTTTAAGTTAGGAAGATTGCTGGTTCGATTCTAACCACTAGCAATAATCTAATCTGTGGTTTTACCAACAGCTTCCCCCAGTCAAGGCGAATGATGGGACTGAGTATTTTGAGTAATGAATGAGTCACATCAAGATGGTTACTTCACCTTTAATCTTATATTCATTCGGTCAGTTGATATTCAACCTAAAGTATTTCGCGATTATTTAGAATGGACAAAAACGTTTACAACGTGAACGAACAAGTTTATTAATGTACTGACACTGGTGTTCTGTTATCGTGTATTGATCCATATCTCGCTAATGTGTTCCATTCATAAAAAGTGACACAATATGAAAGGATATATGATGTGATTCATGCATATTCCAACGTTTTCCATTCTCTGCGGGAGGGGGGGGGAGTTGGGAGGGAGGGGGGGCGGGATATCTCGCGAGAGGAGAAACGTCTTTATACAATCGATCTAAGGAGCGATGCTTCTTGACAGACTCACGTCTAAGTTTTAACAGATATATGTATCTACACGTTCTTCCCAAAGTAGTTCAGCAGACTACACACTCATGTGGAAATTGTTTGACGTAATCAAATATTTAAATTTATTTTAGTAAATCACAGGTAGAACGTATCACTGACTTGCCTTTCTTTGGAGTAACCGTTTTCTATTTGTTCTTTTTCTTTTCTTTAAATATGTGTAAGAGAAATTTATTATTATATCGCGAATAGTGAAAACGTATACGCATTCATTAATAACAATATTGCAAATATTTTATAAAACGTCATTTAACTTGAACCAAACGTATGTTTCTGGAAATACCACTCGCTTGGGATTTTGTTGCATTTAGTCACACAGGATTATTGTTAAATTGACAGGTTTCTTTATAAATTACAATAACATGCAATGGCTTATCAGTTATGAAATTACCTTTTTGCTCCTCAAAACCGTACAATATAATCCTCCTCTCCTCTCCCAAAACTAAATATTTTGCAAAACTGGATTAGGCGTTCATTAAGTTTGTCTGTAGAAAAAAACAACATGGTTTTGTGAACGCCCTATAGCTGCAGGTTAGCGGAATTGTTACCCACGACAAAACAAACAAAACAGTGAGTGAACCTAAAAGATGGATATAAATTTAACCGAAACTTCATCATCTCACCCCTCAAAACACGCTCCACACCTTCAAGTTGGTACAGGAAACAACCGCAGTGAGCGCTGGGGATCAAGAGGCAGAGTTCGTCGAGAACGTTTTCCTCTTTATACTCATAACTTTTCACACGGTAAGTAAACTTCGTCTAGGAAAACTTGGCAAAACATTTGCATAAAACAAAAGAAACGTAAACTGGTTTAGACTCGTGTTTTGAGCTATACGGGTCGTAGCAGTACATATAACAATAAGTCTCTCCAACAATCACTTTCCGTTGCTATTTAAAGCAAACAATTACGTTCTTTTACTTTCAAAATCTGTAAGCTACTGCACAAGAGTAGGCACACCCTAGAAAATTAAATTTAGAAAGTAAAATCACACTTCGTACGGCAGAGTTTTAGTTTGTATACAAAAACGACGGAATTTGAAATGCTGTTTTCATTCCAGCTTTGCAACGGAAGGATTGACTGGATTAAACATACTCACGCTAGATAGTTATTTAGTTAACCGGGGTTTAAGGCCACATAACGTCAGTGTTATCAACGATTACAAACAGTTTGTAATCTTTGGTGTTATTAGTGACCGATATTGAGGTTAGTTAAACGATAATTCGTTATTAAATATAACTCATATTAATTGATTTAGTATCTCATTTATGATTACAACTAATTTCAAACAATATTCACGTTCTTATAAAACATTTGTTAATGTGTGACGATTGAGAGAAGTATGGCCCTAGCTGTTGTTTTCAAAACCATTGACCGTCATAAGATGAAGGTCATAAAAATGTATTAAAAATTTTAATTTGTGGCGGAACAAACATGAATGGTGGATTGTGATCAGAAAACGTTTCCACCCAGTTTAGTTTCAGCACAGGTAACAAATTCACTACGTGGGAGTTCCGTAGATGTAGAATAAACACGTTTGTTTCTTATTTTAGTTATATTACACAAATTTTGTCAGACGTATATGTAATAGATACAAAACAAATTGTTATGAGTTATAACAATCGGCAGCCATATTGGATAGCAAGATACTTGTAGAAGAGTTGTTGAGTAAAGAACGTTTTCGTCGCTTGGTAGACGTAGTGACTAGGGGGATTGTAATTGCTATATGGCAGTCGACGTGTTTGTGTTCGTTTGTTTGTTTTTGTTCTACCCTCGTTGAAAACATGAGTTATTGACAATTGGAGTGGATACGGGATTGGAGAGGGTATTGTCGATGCTTTGTTGTGTTGCGATGTGTAATAGGTTTGTACGAACGTCATTCCAAACCATTGGCAATGTTAATGAAAAATCTAGTACGAGTATAATCCTTGAACAAAGGGGTTGAAGGAAACACGCTGCAATACTGCAGACAACTACAACGATTACTGTGCGCATTATAAGAAACACAATTTTAAAAGTGGAATAATAAAATAATAGAATGTACAAGTTAGCAAATAAATTAAATCATAAATTGTGTCTAAAAACATTGTTTAACAATGTACGTGGAACTATGCAATCTACCTCTTATGTCTTGAACAATGAAAGTTTTAATGATGATAAGCATACAAATACAATTGGCAACAATTTCATTTAACTGCTTGGCTGATTTATTCAATGTGGAATATGTTTCTATCTCAAACTGTTTCTAGATATTTGAATATACAGGAACGATTTCTCTTAACACAAAGCGGTTACAGTTTGTTGGCAGCTAAGAAAGAGAGTTCTGTAAGCTTTTTATTTATTCTTGTTATGCAAAAACCATTCTATTTTTAGTTTCTTGTCTTTTAGAATCCAACTTTGACATCCATTTTGAAACGAAGAAACTGCACGATAAACAAATGTTGTTATGCAAATACTATTTTATGTTAGTTCCTGGTCTTTTGGAAACTGAACTTTGACATTCATTTCGAAACGTTAAACAAATGTTTAAAAATAAATACAGGACAAATAGAACTATAAGTGGGTGCTTTAAATCATGTGTGGGGTCTCGTTAGTATTGTGGGTATACTCCTGTTTCAAATGCAGAAGGTCCAGGGTTTAATGCCGGGCACGGAATGGGTTTTCTAACTTTTGAAATTGACTTATATGTACTACATAAATAATGAGTGAGCAAACGAAGGAGATAATAAATGCCCTTGTTTGCTTGACGTTAAACGTGTAATAATACTGTAGAAGGTCATCTTCTAGATGGCTTTGTCTAGTACAAATAGGTATGCACAAGTTCGCATTCCTAAGCTATACGTTCACACTTGAGCATTTTCCTCCGAACGAACCGTGAGCGCATGTGCGACTTCGGCTAGTCACAACGTGTGTCCGAGCGAAGCCGATCGTGTTCGCGCTGAGCTGGCTGTTCAGACCATCATCCAACAATATAAAGATATTGTTAGATCATGTGTTCAGACTATTCGGGCCAATTTGATTTTTAAAATTGAATTGGACGGAGGGAAATTGGTATCTTTAATTAACAATTATGATAAGTATCTTAGTAGTAGCTTAAGCTCAAGTAGCAATAATGCGTACAGTCTGAAGTTGATAATTATTTTGGGAACTGTACTGAATAATGACAACATTTATTATTCCAAATTGTGTGGTATGTGTAGTGATATACATGATGATTAATTGCTCAGAAATAATGTATTGTTGAAATGTGTGTCATTCTGTAATCCAATTGTGCTTCAACCAAAAGGCACTGCATGTTTTATCTGTCACACGAACGCATTGCTTGAATACTTTTAATAAATACTGCAGGCTGCCATATGTCTCCCCCGAGACTTAAAACCTTTTGGTAACAGCTTAACGGTATTATACTGGTATGGATTTCGAAGTTTTGTATTCTTTGCTCTCATACGGGTGAAGTTTTCTAATGTCCATTATCCATTAAACGCAACAATGACGTATCACTATACGTTTAGAAAATAGCCGCGTTATCCATACTTTTCTCGATTTCCGCTTCTGTTTAGCTATAAGGAGTAAATGACAAAGAAAGCACCTGTTGCACCTGTCAGATTCATTTCTATACTGAGAACATTGTTAGGAACACAAGCAGCACCGACCAACACGCAGAACACATCGAACATTTGCTCGGACTGTGTTAGGTTCGTCCGTGCGCCCTCGGTTCCTTCCCGAAGAGAAGATATAAATGCAATTCACAAATAATCATTAAGATTGCATCATGATTTTAAAATGAATGACCCAGGATGAACCATACATGAGAATGCTAAAATAGCTGAATAGCAACAAGTTCAATTAGAACGCATAAAAACAAAACAAAATGCAGTCCGCTTGTCTTACAAGCAAATTTGTTTCAAGATATTGTAATTGTATATTACAAAGTGCACGTGATGCGAACTACAGCACTTGTGTGTATTTTTTTTAATTCATTTTTTTCGGCAGCGTGAGAGACTAGACAGAGTACTAGTTAGATCTGCAGCATCTTTGCTACTCGAGCTTCTTAATCCATCATCTCTCTCTCTCTGCAAAAGCATAATTGACTATAAATTCAGACTGGATTAAAGTTGAAACGTTATCTCGTTTGCATGTACGCCCGCGATTGCCATACAGTACACCTATAGAGGTAGCTCAGCGGTAAGATGCGATATTCTAATTTGAGAGACCGTCGGTTCGATTCCGACCACCGGCAGTCCTGACTGAAGGTTTCTTCCCAGGTTTTCCTCAGTCGTAACGGCGAATGGTGGGATTGACTCATACTATCAGCTCTCGTACATTCCTTCTCAACTATCCAAAACATCCTAGTATACCTTATTAGTCACCTGAAGAGGGGCACATCAGATAAAGCTGGTGTGCACATTATAACAGGGATTGCTACGAAAAATTATTATTATGACAGCACTGTGGCTATACAGATACCGTTTACCTTGAAAGACTAAGCTTTGTTTATGCTTGGGAACGAACACATCTATATGCAAAAACAATTGGCAATAAATTACAAGTTGAAGAAAACGTGCCATCAAGGCTTTGTGCTATTATATCCGTACGTTCCTTATAAACACTCATATTGTGTTGGGCTGAAATTGGGAAATAAATAAAAATATAAATTGTTTAACGTGGTATAAAATGCGTTTTGTAAAAAAATCTTAACGCGAGTTCGTGGCCAATTGTGAAAAAAATGGAAAATTGCCAAGCTTATACTCAAGGCTTTTATTAAGAATGATAAAAGCACATTTAAAATCATAAACTTTCTTATGTTACGTTGCTGAATTAAAACTGTTAAATGTAGTTTTAATACAGTACCTTTTAAATCGTAACAATTACTTACGTTTTTACTGAATATCTCAGTTGAGAACAAAACTTTTACGATTCCTTTTTTCTGATCTCGGATATCGTGTGCATGTGCACAAAGCGAACCCATCTGCAACCCGAAGTTCAAATCTCGATAATGTGTCCAAGTGGGACTCCCGGCAACTACATTCGAACAGTTACCAACTTTCCAAATCCAACTATAATTCAAGAAACATGTTGCAGAAGAATCTTCTCCCGTTTCACATTCTGAGAGTTGGAAGTATATATGGAAACTTCCCCTAATGATAAACGCTCTCGAAACTTTTTCTTTTCTAGTTTTCCTCCGAGTCGTAGAACAGGGTGAAAGTTTCTCTTGGTGAACGTGCTTTTAGATCGTGACGTGACGCCACGGACTTGGTCAACTCACCTTGCCCGCCGAACTCCAGCACGAGGAGGGAGACCAGCAGCCACAGGTGGTGCCCGAAGAGACCCTCCATGGTCAACACCGGCTGAAGACGCCGCAGATTCATCCACCACCGTCCCTCAGGGTTCGATCAAAAAACTACTGGCGCAATGTTCAACATTTGAAACTTAAAAAAATGCACGCACACTCATTACCACGTGTTTGGGTCGACGTATATCACAACAGACGCACAAAAACAGAGGGTTCACTTACAAAAAATAAAAAAATAAACTTTTATTGAAGTCTGCACTCAATTAGTTTTCAAATAAATTATGATACTGATTACCGACGTTACACCACGAGGACGAATGACGTCGCGGCGCTCCTGGCGGGGAGATGTGAAGCGGGCGTCGCACTCCACCGCGCTAGTCCGGCAAACAGACGGCGTCGGCGGGCGGCCCTCGCGGCTACGGCTCCTCGCTCACACGGCCACGCGCATGCGTTGACTCACGTGACGTCATCCCTATGTCGGTCTAGTTGAATTCTATTCGTAATTTGCACTTCCCGGATACGGAAGTTAATATGCACACTAGCAGATACTTACAACTAAAACAGTAACTAGTTGTAATGGTAAACTAAAGGAAAGAGTCTGTTTACTATGTATACGTTCATATGTATACAGTTGAACTTTGTTGAAGTAGGTTAGACAGACAAGCAACTTTTTATATCGACAAATTAAAGTAATGATTATTTTTATTATAACTTGTTTATTCTTGTCACCACAAAACCACATTTAGTAAAAAAGAAAAAAAATTTAAAAGTCTCTTGACAAGAAATGGCATAGACGCTAGCAAACATTATGCTAAAACACTTAAATCCTAGGAAATCTTGTGCCGCGAAGAGCCTTCTAAACACTAAACACTACTAACACGTAAATTTAACTAAACTAAACTAACATGTCACACGTCAAAACTAACGTCTATACTAACAAGTTACACGTCACACGTCACACGTCGTCACACGTCACACGTCGTCACACGTCATTATTATATTATAAAAGAACAAAAGCTTTCAACAATTTTTGTCATGGAAGAATAAATTTAATGATCCCAAAAATAAAGGAATAAACGTGCTGTTTGTAAATGCAGCATTGCAAAAATGTCTTCTCATTCTTTATTTTTTCTTAGTTGTGCTATAACTGACTTGAATACTGTAGATATGACTACAGTAATATACATAAACGATGAGGACTAGGCAGCCGTTGTAGCAATGAAGCACATCATAAAATGAGAGACCAGCTGTTGTTATTGGTTAAAAAATACATTTTTATGATGCCTTTATTTATCAGCAGATGGCATTATGATGTAATACTACGGAGACAGCCGCCACACCTTTGCCTGGGAAGTACTGACGTGGGTGGAGCCAAGGCCCAACGCGATATACTCTCTCTCACCCGAGTTGCTGACTCAATTCTCGCCTCCGGGGGTCAAGACATCTTCTGAGATTTTTTCCGTCATAATACGAATTCTGAGATTATGTCCTATTAAGAGCCCTCGGGCATTCCTTCCAAACCATGCAAATACAATTATGTATGCCCAATGCAGTTATATTAACCTGAAGAGGAGCACATTAGATAATGCTGCTGGTTTTTACCACTCAAGAGACAAGAGGGATGCCTGCGAAAGTTAATACATATTTTTCACAAAGGGCAGATCGAATTTTGAAAAACATGTGTAGAATACAGTCAAGAACAACAAAACAGTAAGTTTTATACATTCCTAGAATACAGACGTATTTTATTTATATTTATACATTCATACAGCACTTATATATTTATGTATCTTACTAAAATGTGAAGACGAAAACGTTATCCACCTTTCTCTCTCTCGGTCTCTTCTTCTTCTTTCTTTCTGTCTTTCTTTTTTTCTCTTCCACTGTTTTTTTTTTAATATAAATAAACTGGCTTATTGAAAGAACTACTTTAATATTAATGTATGAACGTAATAAATTAGTTTATAATGTCATAATATAAACCAATCCTACCATATATTTGGAACCTTGGTTTTGTATTTTGTATTCTGTAATTTGTGTATTTAAATGGAAGATAATGCCTCACTGGCCTTAATCCTACCTTGAATAAAGACCTAATTAATTCAATCAATTTTTCTCGCTCTCTGTGTTTTATGTATTGCTTATTATTTTGGCCATTATAAAATGCATTAAAACGTTTGATGTAAGAACCGCCTTATTAATTAAGACATTTATTTCTTTCTCCCTTCCTCCCTTCCTCTCTTACAATGAGTCATCTCCGACTCGGCCACAGTTTAGAACCAATAACGTCATCATTCCAACTTGAACTGATGTTATAATGACACTCGTAAACGAATGGCCTTGATCTTACAAATTACCATCCTCGCAGCTCGCTTCCTGTTTATATACTTGGAGCATAATATCTTCATCCGCAACCATTTGAAACGTAAAATTCTTGAACAGCTTCCAAACAGAAGAACAATCTGTGTATATAAACGCAATTCGGCAAATAAAAACAATCTGATAAAAAACTATTTCTTCTTGTTTTAATACCGTTCCATGTTTCTTTAAGTTTAAGTGATTTTGTTGCTTCGTTTTATTGACTATGTTCTATTAGTCAGATTGTTTGGACAATTGACCCTTGAATAAAGGAATGATAATAATTTAAGGTTTGTTAATTATGAATAAATCATGCCGACATGTTTTAGAACTTTTTTCAGTGTTCGAGCATTCTATTATAACTCACATTTGATAATGATAACATACCACATTTTTTATTTTATGTCTGATAGATTTAATTTTAGAACAATTTATGTAAAATGTATTTAAAAAAACTTCAACCCATTTAACTAAGCATGCAACTATATTTGCTCGAAATAAAAAAGTAAAATTCAACTTTTGTATGTAGTAATCAGGCATAACCTCACCATCTAAGTTATGGTACGTATTGAAAATTATTCGAGTTTTTTTCCTATTTCTTGTAATGTATTACAAACTTGACAATATGTTTTATTGTGTGATATATTACAGCAGTGTCGGTTATTACTTACTTGTGAGGGTGGTGTGTTGCGATACTGACATACTTTTCTTTGAAAGGAGAGTTCCAGATTAACTACACACAAGTTGGCATCGATCGATAATGCTGAATATACTAGACTATCAGTTTCTAGTTGAACTGGCAATATTTGAAGGCAGCCAATATTGGAAATAAAGTTGCCAACCATAAAGTTTACGAATCAAGTATGCGAGGTAGACTAAAGCATTTCAAGTAAAAAAGAACTTTCGATGGTGGTACAAGCTTTGAATGTTATTGTGTGAGTTTGTGGTTGGCTAAATCTTAACTTTTTCAGCTTTTTTTTTAATTATAGAAATCTCTCTGAATCTTCTTTCCATCTATCTTCAATAAACTAAATGTTCTGTGTAGTTTCAGATATGAGAAAAACACAATTCCGCCACACCCATGACATTTTGAGTACACCTCGTGGCATTTCGTGACACGCTCGACCGAGGTATGTTTCACTAGAAATTGTTTTACTAAAACGTTGTAGGTGAGATTCTCAATGACCTCAAATGGTTGAAAACAAGGACGAGTATCAATTCCCCCCCCCCCCCCCCCCCCAACCCGAGACTACATCGAGGCAGATAAGAAAGAAGGCACACGTGATAGTGTTTTTTTGGGTGTGATAACGTTCTCTTGCAATGATAGTGACGAAAGGTATCACTCGATATATCTTTATTAAGCATTCAGATCACAAATGAACAGTTTTGCGGTATGTGAACGCGGCCGCCGGCTGGGACTTTGCCCCAGATCCCTTCTGCCTTGCGCTTCTATCCTCGTCGTTTCGCTTCTCACTGCTACTCCAACTTCTACCGAGTTTGCTCCTGGTTACTCCACTGATTATTATTAATTATGTTCTTCACACTTACAACACTTTCAGCTGTAAAATAAGTTTATATTTTTGTGTAAATTGATTTATGTTAATAAGTATTATGAATTTCGTACAACGCATTTTCTATATTACTTTTTAAGGATTTCCATTTTATTGTTATCAAACACACAAAACTAAACATGGCGATATAAGCATCTGATAAATGCTATGACACCAGTTTAACAATTTACTTTATCGTTGCTTACAGAGCAGAAAATAAAGATTACTTTATATTTTCGATAAAAGCATTGTGCCCGTGGAAAATACCGCAATTACTATGGTTATTTATCTCCCTTTGTATATTTCTCTATCACTTTTTCCTCTCGCGCCTATGATATATTCGTTCGATGAGCATAAACACAGGCCTGAATGGCGCTATCCGTTCTCCTGTAAGCACCACTACAAGAGAGCGGACGCAATCTTTTCCACAAGATTCAGAACCAGACGAAGAATAGGTTCGATTGTTCGATGTGCTCGATACGGTTTGTTCTCGACAATAGCCATTGGTTGTCAATGCCAGCTGGCGATATTGGGCGCAACGAGCAACTCGAGGCGACGAAGACGATATTAGAAGCTGCAGCCAGCACCGAAGTTGTTAATGGTGTTTTAGATGTGCAAAGTTTTTATTTGTGTTGTATGCTGCACGAAATGCCGTCGTCTGTTGCTGAGCTTTACCAAAAACTGTCGTCAATAGTATGAAGATGCTCCAATCTCTCCACTCCACACTTTCGGTCCCGCTCACCCCCCCCCCCCCCCCCCCCACACACACACATGGTGTGCGCCAAGCGATAGCGACTACGTTGAAAATATTGCGGACATATGAATGTTTTTGATGAAATTACGTTATTTTATTGTATTTTATAAAACAAAATGTTGGCTAAAATATACGCCAACAAGACAACAAAACTACGCCAATATGATTACGCCATTTCCCAGATTAGAATACTAATGTTTATAATATTACTGGCACAATGTATTTCATGTATTTCAATACATTGATACATTACTTTATTAAATAAATAATTTGTATTAACTTATAAACTGATGATACCTACAGTAAAAATAAACGTTCTAGAGGTAAACAGTGACGATGTCAGCAAAAGGTCATAGAAATAGATATAATTTAAGAACGACAAAAAATAAGCTAATATAATATAAGTGAAATGAAAAATAGGAAATAATGTTGACGTGCAAACAAAATATGAGAGGAAATATATTCTTGTGTCGAAATCAAATCAAATAAAACACGAAGACTCTCAAAACGACAGCCACTTTGACCACAAATTCACGTTAAAATGTGCTGCAAACAGAAACCCCATTTAGCAAAAACACAGTAGCATGAAAACTCACTTTTCCTCCCAAAACTACTAATGACTATTATGACTAGTCTCGTTAGTTATCGAACAACGGTTATATTTTCCCGTTACGGTCGCTACGTCGAAAAGGTTACTGCAGTAAATTGTCGATTTTGTTTCACGGTTCGGCGATAGCCGACAAATATTGACGGATTTTATATATTGCCATTTACACTTCGCACGCGATTTTAGGGTGGACATAAAACGAGAAACGCTGTCCTCGCCTATTACACACAAAAATCACGCGCGTACAATTTATCGTCAACATCGGTGTCGGTGTTTCCCTCATTTTAATGGTGAAGTTAAATTGTTATCGTTTTTATGGACGAGTTGATATTCAAAACGCAACAACAAATTTCACTTGGTTATGAATCTTGTTTTATGGGGGGTGGCGACACTGTGGGTGTAATTTTTAAATTACTGGTTCTACAGACTGTTTTCATTAATAATTTGAGCAATATTTACCGACTGAGCGGGTCGTTGTAATTAGGGACAAAGCAGGGAATGTTTAATAACATGTTCTGTGTTCACACCGACGTAATACGCCTACATTTAAATTTTGATAAAGACGTATTTGACGCGTCAGGACACTTTATTTCACTTCGGTGAATAATGTCGGAAGTTAAGAGAGTAATATAGATAGCAAGCGGAGACATTATTGTAGATGTCACGACCAGTGATTAATTAATAATAACATCACCTAATACCATCGAGAGACAACAGAATGCGCTGATTACTAACATAGCTTACAATTGTACTGTAACACTTGTACCCACTTAGGAAATCTGTAAATAAAATTCTCTCTTAGACGTACGATACACATCAGCTCACTCTTATACTTACCTGCACTGCGATTCTGAATGGACGACGTTAAGTTAACGCGAACGACACTCGTCGGTAGACTTATCACGCGGTAAGTTAACGCGCGATTCCGAACAGCAATTACGTAACGTGCGGTAAACGTATCGAAAAGAGGTAGCCGTTGCAGCAGAGCAGCGCCTGTTATATATTAGTTTGTTTATGTTTTCGAGACGGCTGTGCATATTATAGAAAGTTAACCAATGAAAACGCGTGAACAAATGCAATCAATTTCAAATCAAGCTGTCAAAAACTAACACAATTTTAAACAAATCTACTCTCAGCTATCTCAAAGGGATTATAAGTACTTATTAAATTCCTTCTATGCAGTCACAAATACTGCCTGCCCTAGTCGTCTTCATTATTTAACTATTCAAGCACCCCGAAGGATTGTGCAACATTTGCCGTTCGTAATAGTGCGATCTCTAGGCCTAGGCCTACGGATAGCCTAGACAGAATGAATGCGCGCAGCCAGTTTGAAGTCAAAGTTTCACAAGTAAGGTTATGTTACCCCTTTACATACGGTTTCCATCTCGCCATGCAATTGATGATGTTTCTTCATATTGAAATTAATTTAGAAATCCAAATATGTAACAGTTGTATCGTTTACTTACCGAAATCTTTTAATAAATCAAGTAATATAACTGAAGTGGACATTCCAAAGTCAGCCATGTTTGTTTAACGCATTGCTCACGGCAGGGGTTAGGTCCGTGATAAGGTTCTCGACAGCTGTATCGACGCCTGTCGTTACGAATAGATCGAGAATCGCGTCGTTACGTTTCCGCCTACCGTAACGACAAGAAAGCTGCGTTAAAGTGATCACGGCCATTCAGAATCGCAGTGCTGGCGTAGGGGTTACCGTGATCAACAAGGCGGTGACTCTTGCCAAATAAACTGCCCTCTCGATTGCAATATATCGAGGAGCAATTAACCAAACAGCTTTGGGATCCGCCTGTTCTGAGTGGTTCGAACGCAAGATTACTCTCAGACAGGAATCCAATAAGCAGAAGAACAGAAGATTAAGGGGCCTCACCCCGTGTCCTTTTCCTTCAAGTTTTAACTTCTTCCCCTTCCTCCCTTATCCTTCTCCTCCCTTCCTCCCTTCCCCTTTCTCCCCTTATCACCAACGCGATTGCGGAAATTCCCCCGCGATCGTGACGGTGCTGGGTCTTACACCCTCCCTCCCTTCCCTTATCCCGCTCACCAACGCGACCGCGGAAGGGTTCTGTCCCCCGCGCTAGTGGCGGTGTCGGGTGTTTAACCCTCTCTCTTCCCCTTCCTCACCCCCTCCCCCTCCCAGATAGTAAACTATCGCATCCAAGTCATGGTTTTCCCGCCATTTCACCCGAAGGCCACGCCCGCCGCTGGTCTTCCCCAATTCTTGCCTCATAAGAGGTCTACAATTTATAAACATTCTCAACCTGGTACCTCCACCGGGATGCTACCCCCGATAATCCCGCCCCTTATGGCAGCTACCACGTCCAAGCCACGCACTCCTGAACCACCTCCAGTGTGGACTAAGATCCCACTGAAGGTGAAGGAGCCGCGAAAGGGCCGTTACTCCTTCCCCATTATTTCCACTGAAGCAGGAGTCCCTCCATCAGCTCCACTACCCGATAAACCAGTCCCAGACAGGCCAGTAACGCCCACCGCAAATAGGTTTCTGGCCCTAGATGTCGACTGCGACATCATGTCGGACGACGACAACTCCCTGGTCATAGACTCCGGCGCTGAAAGCGAGATGGAGCTATGCCAGTCTCAACCCTCGACCAGCAAAACAGCGCGTCCGAAACGTCGCCGGACCCACTCGCTCTCCCCCGACTCGGACGCGTCTTCTGTCCGCTCTACCGCATCCAGGCCACCGAAACTCCATGCACAACGTGCAAGTCCCAGCTCCGTAATACATAAACCGGTAGCTACGCATCCCCCAGCAACTTCCTCGGACCAAGCTAACCCTGGGACTGCCAATCAGCACCCCTCCGACTCGAAACCCCCGCCCATCCTCTTATACAACATCGAAAACTATTCCTCTTTGGTCACCCTATTGGCCAAGGCCACCAAAGGGGCATATACCTACTCGGCCACAGCGGAAGCCTTCCGCATCAAACCCAATCTCCGTCAAACCTATGACGAGATTTTCAGGTATTTAAATGTGCATAAACTACTGTTTCACACTTTCCCGACCGTAGAACAGAGACAGAAACGTCTCGTAATTCGCGGTCTTTCCTCCTCTGTGCCAGTCGAGGACATAAAAATTGATCTGACGGAACAGGGCGTCAATATCGTTGACCTCCGTCAAATCCTGCATAATGGCGACTCTCCGTCGACTCGTCGACCCATGCCCTTGTTTGTTGCCACCGTCTCTCTCTTTGACACCGGCGTCCCCCTTCATACAGTCACCATCATCTGCCACCACAAAGTGACATTTGAACGTTACCGTGGCCAATCAGGTCCACGGCAATGCTTCAATTGCCAACAATTTGGCCATTCATCGGCCTTCTGCCATCTTCCGCCGGCGTGTTTTAAATGCGCCCAGGCCCACAAGTCGGCGCATTGCCCCAAATCCCCCGACTCACCCGCCACTTGCGTCAACTGCAAACAAGCCCACCCAGCCTCGTACCGTAAATGCAAGGCATATCTTGATGCATGTGATGCCCGAGCACAGAGCAACCAAAACCAGCCAGGCCGTCCGGTAACAAACCGCCGCCAAAAGCAACCACCTCCGCCGACTGTAGCTTCACAACAGCGTGCTAGCTTCCCCGCAGCCACCTTCAGTGCCGCATTTCCCCCACTAGTCTCGTACGCACAAGCTGTCCAGGCCTCGACACCACAACAGTCTCCACCTGACCTAACTGATGTACCACACACCAGTCCGTCACAGTCTTCTCAACCCCATGGCCCAGTTCCCGCCCCACGGCGTCCACGTGGCCATGTACCTCCTTCACAACCGCCGCCTCCACTGCTGCCGCCTCCACTTGCTCCCCAAGGTCGTAACCCAGCCTGGACTATCATCGGCCAAATAGCCGATGCCCTCATCGCCTATTCCAGCGACCCCATCATTTCCACCCTAGCTACCCTTCTTAAAACACTCATCTCTGCACCTAACAATGGCTAAGCTGGAATTGAAATTACTGGCGTGGAACGCCAATGGAGGAGTTCGTCGCAAAACGGCAGAACTCATCCACCTTGTCCATCAACTTTCCATAGACATCATTCTCATCAATGAAACACACCTACTCCCTTCCGACAACTGGTCTCTTCCCGGCTTCCAAATTCTCCGTAACGATCGACTGACAGCGTCTAAACGTACGAGAGGGGGTGGTACCGCCATTCTCTCTCGCTCTACAGCCGCCGTCGTTCAAGAGCCCACCCCCCTTCTTTCTGCGGTCGAAGCCACTATCGCGATTGTGAAAACGGCTGCTGGCCCGATGCGATGCATCGCAGCATACTCGCCCCCAAATAAACATTTCACTGGCACCGACTTTAATTCCCTCTTCACTTCACAAATGCCGACTGTTCTGGCGGGTGACTTAAATGCCAAACACCATCTTTGGAATTCGGCTGTCAATAACACGCGGGGACTTGCTCTTCTTCGTTTCATCACGTCTACCAACCTTAGACTCAATGTCACTGGGCCTGTCGAACCAACATACTACCACTATCGGGACACTACCCCTCCTGATGTGCTAGACATTGCCATTCTTCGGAACATCCACACATCTTACGATATTTCGACAGTCCAGGCACTCACATCCGACCATAATCCGATCCTCATAAATATTGGTAACAAAATCAATTACCAACCACCTATCCCCCGGTTCTCATACGGAAAAGCCGACTGGCAGCGCTTCCGTAATCATATTCATAACCGCCTCACTGCCCTCCCACTTCCACTTCTCGACTCATCTTCAGCTATCGATACGTCGATCTCCTTCCTATCGGCTCTTATCCGTCAGGCAGCTAATGTTGCAATCCCCAAATACACACCGTCGCCCTCAACACATCTGTCTTTACCACCTGCCCTTCGTGCATGTGTGCGACAGAAAAATCGAGCCCGTCGGCGCTGGCAAGCGTTCCGAACGCCAGACTGCAAGGCCGAATACGACAGACTGCAACGTGCACTTGACCGCGATATTGCCGACCATATGTCATCGCAGTGGGAAGCAAAACTGTCAACTCTCTCTTACCACGACAACTCCATCTGGCGGATGGCCAAGACGCTACAGAAGTCGAAAGCACCCAATCCTCCGATCCTCACACCTGCAGGCTGGGCACTTAGTAGCCCGGACAAAGCCGAGGCAATCTCGCGCAGTCTGGAAATGGCCTTCATCCCAAATCCACCAGTTCCTGGCGAACCTGATTTGGATAGGTTAATGAAAATCTACTTTTCGAAAACTGTGTGCCCGGAACCCCCACCAGAGTACAATTTACAGCCCTTTGAACTACGTACCATCTTTTCCAAATTAAACCCCCGTAAAGCCCCTGGTCCCGACGGTATAGGAGCGGTGCTCATTCGACAACTTCCCGGGTCAGCTGTGGCAGTCCTCTTCCATATTTATGAACGGTGCCTCACTACGTCATATTTCCCAAAAAATTGGAAAATGGCCAAAATTATCTCAATCTTAAAACCCGGGAAACCGCCGTCAGACCCGTCCAGCTACAGACCAATCAGCCTTCTCAATGTCATGGCCAAAATGCTTGAGTCTCTGGTCCTAACTCGCATCAAGCGCCATTTATCCGACAACACCATTATCCCCCAGTATCAATTTGGTTTCGTAGCAAACACCTCTACGGAACATCAACTTTTACGTCTCACAAATCGCATCACCCATGGTTTCAATAACAAGAAAGTCACAGCCGTTGCTTTCCTCGACATTGCCAAAGCTTTCGACTCGGTCTGGCATGCTGGCTTGTTCTTGAAACTAGCCCGGTACAAATTCCCCCTGCATATCATTCACTTTCTCCAATCATTCCTCCACAAACGAAGTTTTCGGGCATCCTGGCTGGGGTCACTGTCTTCACCACGAAAAATACGCGCAGGAGTACCTCAGGGATCAGTACTCAGTCCAACTCTATTTAATATTTACACGGCGGACATGCCAGAAATGCCCAAGGGTGTTGATGTGCATCTCTTTGCAGATGATGACGCCATTGCTGCCACCTCCCGCTCCGCGGAGCTTGCTGTAAAACACCTCCAAGCTGGTCTCGACTTAATATCTCCATGGTATGCCAAATGGCGTTTTAAACTCAACGTTGGCAAAACTTCAGCTACCATGTTTACCACTGGTCGTGCCCTCAAACAATTTCCCCTCTTTCTGGACGGTGTCCCGATCGAATGGTCCAAGACCAATCTGTACCTTGGTGCACTTCTAGACCGCCATCTTAGCTGGAACCATCATGTTACCAAAGTGATGCAAAAGAGTCGTAACAAAATGTTTGCTCTTCAGTCAATACTGAGGTCTCCAGTTATTGCAGAGAAAGACCGTCTTCGGATCTACACGACCGTTATCCGTCCCACATTTCTATATGCCGCTCCCATATGGGGCACCACATCATATACTAATTTTCTAAAATTACAGCGCCTCCAAAATACTGTCCTCCGAGTGGTGATGCACCTCCCTAAATACACCCCAATCGTTCCGCTCCACACTTCTCTGGATCTACCTTTGGTAGACAAGTTGGTTCAGGATCGATCCCTTAAATTCTTTAACTCTTTATCACGGCACCCAAACCCTCTCGTGAGGTCACAGTTGGACTTTATGCCCAACCCTCATGATAGATATCTCCGTCCAGTCGCGAGCATAAACACCCTTGAATTCAGGCCTCCCAACCCACAGGCATGTGGACGCCACCGCAACATTCGCCTTCCCCTCTTTGCCAAGAAAAGACGGGTGAGGTAGTACCTCTATTCATTCCCATCAGGACCCTTCCTGAACTTACCTATTTATTCCTAGTAGTTGTAAACCCAACCTCTTCTTAATTTCATACTAATATCTCTCTTAATTCTTTCTGCCTTCGGGCCATTTCATTCTTTTTCCAAACGTTCTGCCTTCAGCAACAAAACCATCACATCTGTATTCTTATCATACTTCTCTTAAGGACACTGTCCGGTCGAGATTGTCAAGCAAAAGGAAACTGTACCTTATTGCCTCCATCCAAAGCTCCAAAGCTCTTAGACGTACACACATCAGCATGGATGATGACATCATCACCATCTTACATATATCATCACTTGATCACCTGGCGTAGGGGTTACCGTGATCAACAAGGCGGTGACTCTTGCCAATTAAACTGCCCTCTCGATTGCAATATATCGAGGAGCAATTAACCAAACAGCTTTGGGATCCGCCTGTTCTGAGTGGTTCGAACGCAAGATTACTCTCAGACAGGAATCCAATAAGCAGAAGAACAGAAGAATAAGGGGCCTCACCCCGTGTCCTTTTCCTTCAAGTTTTAACTTCTTCCCCTTCCTCACCTATCCTTCTCCTCCCTTCCTCCCTTCCCCTTTCTCCCCTTACCACCAACGCGATTGCGGAAATTCCCCCGCGATCGTGACGGTGCTGGGTCTTACACCCTCCCTCCCTTCCCTTATCCCGCTCACCAACGCGACCGCGGAAGGGTTCTGTCCCCCGCGCTAGTGGCGGTGTCGGGTGTTTAACCCTCTCCCTTCCTCACCCCCTCCCCCTCCCAGATAGTAAACTATCACATCCTTGCCATGGTTTTCCCGCCATTTCACCCGAAGGCCACGCCCGCCGCTGGTCTTCCCCAATTCTTGCCTCATAAGAGGTCTACAATTAATAAACAATCGCACCCTGGTACCTCCACCGGAATGCTACCCCCAATAATCCCGCCCCTTATGGCAGCTACAACATCTAAACCACGCACTCCTGAACCACCTCCAGTGTGGACTAAGATCCCACTGAAGGTGAAGGAGCCGCGAAAGGGCCGTTACTCCTTCCCCATTATTTCAACTGACGCAGGAGTCCCTCCATCCCACTCCACTACCCGATCAACCAGTCCCAGACAGGCCAGTAACGCCCACCGCAAATAGGTTTCTGGCCCTAGATGTCGACTGCGACATCATGTCGGACGACGACAACTCCCTGGTCATAGACTCCGGCGCTGAAAGCGAGATGGAGCTATGCCAGTCTCAACCCTCGACCAGCAAAACAGTGCGTCCGAAACGTCGCCGGACCCACTCGCTCTCCCCCGACTCAGACGCGTCTTCTGTCCGCTCTACCGCATCCAGGCCACCGAAACTCCATGCACAACGTGCAAGTCCCAGCTCCGTAATACATAAACCGGTAGCTACGCATCCCCCAGCAACTTCCTCGGACCAAGCTAACCCTGGGACTGCCAATCAGCACCCCTCCGACTCGAAACCCCCGCCCATCCTCTTATACAATATCGAAAACTATTCCTCTTTGGTCACCCTATTGGCTAAGGCCACCAAAGGGGCATATACCATCTCGGCCACAGCGGAAGCCTTCCGCATCAAACCCAATCTCCGACAAACCTATGACGAGATTTTCAAGTATTTAAACGTGCATCAACTACTGTTTCACACTTTCCCGACCGTAGAACAGAGACAGAAACGTCTCGTAATTCGCGGTCTTTCCTCCTCTGTGCCAGTCGAGGACATAAAAATTGATCTGACGGAGCAGGGCGTCAATATCGTTGACCTCCGTCAAATCCTGCATAATGGCGACTCTCCGTCGACTCGTCGACCCATGCCCTTGTTTGTTGCCACCGTCTCTCTCTTTGACACCGGCGTCCCCCTTCATACAGTCACCATCATCTGCCACCACAAAGTGACATTTGAACGTTACCGTGGCCAATCAGGTCCACGGCAATGCTTCAATTGCCAACAATTTGGCCATTCATCGGCCTTCTGCCATCTTCCGCCGGCGTGCTTTAAATGCGCCCAGGCCCACAAGTCAGCGCATTGCCCCAAATCCCCCGACTCACCCGCCACTTGCGTCAACTGCAAACAAGCCCACCCAGCCTCGTACCGTAAGTGCAAGGCATATCTTGATGCATGTGATGCCCGAGCACAGAGCAACCAAAACCAGCCAGGCCGTCCGGTAACAAACCGCCGCCAAAAGCAACCACCTCCGCCGACTGTAGCTTCACAACAGCGTGCTAGCTTCCCCGCAGCCACCTTCAGTGCCGCATTTCCCCCACTAGTCTCGTACGCACAAGCTGTCCAGGCCTCGACACCACAACAGTCTCCACCTGACCTAACTGATGTACCACACACCAGTCCGTCACAGTCTTCTCAACCCCATGGCCCACTTCCCGCCCCACGGCGTCCACGTGGCCATGTACCTCCTTCACAACCGCCGCCTCCACTGCTGCCGCCTCCACTTGCTCCCCAAGGTCGTAACCCGGCCTGGACTATCATCGGCCAAATAGCCGATGCCCTCATCGCCTATTCCAGCGACCCCATCATTTCCACCCTAGCTACCCTTCTTAAAACACTCATCTCTGCACCCAACAATGGCTAAGCTGGAATTGAAATTACTGGCGTGGAACGCCAATGGAGGAGTTCGTCGCAAAACGGCAGAACTCATCCACCTTGTCCATCAACTTTCCATAGACATCATTCTCATCAACGAAACTCATCTTCTCCCTTCTGACAACTGGTCTATTCCTGGCTTCCAAATTCTCCGTAACGATCGACTGACAGCGTCTAAACGTACGAGAGGGGGTGGTACTGCCATTCTCTCTCGCTCTACAGCCGCCGTCGTTCAAGAGCCCACCCCCCTTCTTTCTGCGGTCGAAGCCACTATCGCAATTGTGAAAACAGCTGCTGGCCCGATGCGATGCATCGCAGCATACTCGCCCCCAAATAAACATTTCACTGGCACCGACTTTAATTCCCTCTTCACTTCACAAATGCCGACTGTTCTGGCGGGTGACTTAAATGCCAAACACCATCTTTGGAATTCGGCTGTCAATAACACGCGGGGACTTGCTCTTCTTCGTTTCATCACGTCTACCAACCTTAGACTCAATGTCACTGGGCCTGTCGAACCAACATACTACCACTATCGGGACACTACCCCTCCTGATGTGCTAGACATTGCCATTATTCGGAACATCCACACATCTTACGATATTTCGACAGTCCAGGCACTCACATCCGACCATAATCCGATCCTCATAAATATTGGTAACAAAATCAATTACCAACCACCTACCCCCCGGTTCTCATACGGAAAAGCCGACTGGCAGCGCTTCCGTAATCATATTCATAACCGCCTCACTGCCCTCCCACTTCCACTTCTCGACTCATCTTCAGCTATCGATACGTCGATCTCCTTCCTATCGGCTCTTATCCGTCAGGCAGCTACTGTTGCAATCCCCAAATACACACCGTCACACTCAACACATCTGTCTTTACCACCTGCCCTTCGTGCATGTGTGCGACAGAAAAATCGAGCCCGTCGGCGCTGGCAAGCGTTCCGAACGCCAGACTGCAAGGCCGAATACGACAGACTGCAACGTGCACTTGACCGCGATATTGCCGACCATATGTCATCGCAGTGGGAAGCAAAACTGTCAACTCTCTCTTACCACGACAACTCCATCTGGCGGATGGCCAAGACGCTACAGAAGTCGAAAGCACCCAATCCTCCGATCCTCACACCTGCAGGCTGGGCACTTAGTAGCCCGGACAAAGCCGAGGCAATCTCGCGCAGTCTGGAAATGGCCTTCATCCCAAATCCACCAGTTCCTGGCGAACCTGATTTGGATAGGTTAATGAAAATCTACTTTTCGAAAACTGTGTGCCCGGAACCCCCACCAGAGTACAATTTACAGCCCTTTGAACTACGTACCATCTTTTCCAAATTAAACCCCCGTAAAGCCCCTGGTCCCGACGGTATAGGAGCGGTGCTCATTCGACAACTTCCCGGGTCAGCTGTGGCAGTCCTCTTCCATATTTATGAACGGTGCCTCACTACGTCATATTTCCCAAAAAATTGGAAAATGGCCAAAATTATCTCAATCTTAAAACCCGGGAAACCGCCGTCAGACCCGTCCAGCTACAGACCAATCAGCCTTCTCAATGTCATGGCCAAAATGCTTGAGTCTCTGGTCCTAACTCGCATCAAGCGCCATTTATCCGACAACACCATTATCCCCCAGTATCAATTTGGTTTCGTAGCAAACACCTCTACGGAACATCAACTTTTACGTCTCACAAATCGCATCACCCATGGTTTCAATAACAAGAAAGTCACAGCCGTTGCTTTCCTCGACATTGCCAAAGCTTTCGACTCAGTCTGGCATGCTGGCTTGTTATTGAAACTAGCCCGGTACAAATTCCCCCTGCATATCATTCACTTTCTCCAATCATTCCTCCACAAAAGAAGTTTTCGGGCATCCTGGCTGGGGTCACTGTCTTCACCACGAAAAATACGCGCAGGAGTACCTCAGGGATCAGTACTCAGTCCAACTCTATTTAATATTTACACGGCGGACATGCCAGAAATGCCCAAGGGTGTTGATGTGCATCTCTTTGCAGATGATGACGCCATTGCTGCCACCTCCCGCTCCGCGGAGCTTGCTGTAAAACACCTCCAAGCTGGTCTCGACTTAATATCTCCATGGTATGCCAAATGGCGTTTTAAACTCAACGTTGGCAAAACTTCAGCTACCATGTTTACCACTGGTCGTGCCCTCAAACAATTTCCCCTCTTTCTGGACGGTGTCCCGATCGAATGGTCCAAGACCAATCTGTACCTTGGTGCACTTCTAGACCGCCATCTTAGCTGGAACCATCATGTTACCAAAGTGATGCAAAAGAGTCGTCACAAAATGTTTGCTCTTCAGTCAATACTGAGGTCTCCAGTTATTGCAGAGAAAGACCGTCTTCGGATCTACACGACCGTTATCCGCCCCACATTTCTATATGCCGCTCCCATATGGGGCACCACATCATATACTAATTTTCTAAAATTACAGCGCCTCCAAAATACTGTCCTCCGAGTGGTGATGCACCTCCCTAAATACACCCCAATCGTTCCGCTCCACACTTCTCTGGATCTACCTTTGGTAGACAAGTTGGTTCAGGATCGATCCCTTAAATTCTTTAACTCTTTATCACGGCACCCAAACCCTCTCGTGAGGTCACAGTTGGACTTTATGCCCAACCCTCATGATAGATATCTCCGTCCAGTCGCGAGCATAAACACCCTTGAATTCAGGCCTCCCAACCCACAGGCATGTGGACGCCACCGCAACATTCGCCTTCCCCTCTTTGCCAAGAAAAGACGGGTGAGGTAGTACCTCTATTCATTCCCATCAGGACCCTTCCTGAACTTACCTATTTATTCCTAGTAGTTGTAAACCCAACCTCTTCTTAATTTCATACTAATATCACTCTAAATTCTTTCTGCCTTCGGGCCATTTCATTCTTTTTCCAAACGTTCTGCCTTCAGCAACAAAACCATCACATCTGTATTCTAATCATACTTCTCTTAAGGACACTGTCCGGTCGAGATTGTCAAGCAAAAGGAAACTGTACCTAATTGCCTCCATCCAAAGCTCCAAAGCTTAGACGTAGGCCTTTATGAATAAAAATAAACACGGGTAAATAATTGCGATAAAAGTTTAAAAGTATGTAAGTTTTCCTTGCTATTTCCTCTCTAATTTTGTTCTCACCAATGTTGTGTGTATAAGGTCCAGTCTTACAATGTCCCAATAACCACTTTTTCGTCGAATAGCTTGTTTTCTCTATGGCAACGACCAATCAAAACCCTTGAAATCCTCCAAATAGCTTAATTGCTACAAATAACTTTCTTATTAGGAGATTGTAAGACCGGTCCTTAGTATTTTACAACGCTTATATTAGCTTCATGTGTTTGTCTGTCTGTCTGGACGGAATCTTATAATCGATATTTCACTTACTTCTAAATGTCCGATCGAGCTAAAAGTTTTCACACAGACGTATTCTTAATGACAATACACTCATCAATTGTCATATTTACTAAATAGTCAGTCAATTCATCATAATTAATTAATTGATGTTTTATATGGAAATCGATGGTTCACCCACTTTCCAACGTTAAATCGAGTTGAACTTTTTCACACAAACGTATTTGTAATGACAAAACACTAATCATTTGTCATGTTTACAAAATAATCAATTAATTCATCATAATTAATTAATTAATGTTTTATATGGAAATCGATGGTTCACCCACTTTCCAACAATGAATCGAGTTGATAGTTTTTACACAGACGTATTCGTAATGACAAAACACTAATCATTTGTCATATTTACTAAATAATCAATTAATTCATCATTATTAATTAATTGGATGTTTTATATGGGAATCGATATTTCACCCACTTTCGAACGTCGAATTGAGCTGAACGTTTTCAACACAGACGTATTCTTAATGACAATACATAAATCAATTGTCACATTTACTAAATATTCAATAAAGCCATCATAATTAATTAATCAAAGTTTTATGTGGGAATCGATATTTCACCCGCTTCCCAACGTCCGATCGAGCTGAAAATTTTCAAACAGTCGTATTTTCTAAATGACAATATATGAATCAATTATCAGATTCACTTCTTAATTAATTAATCCACCATAACTAATTAATCAAACAATTAGCTTCAAATGGGAAATTAGTCACAGCTAGTGAGGATGGGCCAACCACATGCAGGCATCGGAATTACCGCTGGTTGTTTGGGACTCAAATATCCGTGACGAAAGCATCGGACATGTTTCTATGCAGCAAGAATGTCATTGTTGGCCGATCGCTGGATGTCATGAACGGAGCTGTCCGAAATTCAAGTTTGCAATGCGAGCACGCTAGTTTGCGAGTGAAGTTAACAAGTACAAGTACACAAGTATGCAGTCTTCTAAATTCGGACACGTACAATGAGCATATATTCGATCGCAAGATTCTTTAAGACTTAAAAGTATAAAATAATATTACATGCAAAAAATGCGCCCAACGCTTTTATTTTCCGAGTGAGGCAAAAATTTGGTGGGCGAAAATTTATTTTTTTACTTTTTAGTGCATTTAAATATTAGCGTTGTTTGTTAAAAAAAATATTTTTTGCATGTAATATTATTTAATTATTTTCACAATTTGCAAAAATCTGGTTTGTAAATATCTACAGAACGGGTTATTGTTTAAGCTAAAATTGTTTAATTATAAATGTTAATGTTAAGAATTAACTGTTTATATTTTTAAAATCAATATAATACATTACGATACCAAGTGAACTAACATAATAAAAAGGTTTTTTAGAGCTTTTAAATTTACAGCTTATGACTGTTATATGAAGATTTCATGAACATTAGAACCACCGATAGCAAATTCTTGTAAACCCGTTATCTGTGTTACAACTGTTCTATCTGATTAATGAAATAAATACACCTACTGTTTTTCTGTGATTGAGTCTAAGGAACTTTCAATCAACTGGCTTCTTCGACTTTGTCAACCCGAAACAATGCCTGGATCTGCCTATTATCGCTTCTTTTCGTAAGTTAGTGACCTGAATAGCTCACTATTGTTGGTACGCCTTTTCACCAGGTTCTATTCTCAACACTCGTGCAAATAAACTTGTACACTTCTACAAACAAAGAAATAAACTTTGTATCACTTGTTGTAGAGTGACTTGTTTCGTCGGATGGTAGGGGGGGAGAGGGGAGGGGGGATGTATTATTCACTTGGTGATTAGCTGTTGGTTGACACCCAGCGAGGGGCTTAATAACTCTTGCACCCTTTGAAATCTGGGCCCTACATTGTTCCCGTGTTGATTTAACTCTGTAGCGCACACTACCTATTCTCTTTGAGTACGCCGCTTGAAATTCAATTGTTTGTTAAAGCTGCCTCTTCTCAACTCGTACCAACCTACGGAATTCAAATGTTCGCTGCATAAATGCTTCTTAAATATGGAGCTACCGTGAAACAACGTGTAGCGGGTTATTGTTATGTTCTCCATTTGTTTCCATTGCTAATAAAGACGGGTCGGAATTCGGCTCTAGATCTTAGGGATGTTCCATTAGGTAAGAGAAGAGGGTACGGTGGTAGATAAGGGGAAACAATAGCACCACGTGACTGTGGTCAGAGAGGCGAGAGTTGGGTAGGGGCGCGCGGGGTAGTACGACAAGACCCCGCCAGGGGATTTAGAAGTCCTTTGGTGGTAGATGGGGGCAAACCAAAGTCCGTCAATTCCCTGGTGGAGCTTCGGTAAACCTCAATGGAAGTTCGACGGGCCCCCGCGTGGAGATACGGATCTTGAGGGCAAACCATATCGAGGCAGTGGACCAGTGAATTGGTCAGAACACACATGTTTATTCAATAAGTGTCAGATGGATACCATGCCTATTAAAATATATGATTATTAATAGCTGTGATACAACATTGTAATTTTTCAATCTTTTCAATTATTTACAAATATAGGACAGTAGTGCGACCACCTTTTAAATATATCTATTTTTTACACATCATATCCAAAGCTAACTAATAACAAGAAGTGATAGAGGCTCTTCGTATTTCTAATCTTATCTCCACTTATCTAAAGTTGAGAAACTGTAAGAATGACGGCCCCCTCCTTATCCCCTCCACAGCTGCCCGACCCCCTCAACTCCATGACAACCTGACAAAATGAAATACGTAACTGAAAATCAGTTTGTTTCAGTTGTTCAGTTTGTTGTTTCATGGAGATTAGGGGGGTCTGGTAGCAGTGGAGGGGATAAAGAGGGGGCCGTCATTCTTACAGTTTCTTAACTATACTTATCTTACTTATCTCTATGTCCCGCACACACGTACAGCTTTGTAGTTTAGTTTGCACATGCAAAACTGACGAGGACATTATATATTTTACTCTTGCCAATAATTGCGATTGTTCTTCATCAGTTTAATGAAACTATACTTATATCTGAAACACAAATTATAAATTTAATATCAATATCAAAGTTAAATCTAGGCCTAAATACACATCAAAGTTATATCTTGACTTTTAACGAGAACCAGGAAGATGTAATTTTCTATAGAATTGCAATAAATATGAGTGAATTTATGTTCACTATAAATAGTTAACGAAGGTACGAATCAGTAGTCGTTTTCCCAAGAAATATCAAAGTTTTAATAAGGTTTCATCGAAATGCATTTTTTGTTTTATGAGAACTCCATCTTGAATCAAACTTGTATACATGTGGAGAGAATGAACTGAGCAGGAACTGCATACGTGCATTTATTAAAGAGGTTTATATTTTCCCCTCCCGTTGACATCGAATCCAATTATAATACTTCCTTTAGATCGAGTGGCCTGGAAACTTCGAGATATAATTTCTTTAATAAATACAAATGTACATACGTTATATAGGTACTAATCCCAGTGCGACATTTGTTCGACATCGGCATCTTATTTAGCTCTGCTGGCAGGAGTTTATGTTTCATGTAATTGAACCGGGAGTAGGCCTACTGTGCGCCTACGCATCTTATAGGTTTTTTGTCGACAGCTTCGTGCGAAGAGTGTCATATAAGACTCTTTTCTCGTCCCCATTCACGACATTGTGTACGATTCTTGTCCTTTCCGCTTCCGGCTGGTGAATATGTATGTAGGATGTAGCTTGACAGTCCATGGAATTCATGTTATACTACAGTAACGAGTGATATGATATGGAAAGCGTTCTTTGTAAATCAGCTTTATAATTGAACATGATAAATAACTGAACAAAAGAAATAGTCATTGCATTCTTTTAATAATATCTTGTTGATTTATTTATTTTGTAATTTACCTTTCATTATTGAACGTTAATACACAGTAGTCGTTGTGTGGAGTCACGAAGGATTTATCGTGACAAATTACGTATTTTGTTTTTAATCGGTACTATTCCGTATTCATTTTCAAATTAACCAGATAAATCTAACATTAGGCCTATATTTGCTTGCAAAATAAAATAAATTATAGTTTTCTAACAAGTAATCCCTCAAAGTTTAAGCTTTCGCTATGATTGCACAGGTTAAACATAGCATTGCACAACCTTTGATGGAGATGTTGAAATGAAATAGATGCATTGCGATCTTTTTCTTTGATTATTAACTGTGCACGTAAATTCCGATTAAATTCTCTCTTTCCGAAAATAATCACCCACAGAAATGAATTATCTTAAGTTTCGATAGGCATTTGTATTCATTAATGAAAACAAAGTGTTTACCTGCAATGTCTACATTTGAACAATAATTATGAAATTTTACACATCTTTTCTACTGTACTGTAAAAGTTCTCATGGAATAGATACAGTTGTACTGTGGACAATTATTATTTTTACGCTTGATACCCGAGAAAATAGAATATTCTTATTGAATTGAACACACCATGGTGATATTTTGGCTTATAAAGTCTCATATTTTGGCAACGATGCTTATAAAGACGGGAATTGACCATACAATTCCAGGCAAAATACATAATTGATTTCTTAGAGGCCGAGACTTTTTGATGTGACTGATGTAAAAGGAACTTGAGGCGCTTGATATGGAATGCTGCTCGAATTAAAACATACGTTTGAAGTTGTAATAAATGGGCCAAATAGTGATGGTCAATCAGTGTAACATGAATTACGAAAAACTAAAATATTATAAAGAAATACCAAAACAGCATAAGTTTACACATACAGTCTGGGCATAACATATATAACATATATGACATATAGAACATAACAAATGAACAACAACACATACATTAGTGCTTTTAAGTTAGCATAGCGAGTGTCTCCATTCTACTCTAATTGCACTCATTTTTTATATATATATATGTCTCGCGATAGCGGTCGAACGGAAAATCCGATCAAGTTAAAATTTGAACCATTCACAAGCCTCGGTATGGATTGTACGACATTAGTTTTGTCCAAAATCGGTCAATAAGTTACAAAATTACATTTAAGTTACTAAAAAGTTGTTTCCTAGAACAAAATGACGACAAATTGTGAGATAACCATGAAGTAGTAAATTTAAGTCCGATCACGAATATGTTAATTTTATCTCGATCCGATAAGTATTGGAGGTACAGGTAGTTGCAGGTAGTGAGTAACCATGGCAACAAAGATCGTAACACGTGTCGATAAAGAAGTTATCTGCTCGTTACAAATAAAAACGGCCCCTTAAATGCTGTGTACTAAATCCAAGGTCCACTAAACTAAACTATCACTAAAAAAAAAAAAAAAAAAAAAACACTCAGAAAGATTATTGGTGCTATTAGAAAAAAATGTGCAAAGGCAATGGCTGTTCTCCGTATGACGCGTGTGCGTGTGCGTGTGCGTGTGCGTGTGCGTGTGCGTGTGCGTGTGCGTGTGCGTGTGCGTGTGCGTGTGCGTGTGCGTGTGCGTGGAAAAGATACAGCGCACACAGCGAGGGATGTATTGCTTTGACCACTATTCCATGCAATCAATAAACTACGAAAGCGCTGGTTCAATATTGAGTTTTACCACAGTCGGCATTTGTTTGTGCCACGGTACGTGTCATTAACTATTGCGTTTCATATGCACATGGCGTTGTCCGTTTGATTTTTGTGTTTGCGTCGTGGGTGTTGGTATTAACTAGCGATGCGTGATACTATTTAAATGAATAATTTTTAATCCTCGTTGTGGAAAATTCTTTGCGATTCAAAATAGGGAGGTAAAACTTTAGTTCACAGAATGTTTATGTTGGGAAATGACAAAGAGGTGTTTGCGTTTAATCCGTAGCAGCACCACCCATGTTCTTCCACAGTTCAAGCAACAACGGACTGTGTTTGATTTCTCTATACGCGTTATTTATGTTTCCGCTTTTCTTTTTTACTAATATACTGATCTAAATTCTTGATAAAAGATAAAAGTTCGTTATTACTAACCTTTAACAATAATATTTATAAATGTCATAATTCTATCTGTATGCGAACCTAACCAAACATGTTAATCAAAATATATTATGTCCTCAACCCCATTTAAAACGAAATACTATTATCTTGAATAACCTTATATTTATATTGAACAGAACAAAACAAAAAGGGCCGAAGTGGACCGAACCGAACCAAACTGATATAACAATGCTACAAAAGATCCAACACGAACCTTAACCGAATCCAAATGCAACGTTATTCTATTTTCTTTGAAACGACGAATAAAAATAATTGCCCTGAATTGAAAACAATGAAAATAAAAATAGATTCGATCTGATGCAGTAAACTATTGGCTCTCGCTATTTTCATCTTACTCTAAACGATATCATGTTTTATTCATTATGTTAATGATAAGCATGTTTGTTTTCCTGATTGTTCGTGTAGTTGCTGTTCCACCCACTAGACTGCTGTTTATTTTGGTGCACAACTTCCAGGAGAGATTGAACTGTAATTCCATCAAACCCACTGTCTGATTGAAAAACACCAATAAATCCAATGAAGCTAATGAAAGATAAATCCCTAAGGCACAGTTTGATGTTCATCAATCTCCGATCGGCTATTTGTTGACCGATGTACTTAATGCTATGGTTGAAATATACGGGTTTATTATTTAACCCGAATGCACAGTCTCCACTTAATTTTGGGCACCACTTCGTTGCTAAAGAATTGTTTTATTACATGTTGTTTTCCATAAGAAAAACAAGAGCCTTGATGATCAAGTTAAGTTTCAAGGACAGAATATGTGCAGAGTAAAATGATATCGATTAATCAATTCCTTTAATAATCGATTGCAAATTTGAAGAATCGATTCCCGTATCTGTAGCTGGGAGAAGAGTAGATGCTCAAGTGATTTTTTTTGACTGAGAGTGATAATCATTTTATATGAAACTGCTATTTTTACGTGACTTCGATCAGGATATTCCTGTACGACATTCCCACAGTGGTAGCAGTGGTAGCAGGTAGGCAATATAGACAGTAGCAGAGAACACGATCGGAATTGCGTCCTTCAAAAACAACCAGTCAGAATTATCATTATTTTAACAAATGAAAAGTGCTTTATATAAAACATACTCCTATAACTACAAAATTAGCATTTTTGCATATTGTTTGCTTCAACGATACCGAAAGTTTTGAATCGATGTTATCATTAAAACAGAGTTTGTACTTAAAAACGAATCAAATAACCGTGAGGCAAGAAGGAGTTTATAGCTACAACAGTAAAATTGCAGTAAAAATGGTTTCTCTGCCAGATGTATTTTTTACAGGTGTACATATTGATTTATGAGTATTTCATGTGTTCAAGATTGACAAAAAAAAATTGAAAAATCATGGAATGCCTCACGTAGGCCTAACTCGCCTTTCTTCTGATAATACAATGGTCTTGTTGACAAAAGGCTCGTTGATGATATTTTGGGGGTTTACATCCCATAATTTTGCAACGAGGCTAATCGAGACGACTAAAGGCTCGTAAAAGAGTGCGCCATGCTCAACTTCCTTACTTCAAACTGTCATGGCCTCCTGTCATTCAATCCGCATTTGTTTACATACACACTTCCTTTTGTTTCGCATGATAGAACAACGAAATGACCTAGCAACAGTGAAGCTATTACTATTAAGGTATTTGCTAGCAACCTTGTCAGCTGTCACAGCCCCCCCCCTCCCCCCTCAATCGAAAGTTCTAGTTGACAGCTATGCAAGGTGAACTTGATCTTCGCCTAGCGGAGGCTCGTAGAACTCCCAAGTTAGGTCGTCGCAAGGAAACCAAAACCACCATTTTGGCGCCCACTACAATAACAGCGTTTATAAATAAAGTTACGCAGTAGATCATGTAAACTAATACTTAAAACCCGTAAATGAGGCATTTTGATCGAATGCAATGAATACCAGTCTTCAAATAGTGTGATGATATGTCCTTCTAGGCCAAAGTTATTTTGACAGATCACTTCATATGATATCTTTACGTTTCTTTCATTTGAATAACATATACTTTTTAACATTGTTGAACGGACTGCGACCATGGATTTATAATAGTACCCACTCCATGCTGCGACGACCTAACTTGCGAGTTCGACGAGCCTCCGCTAGGCGGAGATCAAGTAGTCCCTGACAGCTATGCTATAGCAATTTATTTACTCCACGGACACCTTCAGGCTTCAGTATTAGATATTGGTTAGGTTGGAGCACTGACGATGATTAACATAGTACATTAATCAGGCGATGAGGTGGGTGGTACATTGGCGCAGTGAGTGAGAGAAAGTGGCAATTAACAAGCCAATTAACTAATATAAGCATTGCAAAATAAAGTCTCTCAACAATTACGCTAGACGAGCTGCATAAAATATACTTTTTGCACAGTATTGCGCACATGTCCATGTATAGCTAGATG
The DNA here is from genome assembly GCA_945910005.1 of Isoperla grammatica. Classification (NCBI taxonomy): domain Eukaryota; kingdom Metazoa; phylum Arthropoda; class Insecta; order Plecoptera; family Perlodidae; genus Isoperla; species Isoperla grammatica. The sequence continues at coordinate 38,175,946 of OX246737.1, read as the reverse complement.
AAGTCTCAATGCCAGTTATTTTGTGGGCATTCCTTCCATGACACGCCATGTATCTCGCGCATTAAACACTGTTAGGCTAAATATGTTTGGAGAGAAACCGAAAGGTCAAGATATAACCAGCCCAAAGTCTCGCAGGCCTCGCAGTCTCACAGGAGATAGTGTTTATCTGTTAATTATTCCTGTTGCGTACCTGATGTTCTAGTATTTCCAACTTATCAATAAAATCTACTTCAACTAGTCTTCTCAAAACTTCTTATTTAACGAATAAGCTGCTGTTTTTACCATGGAATCACTAATCAAATGCTTTGAAATCCCCCAAATAGCTTAAATCCTACTACTAACTTCCTTACTTGGAGATTGTAAGACTAGCCCTAAACAAAAGATTATTTATATGCTCATTGTAAATTTCTATGAGAGATACAGCATTCCGCAAGCGTGATTTGGAACTAAATAAGAAAGAAGTAATATGTATAAACCGACTTTGGACGAACACTGCACAAATTTGGTCAATACGCAAAGGTTATTAATAGATTTAGACCACGTAGAGCATCACCCACTAAACATGTCAAAGACTTGTAGGCCTATTTATTGGGCTTATATCTGCACCATCATGTCTACCTAACTAAAACCTTGTGCAAGTCTTCTCACAGAGAAAGTAATGTTAATATATGACGGTCGAACATCAATTGAAGTTGAATATAAAGTAGCAAAGCCGGTAACATTTCAAAAAAGTCTCAACTTTTCGCATTTAGAGATCAGCATATTTTTTGCCAATGGATATCAATCTAAAGTGAAGCTGAATAGACCACCAACATAAAACCTGGAGTATTGAAAAAGCAGTCGCGGTCTATAGAGTTTAGCCAACGACGGCATTTATAATAAGGCGCCGGTGTTCGAGTGTAAAGTGTAAACTGCAAGAGATGTTTCCGGTGGCTCAGTCATTCGTCATAATAAACTGGGGAGCTCAAAGCCTCCCCCTCCCCCACCCCATGCTCCCACTTAGTGTAACGGATTCCTGCCGGAGAGGGGGTTGGGGGAGGGGGGCGCGAGTACTAATAGGATTGCGCTCTGTTATGAAATGACAAAAGCTAAGCTGATTTCGAAACTTGTTGTGAAGTGGTGACAAATGTTCAAATGTTACTTTCACTTCCAAAATTATTGTATAACTAGAACGTAAAGGAAATTTAATTGGGTGCTGACATTTCATTACAAACGTAGACAAGTAATTATTTCGTATCCTAACGTTAATTAGTTATTATGTTTGTGTACACGTTTGATTACTTAACTAAATTACATGTTGGAAAGTGTGATTAATTAGAACTGATACATGAATCGAGATGCGTATGTTTCAAAATTACTGTTTCGTTGAATGATGTTCCATCTTTAGTATGAGCATGATTTTATCAACAATCCAATAAATACAAACATGATGAATGTTGTTTTACAACACACTTATTTTTTAAGTAATCAACCGTCATTTCGTACGACAGGAAGAATTACCTTGGAACTGCTGGGAACGTTACCATGGTACAACACACAAAACAAAGATGAACATTCATCGCCATGTCATGTTATTAGTTTGCGTACAAGTGAGGCATATAAGTATATAAGTATATAAGTATATTATAATCTAGTTCAGCTTGAGCATATCTGGTTCGTCGCAACGAATGGAAAAGTACACTTGTGTGGAATCCCATAAGCGGTAATGTTTTTGGCAATGAATCTATTACTCATCTATCATATTATTTGTGTTGTCAAATACCAATCCAAAAGGCATATGAGTATTTATAAGAAGGCTAGGAGGTAAAGCAACAGAAAAAATAGTTTTTTCAAAGAATGAAGACGCAATTTTATTTCAAATGTTTGACGGAAATTACTAAAACAGATACAAAATAATTTTAAAACAATTCTCAGAGCTGGTAAAATTAATTTTATTTGAAACCGAAGCGAAAGGCTAGATAAGAGTTTTTCGCCTTAGGTATAAATCTTGAACCACCGGAAACGAGTGTTTGTTGATGTAAATTGCCTGTTGGTGCTGCCTCATATTTCTCTACACTCATAAAAGGTCTTCAGATACATGTATTAACGTATCAATATCATTAACGAGTCCGTGGTGTTCGGACCGTTGTCTTACCCCTACTTACCTCCACTACTCGTCTGAGAGTTCTCTGCGGCTCGGGGCGGCGTGAAGAACAGCGAACAAAAGTAGGGGTAAGAAAGTCAAAATCATATAGACCTCCGAAGAACACTATTATCAGCGCGTCCCCAAATATCGGATGAGACGTGCCCATTTAAGTTTGTTCACTGATCTGCTCTAACGTGGTACCTGCCTTACTCCGATCTGACCCGAGCATGCACAAGAAGCTTACAGACCGTCAAAGCAAGTTAGAGCAAGTTAGATCACGACTATGAGAAGAACGTACTTTTAGTGCCGGGAGTAAAAAATATAGACGAAGGAATTGCTATTTTATAAGAAAATAAGCGTATTAATATAATTGAACCGTTTCTTGCCAACTGCGCTGTAAACAAAACACCCGTCGGAGTTTATCCTCAATGTTGATGCAGAAAACTTTCAAGTCATCAACTTCGAACGAGTACCATACTCTAGCTTGCTCACACTTTAAAACGAGGGTAAGAATGTACTCGGTTCACTTTACTCGAGTCACCTCATCTCGAGCAGGTAATCGGGTACAAGTCAGAGCAAGTTACATCGGGATCAAGTTCAGAAACTCCGGCGACCAAAGCTTTTGAGTGTGTATACGCATCTGTCTAGAAAAAGTACTAATCCTATCAAGAACATATCTTTGTCAGCTTATGATACTGAGTATAGACATGTTGGAGAGGCCATTTCAAAATTGCGACCATCTTAGGTACACCTGTTCTGCCGATATGAGTAACAAGGTGACACTGCCATCGGCTACTTCGGTTCGGAGGCTTACATAAAACCACATATCTGCACCCAAATATATACGTGAAACTTACACAACTTATAATACAGAACAACATATTTAGTGCTGTACGCACATTTAGCTTTCAGGACTACAACAAGTGCGTAGCTTCAGGCACGATCCAGCCAATGCTACTTCTTCAACTATTGTTGTTTAGCAGTACGAAAACGTGGTCCATGTCGTGTCCTATTAGCTTAATTTGGTTGGGGCGCCAAGGTCATTTGTTGGGCGTTTTCTTGCTAGGCCAAGGTCAGAACCAGGGTGTTTTGTTGCGAGCTGCACATCGACCCTAACTACGAATGAGTCAGCTTGATGATTGTAGTTGCTTCAGTAGTAACAAAATATGCATCAGTGAATTGTGTGGGTATCAATAAGTATGAAGCAATGGTAGAAATAAGTACAGTTAACTTATTACAAATAGAGGGCCACAATTGGTATGTAGGATTCTTAATAATTTATGTGATCTAAGAAAGTGTACGTACTATATACTTATCCTTCGATTTGCCCTTGTTACTATTGTCACAGCGTAATCGTTGAGTCCAAAAACTAACACCATGCAACTTTGCAACCAATGGCAATAAACGTCACCAAGGACAATTACTGCGTATCATAGTGATTTTTGTTGTTATTTACTCTTGTCTTGGAAACGTGTTTCAAGTTTAACACACCTAAACATTCCATAAATATATGGAATAATATATCTACCTTAAAAAATCCATCATAATGTGGACTTAGTGATTCATTTTTTGTATTATTAATAATAATTGTTATTTGAAGTGGTGTTTAATTACGTACTCGACCACTAAGTCATACGTCGGGGGTTGATAAGAGGAAAGGGAAAGGTACGAGGACTAATATTGAATGGTTACAGGGGGAGGATAGGGAAATGAACCAAGACTTAATTTTCTTACCTCTTACGATCGGCAGGGTTGCCGTTCGCCAAATACTACACCAGGCCCAGACGGGGATACTGCATGATTCCACTTGTTTCTTAAAGCTTTATAAAGCTTTATACCAGGTATGGTTACTTACGTTTGCCAAATTAACGTTACAATCACATCATAATGTATAAAAATACTTATAAAACCACTACTCTCTTCATCTAATACCAAGGTTTTGGCCATTAACGATAGGCCTACTTGTGTGGAAATTGGTCAGGTATTTTACGGACGCAGGTTTAAATGCGTTGGGACTAAAACAGCTCTACCAATTTCTGCTAATGGGCAAACGATATTTGTATTAGTTCTACTAGATTGCAGGATTATAAATGTTATTTTCGTACTGAGTTTTTTAAACAATCCAATTCAAATAGGAATCAGGTACATTTTGGACAAATAAATACAGCATAAATAGTGAAAATAAATGAGCAAAAACTCGAAATTTAAGACAGAGAGTCACTAGGTCCTGAGGCCTCACTAAATTTTCTCTGTATTGAAACTTCTGAGTTTGCAGACTAACATGATGTGTTCTTTAATCTAAATATACGCATGTCGAACCCAGCTCATACGGTCAAGTGGTACGAGCGAGCGCCATGAGAATAACTTTCATATAACGGCTTGTGTTGATAACAAAATTAAGTGCTAATCGTGTATGTATGGCTTGTATTATTTTTTATTTATTTAACAATAGATTTATTTATTATTTATTTAATTTACTTATTAATTTGTTTCGAGTATAGTTATATTTATAATAAGAAATTTTCCTTTGCATTTTTATATTTATTTATTGCGGTTTTGTTCACAATCTGCGATCTGTCACGCGGCACGGGGCAATTTATCGAGTATATCTCAGCATTTCTCGATACACTGATACAGCTACAAATAGGTATATTACATAACATACTACTAGTAGGCACGTGCAAGTGATATAATGTTGGTTCCATTCCAAGCCACTTTTTGAAGTGAATTAAACCTTACATATTAATCTAGTAAACAAATTTGATACAAATTATTATATATTGTATTTTTTGCAGGCTGTTAGTGATTGTGTTTATGAACAAGCCATGTTGAAAATATTTTTTGACCTACAACTGTGTTGGAAAGTATAAATAGTGTTATATATGGTATGAACAAAGATTATTGGTATGAATGTATATAAATGTTTTCGAAAAGAACGAGACACAATAAGAATGCATTTTCGTTTGGTAGAATGTTAACAATGATTGGCCCAACTATTTTGAAAATTGGGTCGTCATATTTTAATAATCTGCATCTATCGTTTAGACCATTCAGTTCCAATTCGTTGTCAATCCATCAGTCCTCACATCACATAGGAAGCATTTATGTGTGAATTGGTCGATTAGGTTATAACGATGGGATTGTAATATACCAAATTGAATATGTTCAAATTGTAAATATTTTATATACATATTTAAATGAACCAAAAATTGTGTTAAATGCAATGCTTGTTATGTAAATTGGAACATTATTGAACCACGCGCCAAGAAGATTTTTCAGTTGTTTGTAATGTTTGAAAATATTTTACATTTGCCATTAAAACTTCCAAATTTCCTAAATTATTTTAAGTGGTGAGATAATTTGAAACTCGTATTGTCAAGTTATTATAGGAGCAACACAAATTCTGACTCTTGCATTTTTTCCTATTATCTAAATTAGCCTTGGCTCAAACTGTATACCCCAATGATTATGGGTTAGAAACTTTCAACGAGAAAAGGATGTTTTTAATAATTGTAATGGGTATTTTCCAGCAGTTTTGAATGGCAATTTTTGTAAAAATTTTGGAGTATGGCACAATTTGGAAGACAATGGCGTGATTGTTTCTTTGTAAAGGATTTTGATACTTTTTAATTAAAATAAATGTGTAGAGAGTTAGTAATTAAGTTTAGAGAATTCTAAGGACAGAAAGTCGTTAGGGATTACTTTTTAAACCATTCCACCCCTGAATAACAATATGATTTCTCTCACAAGAATTCGTACTTTTCCCTAAGAAGCGTACTTGCAAATCAATAGGCATGCATACATAAAAAAAAAATTGGTGGTGGATTTAATTGCCCTCTTGGATGCAGCCCCGGTCACCACGTGGAGGCTTCCATTCGACCTACGTGAGTGTATAAGAAGGCAACGATCACTCTCATTGCGATCAGATACGAACTTGAATATGTCGGCGTTTACTTTAGAACGAGTAACTTCTCGGAGTAGATCGGATGATACCGCTACTTGAGGCAGGTAATGGCTTTTAGAGACAACGCCGACACCTGCAGTATGTTCGCTGCAAAGACCGCGCGACCCTTTGACCCGGAATAGCAGGTTGCAGCTATCACGCTTACCATAAACGTGCTGACGTTAAACTACCCTACTACTCGCCATACATAAATATATTACAGCTGTTCCATTCATTCATTCATTCATTCATTCATTCATTCATTCATTCATTCATTCATTCATTCATTCATTCATTCATTCATTCATTCATTCATTCATTCATTCATTCATTCATTCATTCATTCATTCATTCATTCATTCATTCATTCATTCATTCATTCATTCATTCATTCATTCATTCATTCATTCATTCATTCATTCATTCATTCATTCATTCATTCATTCATTCATTCATTCATTCATTCATTCATTCATTCATTCATTCATTCATTCATTCATTCATTCATTCATTCATTCATTCATTCATTCATTCATTCATTCATTCATTCATTCATTCATTCATTCATTCATTCATTCATTCATTCATTCATTCATTCATTCATTCATTCATTCATTCATTCATTCATTCATTCATTCATTCATTCATTCATATATTTAACTGATTTACAAACGAAGAAAAGAAATACATTACAACAATATGCAAGGGAAACAACAATTCAATATTACAAATTTAGAATATTGACAAAGCAAATTTACACAATATGACAAAAGAGGAAAAATATCTCTACATATTACAACACATAAAGAACGATGAAAAAAGGGCGAGAGAGACGAGGCAGAAAGAACATATTTTAGGAAAAGGTTCATACAAAAAGAACACAAAAGGTATAAACACAATGATGGAGGAAAATAATCCTTATTCTCAGAGGAATATTACAAAATAGGGATATTATAAAATAAACTGAAGTCCCAATTACAAACGCGAGGTGCCCCTTCTTCAATTACCATAATCGCTTTAAATACAATAATTCTGTGGTTAAGCTTCCAATTGTAATCACTTGTTCTATGAAGGCGCAACATTGTAGAGAGCCATCGCTATAGCAAGTATGAAAACATTGCGAAATTTCTAAATCGCTGAATACATACATTACTTTTTGTTGTCTACCAACTTAGTGACAAGAACTGGCTGATTATGGGTGAAGCCTTGAAATAACATCAGTTATTATACGATTCGTTGCTGTGACGGTCCACAGTAACCATACATGTAGCAGGAATAAGCCCACAAGTCCAAACTGCCACACTACATCGAAATCAAAAGCACGTTCCATGAATGTAGAGAACTTAAAAACGACGTATAGTGTCTCCAAGATCGACAGACCGGTTACGAACAGTTCCTTGTGCAGATTGGTACCTAGGTATATGAAAAAAATATTGTTTTGAATTCTGTCATGGGTTGAATAGGCGGATAGGCATATGATAAATAATGAAAACACAATGCACAAGTGAAATCATTATATGAATAAACTGTAATATATAAACAAAGTTGCTTTACTTCAATGAATGAATTAGTAGGATAACAATTAAAAATACAAGGTATTTCCCTTTGTGACATGATTTCCATTTAAAAAAAAAAAAAAAAAAAACACACATAGGTATACATACTGGTAAATTGTGTTAAACAAAACTATCGCACAATTTTATATAAAGCTAACTATAATTGCAAGTTTTCTCAAAGATTCGCAATGAAGACTTATTAAGTGTTTAATTAACAAAGTGGCAAAAATAGTGAGTAAATTGTGTGTCCAACAGGTTACCAACGCTTTATTACCATCAAATCCCTACCGACGTTTCAGCTTTGAACGTCAATCGATCCCCCCTCTTACGCAGTCCCACCATGTTTCGCATTTTATTACGCATTGTATTATTCCGTCGCTCCTGTACTCGGTTACCCCGTTGTCAGCTGCGAGGCCCACCGGCAAACAAGGTGGTGGGAAATTGCAGGAAATTGCTTATTTAAGAGGAAAGCGAGGAGAATATCCTACGGGATGAGGTGTGTTCCCTCGGGATCCTGGACGTAACCAGGCGACTGACTCTCAATCGATTCGATTAGGGATCGAGGTAGTGTGCGCTACTACCTCCTTTCAACTCGATACTTCTCTGTATACATTACCGAACAATACGACGCAGGCTGAGGTTTGTGTTGGTCACGTGGGCCAAGATTTATCCTATCTATCTAACTATAGGTCCAACCCATGGTACTAAACTGTTTTATTCCAGCACATTTACCAGACATGTACTTAAGCCGCACCCTGGACTATAGGGCGGGCATGGTACGGAACAGTGCAGTATTACCTGGTTTACATTACTGACATATTACGCGGGTAGATGAAATTACGTGGTTAGTTTCTGTGTGTTGACGCTTGAAAGTTGCTACCACCCGAGTAAGATTTCGTACCAGCGTAGCAACTTTGCGCGTAATAATCTTGTCAGTAATGTAAAGCAGGAATCCGCTGGACTTGGCCCAACCGCATATCACCCATACCAGCGATCACGTTTACCTATCGTAATTATTATAAACGCGTTACCAGACAACTTAATGTTTTGGTCATTGATGAGAAACTCGTATAGCCAATCATCGATCGGTATTTGAAAACTGGGACTCGTCGCTGGTGGGCCACGAATATCGTCTCTGACGACAGCATCTGTAAGATCGAGACGCATATAGACTATAATTGATTGATATTTGGGCTTTACGTCGCTTATAGCCAAGTCCAATAGAATCTTTTGTATTTATCTGTTCGGCCTACCATCTACTTTAAACAGGTAGATTTGTGATAATTTACGACTTGGGTTGGATATCCGGAAATTCCTAATATAGTGGGGCGTGACTAATGAGGCTTGTGCACGCTACTAAGCGGAAGACTGCCTTTATACGACGTGAAAGAACGCCGAAAATAAGTTGATTTTCGTTAAAAAAGCTTGCATGAAAGGGCAATAAATAAGGATGTACGGTTGGTATTGAACAAGTTAGTTGGGGTTATTATAACGATGATGTTGCCTATAACCGTGCGGTCGGAATGAGCCACTAATGTGAAGTGGGACTGGGAGTATAGATCAGTGCTTTATCAGCAGATGTGGTAAATGTCATGCAGGCTTCTATAGGTGTCCCGAAGCAACTTAACATATGCATATGCCATAGACGAGTACTTCGTGGACAACCATTGAGTATCATTTTCAAATATCTGTCGCTTATTGGTCACAAGTCACTCGCCTATGACGAACGCACCTGTAAGGTTGTTTTTTCTGAAGAGTTATAGGTTGACCCATACGTTCATACGTTGACTCAGTACCAGGTAATTCAAATAGGAGAATCAATGTTAATAGCAAGTAAAACGTTCTGGTAAAACGAACCCAACTCCTAAAAGTTGTGTATTTAATATGGTAAATAATTTGCCGTTGGGCTTTATTAATATTTTCAATGTTGATGGTTTAAATCACATTTTGCGACATATTACATCAATTTAAATTACGAAAGCATTTTATAGCACTTGTAAAATTGCAATGTTGTGTGAGATGCGAAGATTTCATTTTGAGTTTCTGTAACATTCCACTTGGAGATTTACAACGTAGCCTATGTACCAACAGTTTGGTGGTGAAAGTGATGTTCCAAATTTATTTTATAATAACACAAACTCCAAAATTTAATAATATATTCATGATATTAAAGAAACTGCTGTAATATACCTACTATTTTTACAATTAATGATTATATCACACCACGTAAATACTGGTCTTAAAATCAGCATATAAAAATCTTATTATTTTCAATCCAAATTATATTTTTGAAATTCTTAGCTTGTACATTAGTCGTCGTAAACAAATGATTTATCTGCGGATCGTATTTTTATCGTGGTGATAAAACAAACCAATTTATTCGCAGGTGCTGCTGGTGGCAAAATAGTGTTAGCGAGAAAGGAAGGAACGAGGCAAAATAAGTGTTAACCAAGCGTGATTGTTTGAGAAGGGAGAAAAGAGTGAATTGGATGATTAACATAAAGGGGTTAGTCAAGGAACGATGGGGAAGGTCGCGTAACGTAGCATGGACTATCGCAATCTCTTTCGATGAATGGGGTGAAGGAAAATTACTTACGGAATAGATTCATTTACAGTCAATTATTTATTCATGGTTTTTAGTGAGGGATTTACGGTTACGTAATCTATAGATATATCTGAAACTGTCTAGAGCAGATAGTTTTCTATTTGAATGCAGAAAAAGGTGGATTTCTCAACAATTACCTTAAAGTGCCTGGCCTGGATTCACAAAGATGCCTAGCTCTAAATTGTCCTAAATAAGGCAAACCCTAGCTAGAGAAATCAAGATAAATCATCTCTGGGTATTACTACACATTCACAAATAAAATATTAATAGTTAAATCATAGATATTTTAATTTAACTTTACTTTATCTTTATGACATTGCAGAACGACATGCATGATTTACATCACTAAAGTTAATTACGTAAACTAGGACGTCTTAGCACTTGAGGCACCTTTGTGTATCTGAGCCCTCAGCTGTTTTGAAAGCAGTTCAGCTTGAAACCCTGTTCATGGAAAGGGTGTTTGTATTCTTATTGCAGGTGGCATCAACCAGGTTTGCTATGAGAGTTTGTAATGTTTATGAACGCCTAGCGTTATCCATCAGACGAGTAGTAATCAAAGCCAAGCTACCTTATACATGCAAACAGAAAATATCGTGAGTTGTTTCATTGACAAGGAAGAAAAGTTTATACTTATAAAAAAAATACGAAAAAAACGTTTTTTCGAAGAAAATGGAAAAGCGACGACTTCCGGCTAAACCGAACATAGTAAGAAAAACAAATCTTTTAATCAGCTCTTGTCAACCGTATTTATACTCGTTCACAGATACGTTGCATAAACATTTCATATGTTGTCATAATATCAACCGTTCTTCTGAGCAGTAATACCCGTGGTGATAACCTTGATATTGGTATCCGTATAAGTAACATAAGTGCCATTCCATTCCATTCCATTCCATTCCATTCCATTCCATTCGTTTAGCGTTTATTAAATATTGACATGATCCACGATAAGATAACAAGTTGGAAAGTCTAAAAGTTTAAACACTTGTTAAAAGCATAGCATGTTTTAAGGATAAACAAAGAAAAGAGAAGAATCTGAATTTCGTTGAATGATTTTATTCTTCACGGAAATGTTTCTATTTTTATAAGATTTTGTTACGTAATATTAGAAATTCAGAAACATAATTCAGGTCACTGATTTCGTTCAAAGGTTGGAACTCGTTTGATTCTTCGTTGTTTCAATATATTTGATGTTGGATATCCCCCTTGAAACCTGTGTCTTCATCGCATCAAGCTACAATCGATCTCTTGAGGACAGACATGGCTTTATTTGACGTTCCGCGTTGTCGCAAGGTATACAGACAGACTGGTTCCCAGGTCGAGCGAGCCACCCACGAGACCACTCAATCTCTCTCCCTCCCCCCCCCCCCCCACTCCCCCACACACGCACACACACGCACACTTTTCAGTTCCATCGATGTAAGAGAAATGTTTACCACATGATTATTTCACACTAAAATTCCGTGTAACCACGCATTTATAGCAATATTCATCTTTCTCATTTATGCTGAAGACGAAGACATAGATAAGACGAAGAAAAAAGGAAGATGACGATGACGATGACGATGAAGATGACGATGAAGATGAAGATGAAGATGAAGATGACGATGAAGATGAAGATGAAGATGAAGATGAAGATGAAGATGAAGATGAAGATGAAGATGAAGATGAAGATGAAGATGAAGATGAAGATGAAGATGAAGATGAAGATGAAGATGAAGATGAATATGAAGATGAAGATGAAGATGAAGATGAAGATGAAGATGAAGATGAAGATGAAGATGAAGATGAAGATGAAGATGAAGATGAAGATGAAGATGAAGATGAAGATGAAGATGAAGATGAAGATGAAGATGAAGATGAAGATGAAGATGAAGATGAAGATGAAGATGAAGATGAAGATGAAGATGAAGATGAAGATGAAGGAACAGATGAAGATGATGATGATGTATAATATTTGATATATTTAATAATAATAATAATATGCAACACAAAAAGAATCATCATCATCCCATATCATCATATCATCAAATCATCATATCGTCATGTAATCATATCATCATAATATTATATGATCATATCCCATACCATAATGGTTTGTCTAAATCAAAAAGTAATAACCGCAACATTAATTTTTATCGTTATCACAATCATCGCTCTATCACAACATTTATTAGTTTCGTTCATTTTACTTTGCTTTCAATTCAAGTAGCCTACTAGATTTAGAAGGTAAGCTCTAGACAAGCAAAATCTAGGCCTATATAGACAAAAGTAGGCTACACGTAACCATTGATATCGCAATGTAGTGTCATTGTAAGAAATATACGTCCTGTCTTTTGCACTAAAATCACGAACAATACCAGGACATTTTTTATCGTTACCACACGAGGTTTCTGGTATCGCATAAACGAGTGATTTGTATCTCCAAAACACACCCACGAATCGAAATAAAAACCCGATCCTTAGAAAGTGGAGAAGAACTATGATTTCCTGTAGATGAGAGAAGGAAGATCCTTGCCGGAATAAAAAGTTGCCTTGATCGCTGTTCTGTCGTTACAGACAGTAAACACAGAACACTATATAGGCTATTTACAGACGCCATCGTGCTGCTTCATAGATTGGTATTGTGGAGTGGGCGCCGGATATATGGGCCCCACTTTATCACGTTTATCAGTAGACACGTCCTCTTAATTTAACCAATGATTAGCTTTTTACTCTTAATGTTCAACATGTATATTAGAAGAACAACAAAAACTACGGCTCTGTAAGTATCTGTACATTCCTGTTTCATTGTGTATGTATTTAGGCGTGATGGTTTAGGACTTTAGGTAATAACTGTGAAGTTTAATAGACGTGCAGTTAATATGCATTTAGTCCTTCAAACTCATCTTCAGAAACTGATTCTTATTAGCAGATATTGATAATATGATTAGGTTTTTGTACATTTGCTTAATTTATTGTGTGCCTCTTTGTTACGACGGCTTGAAATTCCAAATTTAATACCTAGTATCATATATTGATAGACGGAAGTTAAATTTAGTACAAAAAATACAGAAGTCAAAATCTTGTATCAATCATGGATCTTTCCCCTTGTGAACAGCAATATATCTAGATATGATATTATCAGTAGAGCACACTATATTTAGTATGTTGTGTTACACCCCTGATTAGCGGGAACCTGCATGGCGGGAACCTGCATGGCCGGGCTTAGCATCTAGTCGGGGTGGGCGTGGGTAGATTTGTTGCAGTGTGGAGATTGAGTAGGTACCAAAATTAATAATGAACATACATACGTAATGCTAGGTTGTTTATATTTATATAAATGCAAACAAAGTTAATTTAAGATCTCTCGTTATTGTAACTGCAATTGAAAGGCGACCGTGACGTGACGTATCGTATTATTTTTGTTTTGTTTGACGTAGTGGCGCGGTAGTTCCGCTACAGTAGGGGGCTAATTGGTCGCCCAAAGAAGTACTGGTCTTCTGATTTTAGCACTGTAACAATCAGAATGATTCGTTTTCAGTGTAGGCCAATGTGCTATACACACCAAACTTGATCGTATTGATACTGTGACAGGTCTTACCTTCTTTTAATTGACCGGTGAGGTAATCGGCGCTGCATCAACGTGGAAAATGTTATTAATAAATCCGATCATAATATCGTTCACTATGTAAATATAAAATTCAAAACGGTTTGAAATAACTTCTAATTTACACAGGTCTGTATGAGTCCTCGTATATTCCTTCTCGTAGGTTACCGCTACCCCAAAGCGTCATGTTCTCGTTAGGGTTCAACAGAGACTGGCCCGAGTTGTTATTGTCATTCTACGTTCTTATCAATCTCTCGAACACTCACGCCACTAGGTGTATAGTCCGAGGCGCAGAACTAAATGTATGATTCGTGACGCAAAACCTGGCGTCACAGTTGTTACATATTCCTGAAATCGAAGGAATAAATTTACATAATACAACAGTATAATTAAAACCACATGAAAAATGTATAATAATGTATAATTAATGAAATAGTCTCATGATGTACATAAATAAATGAAGATTTGACTCAAGATGCGTAAATACAACATAATTTAAGTGTTAGTTTTACGCAAAGTCAACACAAGAAGAGAAATTTATGATAAACTATACAATGTATCAGGATCCATCGTTCGAGCGACGGAGCGTTGTTTGTGTTAAATAAAGCACATATTTTTACAAAGCAGAGTCCAGCTTTTTTACTGGCACTTCTACTACCAACCAACTCCTTCGTTGTCATTTTTAACATAAAAAGACGAAGAATAGAATGTTTATTCCGGACAAATGTTTTCTTTAGACGAAAAGTTTAGCGTTGTGTTAGTTTCATATTATTAGCTTTTGTGAAAGTAAACTTCTTTTGACAAAAAGCATCACATTCATGTGGGCGTTTTTTATTTGAGCGGTAACCGGAATCGCGGTTTCTGCAAACCGGCATATTTAAGTAATTTGCTATAAACATATTTTTAAAATATAAATCCGACAATAAAATATATTGACCAGAGATGCATTGATAATGGAACGCTAGAAATGATACCACTTTTAATTACGGGCTTCGCTTGCTCAGAAATTGTATGATCTCATTCAAATATAAATGGGCTCATATTTATTTTTCTTCCAAATTTAAATTAATCATCGATCCTGCTTAACGGTTGACAAGTAACAAATATGACAAAGAAATTCATCAATAAGAAACAATCTACGCCATTATTAATGTAATTACGACTATCCCCATCCAATAGGAACAGCTGGAGAACTATAGGACTAATATTTCCCTTTCAAGCATATCAGGATCAGCTGGGATAGTCAGGATCAAATATGTATGAGATGTGGGCTCAATTCCCAGGTAGCAGCATTATGAATGATGACTTGAGGTGATCATACTGAAAAACTTTAGTCAAGATTGCCGGTTGAGGGAGTAGAAACAACAACCTTTCACATTTGTCTTGACCTTTACATCTTAACTGTAAACTACTAATTACTAATGTCCGTCAAGAACTGTACTTAACGATTATCACCTAAATGTCACCAGTACCACAAAAATACCAAAAGCAGATTTATAAGTACCATTTTTTCCAATTACTTGAGTGTATTTATTGCTTTTTCCCCAATATTATTTATGACTACATGATCGTGTGCTAAACTAAGACAATGTGTTACTTGTTCAAATATAACTATAAATTTAAACTATTACCTTCTGAATGGTAACAAGAGGCAATACCACGTGACTTAATGCATTATGAATTAGTAGGAACCATTAAACATATTAAGCAACATCAAACAGATTAAGCTGATGTAACATCAGAGCTGAAACTTATTCTCTTAAATTCTCATTATGTAAATTTGGGACGGGCCAACATTAGGAGGAGAATAATTAGATAAAAAACATTTGTCCTTTACAATTGAATAAAGTTTAGTCCAGAGCTAAAAAAAAATTAAAATAATGTATATTTCTCCACATTCTGTTTCAAGGTAGTTTCGCTCACACATCTCAAGGACCAAACGGGCGCCCCTTAACTATTGATGAAATTAGGCATCATCCCAAGCTCCTTGCATATCCCTGGGGTTCTGCGTGACACGTGAAGCTTACAGGGATGAACCCCCTCCATTAAACTGTCACAAGTAACCTCATCAAAAAGAGGGCTACTTAACGTTAAACGGAAGTTTATAATGAGGTATGAACTTGACAGGGGATGAAGGGAAGTTATATTAGCAGTATTTTTTGTTTCATTGGAAACCACTTTCGCCAAATTTCTACCACCTCTTCTGACAGCTAACTCGGGTTTCATTTTATTAAAAAAACAAGATTGGTAACTTTGGTAATGATTCTGAAACGATATTTATACTGATTATACATAAGATGGATAGTGGGGATATTAAAGGTTCAATTTATCGCCGCTTATTTATGTTTGTAATTTTAAAATATATACCAGCATCGTTATAATATCGTTACATTTTTTCTTTGTATGTAGAAAAAAAGAAGTAAACATGCAGATGAAAGGAAGAATGCAGAGTTGTTTTGAGCTGATGAACGTATTGATACCTTAATGTAACAAAAATCAAAATATAACAAACGAACTGTCAACACGAACTGATAAAGAAACCACTTAACCACTTTACTAACGTAATAATTACGAAATTAATATATATGAAAAATAGTTAAAATTTTTTAATAATATTAACAAAACGGGTACAGCAAAGAATTGTGGAACTTATAATGTTGGAAGTATGCCTATATTTTAGACCGCGTCGTTGTCGTTATTACTGACATTGTTGTTGTTTCGACGTCTCTTTGTAAATCATCTTTTGAGGGGTAGTTAAATTCCATAAATATGTGCACATAATTTTTGTTTCAGAACCGGAGTACTTTAATGACACAAAATTCGTAAAATACAAATACCGACACGCGCTTTAAGGTTATTTCATCAAGTTTATGCGAGATGAAAACGAGCCACATTTTTGTAGAATTCCGCAACAAATGAAAGATGCACGCGAGAAAGCTTGGCTGTGCTTTTCCTTGAACCTAGTTGTGGTAAAGATTAGCATGGAAACAGGCTGGGACGAGGTGTTTTTGCAGTGAGTGTAGCAAGTGGTAATTAGCGCTGGCTGTGTCGAGCGGGGGATGAAAAGACGAGTGCGAGATGAAGACACGACCCAGCTCGTCGCCTCGGTTACAGACCCTAATTGCGACCAGTATTTCAATGACATGCACGAGACAAAACACGCTCAATATAGACGACGTTAAGTGTGCTGCAAAAGTTAATAACATGCGAAGGTTGCTCTAAGTGTGATAAATAACATGCCATAGCAATCAGTGTGAGAAGGAGGAATTTCTACTGAGAGCAGTATTAAAGATTCGAAACGTGGGGGAAACTTTGAAGCTTTGAAATCACATAACTGGTTTGTGCTGCATCATGGCACGTACGTCGTAGCTCGAAACCGCGTGAAATTATATTATTTATTGCCGAGTTATGGTATAATGTCAGTACACCTCAGTGTTGATGTTTCCCGCCACTGCAATCACTACAAAACTCATAGCTTTATATTTAATTTGCACTTGTGGCATTTGTATTCTGTTGCGAATACATACCTAAGAATAAATATATTAATTATTAATTATAATAATAATAATAATAATAATAATAATAATAATAATAATAATAATAATAATAATAATAATAATAATAATAATAATAATAATAATAATAATAATAATAATAATAATAATAATAATAATAATAATAATAATAATAATAATAATAATAATAATAATAATAATAATAATAATAATAATAATAATAATAATAATAATAATAATAATAAGTCCTGCGTAACCAATGTGCCAATTCTGCTGTGGGACTCACCCATTGTCACGGACAGAGCGGTCGAGGCAAATCGGCCAGACTTGGTTTTGTTTGACAAGAAGGCTAAAACAGCAACCATTATCGACATCGCCGTCCCGCTAGACAACCATGTGATCAACACAGTAGCTGAGAAGAGGCGTAAATACCAACCACTCACCGTCGAACTCAAGGACATATACAAGCTGAGGTCCGTTGAGATAGTTCCTGTCGTCGTCTCCGTCAACGGTCTGGTCACCGAAGAGTGGTCAGCTGCGAAAGAGAAGCTCCACCTGAAGGACAAGCACGTGCGTGTCATGCAGAAGGCTGCAATCCTCGGCACAACTAATATCGTGCGCAAGGTCCTCAGCCTACGAGCTACATTGTCACCACCATCTTTCGGCCGCCACCCTAGGGTGCACTCTCGCATCGTCTTGGCTCAAGAGGAGCCCGATGGTGCAAATGAGAGAAGAGAAGAAAGGAAATAACAATAATAATAATAATAATAATAATAATAATAATAATAATAATAATAATAATAATAATAATAATAATAATAATAATAATAATAATAATAATAATAATAATAATAATAATAATAATAATAATAATAATAAAAAAAAATAATAAAAATAATAATAAATAAAAAAAAGGTTGTGGAAGCAGAATAATGTAACTGTTATACCGTTAATTATATCAGCAAATGGCATTGTTCCACGTAAACTCCATGACAGTATTAAACTAATTGGTCTCCAACCGAACATATACATCGAGATGCAAAAAGCAATTATTTTGAACACGTGTAGGATAGTGCGAAAATTTTTGAACTAAGAAGAATGAAGACTTCAAGAAGTTCTCCATCCCGATGGTGGTTTTCGTGGTTTCCACCGTACAAAGAGCGAATGCTGGGATGAGTACAAATCGGCCACGACCGTACATAGCATCCACAGTTCGGTTTGGAAAAAATAATGTGGACAATGATATATTAAGTAGTATAGCCAAATGTGGGCATTTGAGAAGCAGAAGAAGAAGAAGAAGAAGAAGATATATTAAGTAGTTCTAAGTAGATTTTAATAAGGTAAACACATGGAAATACTTGACATTTGTGTCCGTACAACATGTTTATGCCGGTTTTGACCGAGTTTGTATGTATTGCAACAGTAAAATAATAATAATAATAATAATAATAATAATAATAATAATAATAATAATAATAATAATAATAATAATAATAATAATAATAATAATAATATTGATAATAATAATAGTAGTAAAAATAATTATAATAATAATAATAATAACAATAATAATAATAATGATAAGATTGCAACATACTAATACAGAAAACCAGTGCTTCTGACTAAGCGCGTAGACAATTATTCCCCATTTGTACATAGTGTTCAGTCCAATAATGTTGGCTATAATAAAAAAGTTCAATTTGTCCATCTATTCAACTCTATTTGCTTTTTAATAATGCAGAACTATTCATGACATTAAATGAGAAATCAAATTGAAAATCAACATTCATTTTTTACTATTAACATATTTTACATTGCAGTTACGTGATTGACAAGCGAATGAAACAAAATCAAAATTCAATTAAAATGTAATACTTTTAATCTAGAAAAACATTCAGTTAGACCAATGGCTCTCTGTGATTCTATATTACATTAAATTGAATTAAATTGATAGCAAACGTAGAGGGACGGAAGTTAAAATCCGTCCTCGCCTGGATTTTCTCTCGTCAGTTCAATACTAGTACGGTTAATGAGGTTTTCTAATCTTGTGGGATTAAAGGTTTCCCCGTCCACGCATACTCTACTTCTCGCCGTATCAATTAGATGATCCACTCAAAGACGAGCGAGAATAGTACTACTCATACCGTGGTCCGAGAGTAGAGCAGGTTGCCTCAATAGCCCCCCCCCTTCCCCCTCCCCGCCCGCTGCAGTAGGGACGCGTAAAAGAGGGATACAGGATATATGTAGGAGTACAGGAGTATACTGATATCTTGGGAAAGGGAAATATGGTCAGAAAACCGGCTCCTCGCTCGATGGAATGAGGGGAAAGCTACCAGCGCCACGGTAAACATTTATATTAATTATTATTATTATTATTTATTTTTCTGTTAAAACATTACAGCACATGTGTGTGTGTGTGTGTTACTGTTATTACAGAGAGGGGACAGAAAACGAGCCACAGCGGCCCATACAGTTCATGTCCTACCCCCTTAAGTTAATTGTTATAGTTATGTGGTTTAAAGCATTTTTCGTAGTCTCTGCGTTCCAGGTTCGAATCCTGGCTTAGGCATGGATGTCATGTGGCGTTTTTTCATCCTCATAATCACACACTCATCGTCTCGATTAGACTCGATGCAAAAATATGGGACGTAAAACCCCAAATATCATCATCATCTGATGAGCTGTTGAATGAGATAATTTCACCAGATTGGTTTAGATATAATTGGTATTAAGTTATATTGCTCTCACTCACGATATGAGCAGGCGTTAAATACGAATTCTGACTTCACCAATAAATTATATTTATAGATTATTAGGTTTATGAATGTTTTATAGTTAATATTTAATTACCATACATACATCACACAAGCCCTCTTGTATAAGCCACTGCTAACCAGGAATAGATCCAGTGTATCTCCTTATGTATAGTACAGATGGATATAAGAACTACCTACCGCAGACCGCTATAATATAATCTATATGAGAAAGTATCTCTATACCTTTCTCTCTCAGATAGTTTTATTTCTTAATCTAATTTATCTTATCTCTTCAATCTCTTTAAAAAAATGTTACTTTTGTATGATTTACTCTTGTTTACTGTAGCTAGTTTTCTGCTGGAACCTACGTAGTTATCATTGTACAAGTGTATAGTTCTAACGTGGTTATGTAAACGGTTGTTTACCAAATAAGGTCAAGCAGTCCTTAACCCTACATCTAATAATCACGTTAATCCGTCAAATAATAAATTACACCAAAGATTACATCTTTGATGACACTATGACAATACGTTATATGCACTACAAGTCTACAACAACACTACAACAATATACACTACACTATAACAACACGTAATACTAGATAAAACAGCTTCAGCCCTTCTATGCAGCTTGTACGACTGGCAGAGCTACATTGGACAAATTCTTGCAATTATCGTTAGTTTTTGGATAAAGAGGAATGCTTGTAAAATAAATGCTTGTTAATACACCTAGGTATTATTACGATTGTATATACATATATACATAACAAATTATATCAATACGAACCAAGCGCAGGAGAATAACAATCAGCAACCTTACAATTTGCGTGAAAGGTCTCTTGTCGTTATTAACATAAAACATCCAACGCAAACACGTCTGCCTGGGCCATGTTTGCTTTCAAACCAACTCCAACAATCAAGGGGAGGCAACTGTGAGTCGCATGGCTGACTACCTATATAACACTGGCTCGCTAGTTACATTACGGGCAAATGTGTATCGCTTTGGTATTTAATTATGCATAGAGATATTCACATCCAGACAAGAACTCACTATTGTATTATGATAGAGTAAGAAGAAAACGTAATTCATCATTTAAATCGCACTGTTCCAACAATGATTAACTTTTATCGCAAAAATATAGTACTACATCATTTTGAAATAGAATTACCAGCCTGACTTTGCATACATATTATAGTAAGGCATTTTAATAAAGCAATATTCAACACTTAAGCGTACGAAGTTTCAAACACTTTTGGAGCACGTGTATCATCTTTTATTTTATCTTAGATTGTTACTTGAAATTTGTTCGTTGAAATAGTTATGTATGTCACTTTACATAAATAACTTAGCTCAAAGGAAATATGCCCAATGTCCTATGAAATGCCCTACGAAAATCTTATAATTTTCAAAGGAAACAATTTAGTGCGAGAATTCGCTTCTGCTATAGTATTACTGAATGTGTATAGATCATGATAATGAAAACTTGAACCTTATCTGACGCTTTGTTTATTTCGTAATTATACTTATCAGTTAGGTGACAGAATGTAGTTATGTAGTCAATATGCTGACGAATTAGTCAACTTATACTGTTTGGTGCTATACTCATTACAATGGTTGTTTAATACCACAAAGCTTTCTTCTCGGAATTTTTTATTTACTTTTTGTTTACTCTTATTTACAAACATTGGATAAAATACTATGAACTGGCAAAAACTCTAGAAATAGAAACATAAATTGTATTTTGATTTTTTACGATCACAGTGCACACAAATACGTCATTTCGCAACCTTTTTTATATTTTTACCAATAATGTTTCACAAACAAATGTGCTCACAGCATACAAAATACTAGGAAATCTTTTTGTAAATATCATATCAATAAGGTGTTTACGAAGATTGATCGAAACATAACTACGTTTGCAGTCCAAAAACATACAACTCAAAACAGTTCAAAAAATACAAAATATTCTTTCATTCCTGACTTCATTCCCTCATTATTTTACCAATAAAAAAATGACAGTAAAAATACTCCAATAAATGTATCATCGTAGCCTCCATTGCTTATTCATCCTACAGCCCCGTTCCACGAAACAAATAACTTCCTCGTTAGATTTGCATAGAATGTGAGTGAGTGAGTGAGTGAGTGAGTAAGTGAGTGAGTGAGTGAGTGAGTGAGTGAGTGAGTGAGTGAGTGAGTGAGTGAGTGAGTGAGTGAGTGAGTGAGTGAGTGAGTGAGTGAGTGAGTGAGTGACGTCATTGTCATAGAGCCGCACCCACCGCCCTCGCGACGAACACACCCAAATCATGCGACTCCTGTTTACATGGCAGCGCTTATTAAGCCACTGTGTGTGTTTGTATGCACGGCAACCAGGATCACTCACGGAAATTACAATAATTTCATTACAAGGGGTGGTGGAGGGGGGTTGGCTGGAACAGCAGTCGTCACGTATGCAAAAAGAGATTCATTTTATCATAATCATGTAAACGCCCTTGTCTGCAGTTTCGAATTGGTTAGCGCAGGTTGAAATATGACCATATTTATTATGTGTCTGGTCGATTTATTGTTTTACAAAACACATACGTTGTAACCTATTTATGAGGATTACACTGATTTTATACAACACTGTAAAACGATAATACAGATAAGTTGCTGATGATAGTCCTATGTGTCATATTTTGGCAACGATGCTAATGAAACCGATGATGGTTAATATCTGAAGATGAAACAATTTAACACAATATCTCTGCCCAAACATAATTTCAAACGTTCAACTTAGCAAAGATAACTTGCCAAACCAAGAATTTCACTCGCTGGTATTCATAAAAATTAATTATCTAATAAAAATAATGACTTAATTACAGCTAGAATTCCTTATGACGTAACTACAATAGGAGGTTGCTTATTTAGCGATAGAAGTGGCTCATTGGTAACACTTGAAAGTATTATTCGAATGGTCGTTAGTTCGATGCCGCTATTACAGCCATACAACATTTCTTCGGAATATCCTAGTTTACCTATAGTTAGTCACATGAAAGGAATCCTTCAGATACAGCTGGTGTCCATCACACAATAATGATGATACATATACGACATATTATAATTAAATGTTCTGTAGTGTTGATTTCATAGCTTTGGATTGGAACATAAAACGTTACCACTCGTGTTAATATGATCTCCAGAGTTATACATTGTGGGTTAGTTTTTTGTCAAACACTTTTATTTAACGAAGAATATACATAAAATAATACCTTATCTCGATACTAAGTTAAAACTTCTTTCTTCCAAAGAAAAAAAATCTTTTTCATTATTTTTTCACTTAAAAACCTTCAGAAAATGTCTCTTCCCAAAAGCTTTAAAATAATTGAACAGTATATTTCTTCCTTCTCTGTTCATTATCCGGGACCGAGCTTTGCCATTGCATTATCCGTTTCATCTGGCACTGTTCACATCTGGCGTGGTTACTCCGGCTCTAATGAACCGCGGCCCACGACAATGTACTGACAAAGAACTTCCAATTTTATAACTAAACTCGAGCTTTTGTTGAGACTTCAAACGCGAAGACCAATGTTATATAACAGTATGCGATATCAGTCTCCCACTGACACCCACACGAACACCCACACACTAAAAAATATTTGTATTTGCTCCAACAGATTCAAAACCTGTACTTTATTTCATTATTAGATCTTTCATATTTATATGATTGAATAGGGTAGGCATCGCAATACATACAATTCATAGGTCCCACGTGAAGTCACAAATACTATTCAAATTTATTAAATAAGCCTAGTTTAGAATTTAAAAAGTAAACTAAAGTAATACAAACATTAGAAAATTAACACATCAATTTTATTTAAAAACAGGCTGAAGTTTAAAGAACTAAGAATATATGTATTCTACCACAACAACTTTCAATTGTTTATTTATGGCAACGTCAACATTTGATCACAAATGTGGCCACTACGCGCAAAGATGTGACGTACGTGCTACCTATGCTTGTCTATGATCAATTCTGAAAAACATCTGTTAGTTTACTAGAACGAATCAAAGATTCTATATTTATAGGCACCGAGATTGGCCACTGAGGGCGCTAGTGAAAACGAATGAAGCGCTCAAAGTGGCAATGTCGCGCAACAACCTGATGAAGCAGCGTCGTTCTTCCAACGTTGATAATGGCAAATTGTGAGAACTGTTTAATTCAATACGGCTTTTAAAATTGTTGGGCAGATAATGAATCACATAAGTCAATCCATCTTTTAGTTTGAATTCATAGTCGGCCCCTACACCTAGGGGCACCCATTGTTGCTATGGATCTGTTTCGTTGATGGGAAATAACATGGAAACAACTGTTACCTTGGTAACAATGGGCGCCCAGGTGTAGGGGCGCCCAGGTGTAGGGGACTATGAATTCCAACCAGACGTACAAACAAAAAATAACACACAACAAACACAATCAAAACAAGAAAATAATTTACAAAACAAAAACACCAAACAAAACAACAAAACAAAATAAATACACATAACCAAGAAAAAAACCAACAAACACAAAACAAAAAACAAGATATATCACAATGATATCCAGCACTATTTTCAACCACGGAATGAAATCTTGATCAGTTAGTTGCTAAATTTTGCCACATGTACCGCTGTATGTACTAACACACGGTACCTGAAGTTCACTATAATATATCATTATTTTACAGTGCGGCTTGTATGTCCAACTGGTATTGACGACAATTTGTAGAAGAGTTATTATTATTATTTGTTATGGGTTGGCACAACTCGATTAAGTTAAAAAGACATAAAGAAAAAGAAAAGTTAGAAATCCTTACTTCAGCGAACTTATTTTCACATTCTAAAATTTCCATTTCGCAGGATGTCGATTTTTCTTCATTTTATATTGGTAACAAGTTCTCTTTTAAAGTCAATCATATTTTTATCTTTCCTCGCCATCATCCAATTTCCTGCTCGTCGCGAAGAGAATGCTTTCATCTGTAGGTTTCGCATCGTAAGATTTCCGAAGATTCGCCCCCTCACCCCGCAATCTTCTACCCCTCCCCCCCGGTTGAAGCAGAGCTGGCTCTCAATAATGGAGCTTGCTCACAGCAACCATTAAGCGAAATTCACTCCCAGAGTTCAATGGGTGCCAATGATGTTAATGTAAGGGTTGTTCCTTGTCCTACTTTGGTTCATAATGGAAAGAGAATTTAGACTAATTTGAATTGCGATTTTCTTTTGTTCCACGAACCTCTTTCGAATTTGTATCGTGAATTGTTATAATGGCGAACGAATGGTTACGTCAAAGGAAGTGAACAGAAAACTATTTACGATTGCTTCGGTATTTTACTAATGGTTTGAATCGTATCGTGTGTCCTAGACAGAATAGAAAGCGTTTGGTCGAATCAGTATAAACTTACCCCTTCACTATCATATTTACATATGTTCGCAATTGTTTAGCAACTGCAGTACCTTAATGCCCTAACATGCAACCAGTGCTTCTTAATATGACACATGGGTACCATTTGTTGTACGTTTGAAAGAAGAAAAACAACATTTTACTAAAAACAATCAAATTGTATATGCCCAAGAAAAGAGTAAAATAAATTTGAGTTATTGATTGAATAATCAAGTACCGTGCTGTGCAGTACACACGTCTGTTTTTGACAATAGTTTACACATTGTATATTTATAACATATAATTAAATAATAAATTACTTTTCCAAATTTAAAAACAAATGCCAGGTAACATTCTTTAAAATTCACGCTTGTTTTAATTCATTATTCGTTATGAGCAATTCGGGGTACGTTTCTCAATAGTATTTTCTTTGTTTAAATATGGCGATTTAAAAACCACAATAAAAACGAATGAGAAGCTTAATGATAAAAAATATCTTGCATCCATATTTCGTTAAATAGCACCAACTTATCAAAAGAACATTTTTGCAAAAACCACAACGACGTGCCCTATGAAAGATATTAACATTATTCTGCCTGCCATTAAAACATTTCGTTTCATTGTTTTGTTTGAATTTCAAAAATAAAATGTTTTATTTGCACGGGTTTCGCAGAGAAGATGCTCGTTTTCAGTTTCCAAGAGTCAGGCACAGAAGGTGACATCCAGCTTCATTACTTCTAGGAAAGAGCAGCTTTTATTGGAGTCAGCAACTTAGTTTTTGCTACGAGGGTTCTCTTAGTCCGGACTGACGGATCGTTCGGGAAGGAATCAATACGCGCAGAAAACGTCTATACCAACATAGTTTAGTTGAACTCGTCCAACGCTGAAACAAAATAAGTAGTACTTAAATTAGGAGAATACTTAAATGAATATAATTTCTATATGATGTATTGAATTGAAAGAGGTAAATTGACCAGAACTTGAAACAAATTACACCACATGTGAATTTTGGCTATGTACTATTTAAATTTAAATGCTAGTATGGTCCAACGTCTCACATTGTCAGTTTTTGTCGTTTTGTGGTCAATTTGCACCAGTCTAGCAAGTTTCGAATGAGTCATTGGTTCAATTTTATGTCGCAGTTAGTAAACGTATTTGATTTTCTTGTTTTCACTTCAGCATTCAAATCGCCGGGGACTCTTACATACAAATATTCAGACTTTTAAATTAGCATGATTATTTCAAACGAATTACATAATATTGTAAAATACTTGTTTGGAGACATCAAATATTTAGCAATCGTTTCTAAAATTAAATTTGTCAGTGGTTGAAAAATATCAAGGTGTTTGCAAAGTTTTGAATACTTGTCTTTTGTGGAGTTTTGTAATTATATAATATTTCTTCAATTATTTTAAATGAATTACTTTTAAACTTATCTCCTAGAATCAAGTAATAGATCTAGATGTAAGTTCTTCAAAACAAAAATCTATTTTCCATAATATATTGAACTGTCGGTCTAAGCGGCAATGTAATAATCAATATCACACACTAGAGCTTTATATGATTTTATTAAAATTATACACTTGTATTTTGATTCATTTTTCTTGTATTGATTGTTCAATTTGTTTGATATTATTCAATTCGATAAATAAAGATGTTACTTCAAACTTTTGTCTTGGATGAAAATATTAATTTATATTCTTTTGCCCGCCAGTTTTATTGGGTTGTCATACATATCATACTAGTTACGGTTATAAAAGCGATTCTCTTGTAGGATAAATGATACATCATACTAACATGTGTTATAAGAACAACTTATTACGTATTATCATAGTTCGTACGTTTGGTTTATGCAAATACGATGATATTTAAGGCACGTACGGTATAATGTGTTTGCGTGATACAACCTGCAGAGCTTAGTGACAAAATTATTACAACCTTGTTAGGACTGAATTTAACATTTTAAGCCCATGGCATACTTAACCCACGCAAAGCGTTGTTACATCGAAACTATGTGTGAGGTAGCGCAAATCGTAGGTGCACATAGTCCAAGGTCAAATGCCTGACTATGATACAAACTTAATGTGGATTTAAATTGTTTAAATAGTACGTTCTTTAATTATAATTGCATTCCTTCAATATTAGTTAAGTAGAACAAATGTATTCTATATTGCAATCATTGTCAATCTTATATTCATTGACAGTATAACCTTAACAGTAACACTCAACTCTTACAAATACCTTTAGTTTCAATACTCAAATTTCAAAAATTATTTTTTTTCTCTCAGAACAAGATATTTTTTTAAAAACTAGAATCTAAAAGATTATTTCGTTAAAATTACATGTTTCATATAATTGTATCTAAAATATTAATTTAACAAATAATAAAATAATTTGTGTGTTTGTTTTATCTTTTCGTAATATTTCAAAATTATTTTCGTACCCTGATTGTATTCAATTCTTCGTCAGAGTTTGAATACCAGTGTCACTATCTGGCGGCACTCATGAGATCAAGACAAACATTCACGTACCTCTTCAATGAAATCCGCTGACATCTTGGATTGAATTACTCTCCTAGTATTCCCGGGCAGTCTATTTGCGACATTTGGAAGCCACTAATTTGTTATGGTTATGATAATTTCCTGCCAGGGTGCGATCGAGAGAGAGAGAGAGAGAGAGAGAGAGAGAGAGAGAGAGAGAGAGAGAGAGAGAGAGAGAGAGAGAGAGAGAGAGAGAGAGAGAACTCCAGAGACTGAGCAAGAAAGGTGTAACGATCCACCATATTGCGCTATGGAGAAATCGACTTTGCATTCTGGAAGTAACTTCACCAAATTGATGTGCGGCATTTAAAATACAGACATGACGCCATAAGGTATATTAACGGCACAAACACCTAGAAAATCACAATGGGAACACAATATCATTACACTCCATTTAAAAGCATAAATACAACCATAGGAAACGTGTATGAATGATTTTAAACTTTATGCTTACGCTGGGAAATTAATTTGTTCCATAGTTTATAGTTAGTAAGTTGGAGTGGACCCAGTTTGAACACAATGCTTATTCACACGCAATGCGTCGAGCAGGAAACCCACGCAAATCATTTCCGAGTGCAGAAGACATTTTGATGGTTTTTCAACTTACCAATGTTCTAAAATGGTTTTGAAGTTAGTTTTTTGTTGACTTAAGTAATTAATCATATTTAGATATTTTAATTAGTAGCGTCCTTCTGTATTATTATTATTACTATTATTATTATTTGAGCCAGTTGTGTTTTGTGTGTCTTTCAAATCGTGTTTATGTATTACGCATAAAATATCGCTACTAAATAGCATGGGCATAAAAAAATATATGCATATATCTTTGTTGATAGATATCAAGATTTTATTTTAATGTTCCATTTAATGAGTTTTTTCAATTAAAATTTTATAAAACTTTTATTAAAATTTGTATTAAACATTTTTAAGCAACAAACCATCATAACTATAAATTTAAATAAAGATATGGACCGTTTTCCAAGTGGGATTTAACTTGGTATCAAGCGAGCTTCTAACAAAGAAAGGATGTTTACAATAGAATCTTCATCTCAGACCTGCAACAGTTTGTGAGATAACACTGTCGTAAAAAGAAGCATTTTGAAGAACGTAAACGAAACTCTAGGTAGTAAAGATAGGACTGTCGGAATATTCTTACCGAAAGAACATTGACGTCTTCACTTAAATTTAACAACGTAACTTCATAAAATAAATGAGTAAGGAGGACGATGTAATGTTTTTAGGAAACGTACGCTAAACAAAATGAGAGAGTATTTCGCTAAAAGTGTATAATTTTTAAAGTGCTTGTTAATGTACGTAAAGTTGTGATTCCATTATACTTCCACAAGAACAAGAGTGACTTAAGGGGTGCAAATGAGATCAAATTTTAGTCAACGTTATCAGAAGGGGTCGTAACATGCAGTGCGCGAGTAGTCTTATGTACAATGAGGTTACGTTGTTTGATAGGTTAGGAAAAACGGGAATTCTACCCTGCGGAATTCGTGATTTGTGCTCATTAAAATTGCTTTAAACCTTTAACAGCTTTAAAATTGTCACAAAATGAAACAAAATATTAATCCCCTATAGAATTGAGCCCTTCGTTCTTATGAATGTCTCTTTGTTCCGCAGTGCACGTGGACATACTCACAGGCTACACTGTTTATAGTAAAACTACGTGAAATTAACGGAATTTAGTTTTCTCAGGACAGCTTGAAACCATGGATAATTATTAATATTAGTGCGATTTTGCATCGTATGCGATATGAGTTCTAGTATTATAGCAAGTTAGGTTCTTATTTTTTATTCACATTTGAATAATGGAAATCCGAAAACAATCCTACATGTAACAAGGTTAGAAAAGTCAGCCATTAATTCTTTCGAAATCGCACGGCTGGATTACTTTTTTGTTTTATTTTGTGCTACTTTGATTTGAGTAAAACTCATAAATTGTGCTTGGTTTCAATTCTATACTTTCAGTATTTTCTGCAAACAAATTTCAATAATGCTACCCCACATCAAAAATGTGTCAACAAGGTCCAATTTGGAACTGAAAATGGAATATTCTTCACAAAAATGTGTTTTGTCTTATTTGTTATTTTGTATGGTTCATAATTTTAATTTTCGTAATAATTTCAAAGTAAATTTGAAATAGGCCTACTAACACTGATATTTACAATATAACAAATTTTTCGCAGAGTGTTTTCTTAAGAACCCAAATTTGTTATGTTTTTCAATTTTTACATAGTGTAGGATTGAGATATTATATGGAAACGGTAATTTACGCTGTTGAAAGATAAGCGGTAGTTGCATCCCTGTCCAATGTAGAATGAGAGTGAAAAATTGAGAATGATATTGGGTTGTATCAATCAGTGGGCGAGAATTCAGTTCCTTGAAGTCGATTCCTGGAAATGAATTGGTAATAACTATACACAGATATTGTTATAATAACATAAAATAACAAGCAAATATGTCCTTGTATTTATAAATCATATTCACTAAAGAAATTATTTTATAAACAAACAAATTATTTACCATTATTTTCTTCGTCAAAAACGTAATATTAGACTAAAAAAACTTGTCTTACACATCCTTATAAATGTAATTTATCGATCACTTACACTAATTAAAGCTTCGTTGAAATACCTCAGATTGTAACACAAGATAATAGCTGTAAGAAACTGATTGTTGATACGGCTCTCAAACCAACTAAGATCCGAGAAATAGTTAAATTCAACCAACCGACTTCTGAGTGAAACTGCTCAGTCACGTGTCCTTAAAAAATGTCAAACTTACAACCTTTTCATTCTATGTTTCTCCACCTGTCCATCAACGCCTTTCACGATGTCTGTTTCGGTTATGCTGATTCCTTCTCTTAGTGTGTGGCAATTTGAGCTTCCTTGTGTTCTACGGACGTGTAAAGAATATGAAACGATAGAGGGCAGCCAGACGTTTGCCAACTCGAGCCCGTAGTTTGCGAGCGAGGGAGAAGAAGCCTCCAGCGATGGAGATTGCCACAGACGGACGCCAACAACCGAGGGCGTCGTATCAAATTCCGAATCGAATGAACCTAAGACGTGATGTAACTACAACTCTCTTCGACCTTAGTTACAAACTTCGCTAATTTCCTGGCTCGTTTTCTCGTTGTGGAAGATATTTGAGAAATATCGGTCATTTAGCAACAACAAACGTATATGTTATTGTTTCAATACACATTGTCAACACACCTCCATTATTGACTGAAGTTTTAATAGATTTTATCCACTGCGGATCCATAAAACAAGTTAAAATTATCTTTAGTGTATATTTCAATCTATGTCTACTTCTCCTATTTTTTCATTATACTGTTCAATTAATAATTTTTACGAGACGGCTTCCCAGTAAATACTAATTCGTATCCAGAATCCAGATATTACTAGGCACAGTGTATGCATTGTCCAAGCTCAGTAAATCTCCTTGTAAAAGTTAGGTTAAATATTTTTTACAAATTATAAACAAATCATAGTTATTTTTACATTTTGAAAACTTAGTATTATTATATGTTAGTCTAGTAAAACACGGTCCCTACGTTTCAGGTTCGTATTCTGTCTTGGTAATGGACGTCATAATGGTTTGTTTTTAATCATAAAATAGATGTCACCAAATTCATCGTCTCCTTTAGCATCTTTGCCAAAGTATGGGACAAAAACACTAAATATTACCATTGTTTTGAAGTAATTTATTAATGTATGGATGGATTGATCTCCGTTTAGGTTATCGTCATTCATGACTATTACCAACGAGGAACATGTTTTATTTAGTATATGCTGGGGTGAAAGCTGCCCTACTACGATATTTTCATCATAACAATTCGGTTTTGTTTTGTTTTTATAAAACGTGTATTTTCAAATCTTTATGGCATTATAAAGTGGTTAACAAAAATAAACTGAACATGAATATAATATAATTATGATAACAGATTGTACATATATCAAAACTAATTAGCTTTAAAGACCTTTTCTAATGGAGTAAATGTTCTATTTGGCCTTTTACTTTTACAACATTCCAATTTGTTGCAATTAATTTCAATAACTAATAACGCAAGCTGAAATTACAGTTCGTTTTAGGTTTCATCCATCGAACTAAAACGGCTTCTGCAAACCGGAACACAGAACTTAACACTGGGATTTTATTAGACCATCAAAACTTTAATTGTTGAGATAATAATGTTGAGTTTACAAAAATTATATTTAAAAAGTATATCTTTGTAATAATTACATTACACAACACTTTAATATCTCTAAACGTTGCTCTTTGTAGAATAGAGGTTAGTATTTTCACGACAAAAAGATAGCGTTTTGAGTAATAATTAATGAGCCTCTTATTTTGTTTCACCATAATTTGTTTGAAGTATTTTATGAGAAACATTACGTTAGAACCAGTGTACCGTATAGGGTTTGGTTGTGTTTTACAAAACAAAGTAAAACTTTATAATAGAATTGTGAAATCAGAGGCCACAGAAGTAAAATACATTTTCCACTCGAATCGTCTTTATTTCGCCGGTGCCAAAACAAGTTTTATCTCTAAAGTTAGATGCTACATTAATTAGAAGTAGGAAACCGAATATAAATGTTACAAACGTTTTCTAGTTGGCTCACAAAGCTTGCTTAATGAGCTGAATGTGATAAAAGCGTGTTCAATTTTCAAACAAAGTTGTATATATTCTTTAAGCCACTCGATTGGACGGACGGACATGTACCCCAGTTAGTTTACAAAAGGGATAAACGGTGTCAGTTGTTCGGCTGTCGTATAAAGGTAGTGAATATTACGATAATGAGTTACGTTGTTGGATGCACAACGTAACGTTACGTTGCAATCTTAACTGTAAGTGCTCACATGTTAACTGTAAACGTTTTAGTTGTACGTTCGGTGTTAGTGGTTAGTTAAATTATAAAATACCGGTATTTCATTTGCTGAAATGAATTGAAAAGTAAAATTACCGGTATTCATCTACTTCGTGCAGTAGTACTACTGTAGGCGTAACTTATTAATTACACTGGTTAATATATAACTAGTATAGCCCGATCATCACACTTTATATTTTGAGAATGTCTCAATCTTTGCTTTTCTTGTTTGATAAGAATGTTGAATATGTTTTGATATTGTAACAGTAAATTTGTTTAGTTATTCATTGCACACTGTACCAACCGGACTTAACCAATATCCCCAATCAAAAGTATTACGGAGAACATTTTTACAGTGGAAAGTGGGATCGGGCTCTACCACATAATAGTACAGTCATAAGGTAATAAGGTAACTTTCAAAGGTATTGGTTATATAAGTAATCGTTAAAACCAAGCAAAGGTTTTATGTATATTACTGAAGATGCGTGTCAAAACCTTGTGTAACAGAATGAGTGTCAAGTCACAAAAATCATTTGAACCATCTGCCATTTATGTTGATGCACACCTTTGAATAACCCTAGAGTTTGGAGCTATCGAAGAGACAGGACCATTAAACCACCAACGCCAGAACGCCATATCTATAATAAAGCATACTAGTAGATATCTCAATGAAGTTGTTACTCTTCCATCTTAATGGATCTGCCAGCTAATACATACTATGAGTGTGTCAACACTTAGGGCCCATGCATAGAACAGTTTCAGATTCGGCAACCACCAGTCACAGAACGTCAAATTGATATCCGGGCGGCCATAAGTGTCAACAATCAGGCACTAGGCACTTTTAATAATATCACACGCGATGGAAGAACAGCAGTGTAGTTTACTTTTGTCATGATAGTCAACACCAAAATTAATTAATGCAACATAACTGTGTAGTGTTGAAAACTGGCTACTACCTGGGATTTCGCATGAAGGTTTTATTATCGACATATTTAACAAAAATACGTTCAAGCTGGACCGATAATAAAGCCAGCGAACAGTAAAAATAAATTTAGTGCTACAGTCTAATACAGTGTATATGCCTTGATAAAATGTTCAGAACTTCAATGGAATACCTGATGCGACGAACGGACCGACTGCTAGAGCGTGAACAAATTTATGTCTAGACTTTTACCCTTGAATGCGAATTGCGAACGAACGTATGGACAAGATTTGTATAAAAATGTCAGTGTATATTCAAACATTTTGTTACGTCGTCTGAAATGTTTTAGTTTATTATTATTATTATTTATTGATCTATAACTCAATACAATTTAGTAAGCATAGAAAGGAAGGTTCCTGTTCTCAACTGATATGCTGGCTGATTACTCAACACACATTGCCAATGTACACATTAATTTACATTAATACAATTAACAACAACATTACATACAACACATTACATTACATTGCATTATTAACAACATAATATTAATTAACTTTATTTATTTGAAATTTACATTTTTAGACAATCGAAAATATATTAAAAAGATTTCCTTTTTTGAACTCATTAATATTAAACATTGAGACAATATTTAAAACATTTATTTGTGACCTTGAAACAGAAGTTAGGCACACTCCCACAGTCGCAATATTCTCGCCTTGCTCTAGGTCATAAAGCGTCCCATCCCGTATTCGTACATACGCCACTTTACTGATTGCCACTTTTACCGCTTCCCCCATATAACATATTCGATTCATTCTTTTTTTTGTGAGACACCATCAATAATATTGTCTTCGTCAGTGGTTTGTCCTGTCCACGCTTCGTTGATTCCTTGACAAACTCTCTATGATGGTGGCCGAGGAAGAGCAACGATAATAGATGGAGGATCGAAACAGAAGAGAGACGAAATTGGTTATTGTAAGACAGATTGTCCTCCATTTCGTTCCTACTTTTACGACGCTGGATGAAAAAAGCGGCAAGCAATGGTCTCAAATGTAGGGGCCAAATGGGTTAATGTGGTTTAGTAGTAACTGCATTCAGGATAGGGGGGGGGGGGGGGGGGGTGCTAACGTAAATACGTTTTCCACTTAGGGGCTCGCTCTTTGCACGAGCGGATGGCTCTACCAACGTGCGCTCAACTCGCATTTCAAGAGTAAAAGGGTGAGTGGATGCCAAACTTCGTTTAATCTGACAAAAAAATATTTTTTCTATTTCATATAATTTTTTTAGAGTGACGAGCTCGGATGTCGGATGTCTATTGCTACGAAAGCAGCAACGAACATGTGTCTTCTTTTTAGACACGAACGTCTAGTATCACGTTTGCTGATTGGGCATGTACATACATTTATATTTACAGAAAAAATAAAACATAACAGAGAGGTTATATTAAATCATGTGCAAGTCAACCCTTGTTCGGGATTATAACCCATTGGAATCCAATTGGAATTCCAGCTGCCGAATTATTTTCCATCTAAATATGAGAGTGTATGTAATAAAAAAATCATTTTTTCCAGGATGAATATAAACATTGAACCAAAAATCGAAATATGGGTTTTTCATCTACTAATTCAGCTACTAATTTAGCTTCTAATTCAGCTACTAATCACATAATGTAATCTTGGAATTTACTGTGTAATTATGTTCATTTAATGCCACAGCTGTAATAATATCACAGGTCGACCAGTTTATGATCGTATTATCATAACAAGCTAAATAATGACTATAAATTGTTTGTTAGTGTAAAGGCGGACTTACTGTTGCAATCATGACAGCATAGCATACATAGCGTAGCATAGCAAAGCAACGCTAATGCTTTATCTAGAGTCTAGATCTACCATAATGCCGCAATATTCTTAGAACTTTGATTACCTCCGATCTAGTCTTCCTGAGTCCTAAGAAGGACTGGAACACGGATGACTCCTACTATTTATTATACAATTTTAGTTTTACAACTACAATTTATTTATCATCGTCAGAGTACAGTGTATTGTATACCAATGCTACACTCCTTAAAAACTGTCAAAAGATAGCGCTGCTAACTTGGTAAGAGAGTGGCTATGTGATTGTTCGCTGCCATGGCTTTAATATGTTTACTCTAGATTTAGTGGTCATCGTTGCCGAAACCATAGAAATAATACGGCTGAATCCACGTGACTCGGCGAGCCAATCAAAAAAGTTTGGTCACCCTCTTGGCCACAATAATATATATAAACTCACAAGTATTATTGAAAGCGCCATTTTTAAATTCAACAAAAACTCAGCTAAACATCACGTGTGCATAGCTTATGGCGTTTTCCAATAGCATGCAGCACTCTGTGCGATTGGTGCCCCTATTGAATTGTTGTGTATTGTTATTCTAAGGTTGGAATTCATAGTCAGCCCCTACACCTAGGGGCGCCCATTGTTACCAAGGTAACAGTTGTTTCCATGTTATTTCCCATAAACAAAACAAATCCATAGCAACAATGGGTGCCCCTAGGTGTAGGGGCCGACTATGAATTCCAACCTAAATGTTATAGGTGCACTCAATGCGGTCAAATGCGGCCATTGGAAAACGACATTAATGTTGTAGCCACCAAATCTTTAATTCTAGTGCCATATACCGTACACGTTTCTAATGAAGGAAGGTGACAGAAAGCTGAACTACGCTATAATACTACGCTTTGGTAAAGTCTTGGAAACCAAAAGAACAGCATCCGGCTCAATAAAGGACGCGTTTAATGAGAACTGAGTGACAACCAATACACACAATCGTATTGTGTTATTTCTTTGTGTGAACATCGACTGCTTTCCTGGGACCTCTCACAATTATGTAAGGTTTGCCGGCAGACGTTGTCAGTTCGTAGTATTTGGGTTGGGTCAGCATTTATCCCCACATCGGAAATGCATTATGGTAGTGGATATATTTGTGGATGTATTTTTATATAACAACAATACCCGTTGCAACACTAAGGCCGGCACGCGCCTAACAGGTCCATCCCTTTGGCTCTTTTGTTGCATTGTCCTACCGATATGTCCATTTTCGACCTCCTATTCACTGTTGATCTTTACAAAACCCCGGCTGCTGTTCTATTGGTTTCCAAGACTGTACTATAAGTAAATAAGAATGATATAATTTGTGAAGATATTTAGTGCAAGAGTGTCGAATGAGTAAAGGTGACCACCAATATATGAAATGCGGTCTTAGTGTAGCCGGGGGGGGGGGGGGGGGGGGGGAGTGGTGATAGACTCAACTAAGTTATTCACGAAAATGTGTAGCGAATAGTGGTATTGTAGTGCACGCCTACATACCCAAACTTCAAGATGAAAAGCATGCATTTGTATTTCGGTATCGTATTATTTGTCGTTAGAATTCTTTTTTTGTTTATCAATAATTGTGATAGGGAAATTTATGTTCGTGATTAATTACTGTATTTGTTTAGATTTTTATTTGTAAATATACGCAGTTTCAAAAATAAAGCCGTGAGTAAATATTACCTTTAAAAAATCATAGAATGTTTTGTAGAAGTCTATACTGTTTGTTTGTTTGAATTCATTTTAAACGAAAATAAAAATCACTTCCATGTTAACTTATTGTTATACAACCGCATGTTTTATGTACCCTCTGTCTAGATATTTTTAATATCAAAGGCAAACAATGCTAAGCTAACAAAAATAGATTATGAGAAGTCAAAAAATGCGTCAAAAACAGGCCCTGGATTTAAAATTCATAAAGTAAATCTGTGTGACGTGTGTGCCGGTGTTTGTGTTCAAATGGAAAAACATAAAACATGAATGTATGGATCTTTCATTAATATTCCCCTATACATGCTGGTGTCATGAACCAAATTATCTTGTTGAACGTGAATTACATTATTATTTTCACATATTATATTGTTAACGTTGCAATAATAACAAAAAAACAATACTATTTTTCAGAATGAGATATTAATTGCTGTCGTGTGTTAATAGGATTGTTTAAAAGTTGACTAATCATTGTCTTTTTCTTCAGCACATAGCTTGACAACATAGTTTGTAATGTATCAATTTAGAAAAAAGTAATGATAAATCTAAAGGCGAATTCACAATGAAAATTAACAATAGTGCTTAACCTAAAACAGTGACTGACTCTTTAAACAACTGTCTACATTATAAGTTAATTGTGACGTCCGGTTTTTGGCCATACGGGAGAGAACAGTTTTAACTATAATATGTCTATAGTATGTAGGTCATACTAAGGTTATTATTACTAAACACAGTCCGGGCTTGAGAAACAATGTGAATGGTTGTAGTCGGTATTCGCCGTTGTCCAAAATGTGTCTACCCTTTGTTTGAGAGACATCTGAACAACATGTCCGGGTGGGAACCATAGATCCAGAGCCCATTCATCTACAGCGTATCACAAGTCTGGCCCTACTTAAGTATTAGCATGGCATGGTTGTGATAGTCTTTGTGACATATTTATCACCTAATTTGGGATTAGGCAAACTGATTGGGCACATTGTTACGGGATGACCGTTATGTGTGTAGGCCTAGGCCTCTACTCCACTGTGGTGTCTACTCTAATGATACTGACAATTACCGCAGTCACCCTGAATGTCCGTCAGCCAATGGGTGTGGCCCATTAGTGCTAAAGCTTCAACCCGCTATACCTGACCTTGAAACCGGTAGACATAAAAAGAAAATCAGGTGAAATTACTTTTATGCAATTCTGCGCAAATAGTTACTGACATGTTCGTTGAAGTAAAGTAAACTTCTTAAATTTATAAAATACTTTAATCATTCAACAATTATGATACGATGTAGTATTGCCTGTGTCAAAACAAGCCACAAAAACAGTGCTGATTCCATTCGCTCTATCGATAATCCCGAGTAAAAGCTCTCTGTGGATTTCGTCAGTGTATACAAACTAAGATTTTCTAAAATGGTGGCATCTTTTTCACAGATCCGCACCCCTATAGTAAAACAGACTAAAAAAACAACGTATATACATTTATATTTGATGTATAGATAAAACTATCTCCAGAGTCAAAAGAAAGTCTTGAATCTTAAAACGTATAAGTATCTTTTAAGTTTGCTGTTTTGACATTCCAAGTGTAGAAGAAGAGATTAACATAGATTTAACATAGATTTAAGGAAAGAGACTATGTATGCAAAACAAGTCAAAGTACTGTTTAAACGATTAGGTGTTGTACAAGTTATCAAAGACTTTACTAGAATTGCACAAATAGCCAGTAAGGGTAGTGATAGGAAAATAACGACTAGCACATTGATTGACTATGTAATTACATTCGTTGAAGATAGTGACACGTTTGAAACTGAGGTGTTGGATATTCCTGTGTCAGACCACAGACTGATTAATATTAAGTATGTTAAATCTATTAATCGAGGAGGACTAGGGTACAGGATAAACAAAAAACGAACCATCTCTTTTAGGAATTATAAACAATTATTCCTTTCCACAGAGCAAAAGGAAATTTTTGTCAAAGATATCTATGAAAAGAGCTGGCCAAATATTGAAGAGGGTACAAATCTTGATGCAATGCTAGACGAATTAATTTCAAATCTAAATGAATCTGTGGATAAATATACTAGCATAAAAACATTTAAGGTTAAGGAAATACATTCCAGTAACATATGGTTTGATAGTGATATTAAAAAAGCGCAAACTATTCGAAATTACTGGTTTAGAGAAGCAAGAAGGAATAAAAGTATAAGTGCATGGGAGATATATAAAGGTAAAAGAAATGAAGCAACTGCATTAATAAGGAAAAAGAAGAGATCTTACTATGCAGAAAAAATATCTGAATTTAAAAACCAACCAAAAGAGATGTGGAGGATTTTAAAAATGTTATATAAAGGTAAACAAGGGGAAGAAACTAAAGACTTATATTTCAATAACAAAAAAATTTGTGGCAAAGAAATGATTGCTGAAAGTTTCAATAGTTTTTTTATTACCAGTATAAAAGAAATAGTTGATAATATTAATGTAGGCCTAGATATCGGGAGAGCCACACAATTTGTAAAGGTTAACGAGATTGATATGATGGAACAGTTTAAAGAAGTTGAAGTATGTACTGTCGTGAAGGTAATCTCAGATAAATTAAAAGATTCTACTCCATGGCAAGATGGAATTAACCCAAATATAATTAAACTAGCATTAAGTAACATTAAATTTAAATTAACTGATATAATAAATAAATCATTACAGGATGGCGTTTTTCCTAGGATGTTAAAATCAGCAATAATAATTCCTATACCTAAAATAATTAATACGACTGACATAGAAAATTTCCGTCCAATTAATACATTGCATATTTTTGAAAAAGTTTTGGAATATGCTGTCAAGGATCAAATAAATGAATTTATTGTAAGAAATAAGATATTGGTGGATGAACAATCAGGTTTCCGGGACATGCATGGATGTGAAACGGCCATTCAGTTTGTATTAAATGACATTAAGAAGGAAATGGTAGACAAAAAGTTCACCATAGCAGTGTTCCTAGACTTAAAAAGAGCATTTGAAACGGTAGACCGGGAAATATTAATAAGAAAATTAGAATTATATGGCTTTAAAGGTACAGTGCTTAAATGGATCATATCGTATTTAGAGTTAAGAACACAAAGAGTAAAGTATGGAGATTTCATCTCTGAAGAAAAAGAAAATAAATTTGGTGTCCCTCAAGGATCTGTGTTAGGTCCCTTGTTTTTCTTACTGTACATAAATGATTTGGGGAATGTCCTTAAATATTGTAAAATTTATTTATATGCGGATGACGCTTTAATTGTATGTAGTGGTAGAGACATGATCCAGTTGGTAAAAAATATAAATTTAGATCTGAATGCAATGGAAATCTGGTTTGGAACAAATAAGATGAAACCAAACGTAAGTAAGACTAAGGCGATGGTAATAGGTACTAAATCAGTTCTCTATAAAGTTGATAAGAACATGATTAGCATAGAAATAAATAATGAAAAGATTGAACTTGTGAATGAATTTCTATACTTGGGTGTAATTTTTGATCAGAATCTAAAATTCAAACTTCATGCAAATTACATTATTGCTAAGATGTCAAGGAAGGTGGGACTATTAAGGAGATTAGGTGGATGTTTAAATACTGAATCAAAAATTAATATTTATCAATCAATCATAGCGCCACATGTTGATTACTGTAGTTCAATATTATTTATGTTAGATAAAAACGAAATTGATAAGATCCAGAAAATCCAAAATAGGGCCATGCGCTGTATTCTAGGAGTTCGGCGTGACACTTCAATAGCTAAAATGTGTGAGGTATTACATTGGCTTAGGATTAAACAACGTATAGTGCTTAATACACTAGTGCTTATTTTTAAGTTAACACATGGACTTGTCCCTGACTATTTAAGTAATCTAGTAATAAGGAATAATGAAATCCATCATTATAATACAAGAAAAAATACAAATATTTTTGTTAAAAGAAATTCTAATAAAAAAGTAGAGGGAGGTTCATTGTTTGAAAAAGGTATACGTATTTTTAACCGCATACCCCTTGAAATTAGAAAAGGTAGTATAAGTAGTTTTAGAAGAAACTGTTGTAAACTTATTAATGAAGGAAAATTAGTAGCCTTCCCAGGTGAAAGAGTATTTTACTGGGACAAAATTTAGTTTAGTATCTTATATTTTATTTATTTTATTATGTTTGATGGGCTTGTATGTATGTATGTATGTATGTATGTATGTATGAAATAATGATGTAATGTAATGATGCAAAATAGCAAGATATGCCATAATTAAGAATACTACTACTACTATAAAGATAAAACGCATTATACATTAATGTGTGCTAAAGTATGAATGTATATATTTATTATTGAGATATTCCACAGAGAAACTAGAACCATAGTCATCAGAGTAAGAACTTGCAATGTAACATAATGTTAAAGTGTAGCTGTGAAGTACTCGCAGAACTCTGAGATAATTTGATCAATGGGTCGTATAAAGTGGCAGTTGGTCGTTGAGTTACAGGGCGAGTAATTGAAAACTTATCTTGCTCTGCAAGACAGAGGAAAGCGGGTAGTGCGAGACTTACATTATTACTGAACGAAAACCAATCGTTTTATAGCAGTATTTTAGTAACTTAATATTCCGGGAACTATTTTAAACTAAGATCATAACCAAGGAAGTGCCATAAAGTAAACGGGCTAGAATCTTATCGTTGAATTATTTACATTTAATGAATTCCTAAGATTTATATCATTTGGATACAGTTATGATCATGTCACGATAGGTATACAACATTTTGATTGCATTTACATTTTATTGAGTATTACACTTATAAGCATAAGTGCATCATCAGACAGAATATGTATTTAATCCTAACAACTCATCTGGACTCACCCGCCTCACTCAGTTATCATTTGGATGTATCTAATTTACGAATCAATACACATGATGAGAAATAACGATCAGATGTGCATATCCGATACAAGATGAAGAGAAAAGATCTTAATAAATACGCGTTCCATCTTTACGTTGATTTACACTTAAAGCGCAAAACGTACATATTTATGATCTATTTTGTGTTCGTGGATTCAATGTGTGGATCCAATGTATGAATTGTTATGTTTTATGCAATATGTTAGGAATATATTTAAAATGTATAATCACTAGTGCGCAATAACTAACTTAGTTGGAATTAATTATAAAACAAGTCTATGAATTATTACGTAAACAGTTTAACGCTAATACATTAGAATCTAAATAATGTCACTTACCAGTGAATACGTGATAGGGTCTGGTATTATAAACAAATAATAACCGCTTATTTTTCTAAATACCGTTCTACCATTCAAACAACAGCATTCCTCTTTGAATGTGTAACTAGGGCATGTTTAAAATAAAGCAATTGAAACTATTTTGTGATGGTGTAACACACCGATTCCATGTAATTAATATTTCTGCCAGAATTAAACAATCATGAAAAATAATGTGGTTAATGTATGTATTTACATTTAATTGTATGTATTTGATTGTATTATGTATGTGTATGTTTAAGTCTGTATTGAAAATTTAAATTAGGTGTATTATATTAACAAATAACAACTGTTCTTTTTGGTCCGTTACAGAGCAACCGTAGAACATAATCCTAAATCTATAGCGAATATGATCGTATTCCATTTTGGAACGGTATAATCTTAGATGGTATTTTTATTTAGACCTGTATATATCTCTTCCTTAGTAAATTTTCTACTTAATTATGAGAAAAATCACTGGATAGCAATAAATGTAATACATTCACAAACAAATATTCAAAAACTTAATTGAGATGGTCTTTGTATCAAATATGGTTTATTTTTAGACTGAGTCCTGATTAATACATTTTTAGCTTTATGGTCAACTTATAAAGTGTAACAAAACAGTTTTGTACTATATCAAAATTCTGTCCTTTAGGAAACAACATAATTTGGGAGACATGACGCACAGACGTGCTTCAACACCGGCGCCGCGAAAGTTAAAATCTTTTTCGAATCACGAAAGAAGGAACACTAAAAAACTTGGTTGCTGTTTGGAAATGAAAGAAAACATCTTTCGTAGTTAGCTGAGTGACGTGAGTTTGTATTCATTGTAACAGAGGAGAAGTTCTTGGGAGGAGTTGATAGAGAGCGGGCCCAAATGAACAAAAGATCTGCGGGAGTTCTTGAGTGTATAACTCTGTGTTTGCTAACTTCTGACACAATCCACTCCCACCCAATTCATCTCTTGGATTTCTCTTTGTCTCTTTCTCTCGCTTTGTCATTTCCTGTGTGTCTCTCTCTCTCTCTCGCCATGGAAAGATAGTTTTCTTGGAGGAAGATTTACCTCTGGACTAAATCTACTCCAGAACTACACGTTACATTTTTTCACAACCCACGCATAATATATTTCAAGTTTCTGGCGTTATTTCAAAATAAATCTTACAAATTATTTTCTGTACAAAATATTTTGACTCTTTTTTAATATTCCAATATAGAAAAAAAATTAATTGATTGCCTTTTTTTTACTAAGCTTGACTTGTATTGGTTATTTTAACATTTATTGACTACAACGTTAACGCATCACTGCCTCTTAGATGGCTATTATACGAAATGAGCAATTACCAAGCAGTCGTCCAAATGCAGTGTTTCACATAAATCATGGAATAGGGTAAAAACATGTATCTAAGCCACATCGTGCACAATAACACCATTTCTTAATTCAAACTTATACTAAAAACTCTGCTCCTGAATGCTGATTATGTTCCTGCTTTACCAAAATCTATTTCGGCAAAATTCTGAACAGTGCAAAACACAAGTTATGTATTATTTTTTAGCATTATAACAAAATCCCATACATTAATTTGGCGTCATTTTTCCTAATGAAGCATCTTATGTAAGTAAAATTCCATTAAAATAATGTACATTAATAAAGTGAACACAATTAGTTTACTCCATTTCTACAACTAAACAGATGTTGTAACCCACACATCGTATTTCACTATTGAGCCATAAATAACTGGTATATTGGAAAATAATCTTTCACGTTAACCAGCCAGGCGGTGTCACAAGAGTGTCTTGAATTGGTGTGTTCTGCCAGCCAAGAACATATCCGACGAACCATGCACCATGGCAGGAAAGTCTAAACCCGTTAAAATGCATTGCTATAAAGCACTCATAATCATCTTAATACTGCAAAGAATACAAATACGTCACAATTAAAAAGAGAACGCATATAAAAAAAGAAATTAAATTTTCTTAATTCGTATCAAAGTTTTCGTTTAGATTACAAACAGCGAACCCTT
The DNA here is from genome assembly GCA_945910005.1 of Isoperla grammatica. Classification (NCBI taxonomy): domain Eukaryota; kingdom Metazoa; phylum Arthropoda; class Insecta; order Plecoptera; family Perlodidae; genus Isoperla; species Isoperla grammatica. Next base: position 38,131,285 of record OX246737.1, on the reverse strand, counting down.
TTTAATAATCCTGCTTTCTGTGTTTATAATAAATTACATAATCCTCTTTTTGTATTCTAGTTGGAACACTATACACTGTTCTGTTTCTTTTTGTGTCCAGTCGTGCCCGCTACTCAGTTGCTATACGGTGTAATCTCCTCAAACAATGATTCACCTTTGCAACATGGGGACCTAATCTGTTTAGATTTACAATTGCGTATCGCTGTACGTTCTAACGATCTACTGGGTGTCTCGTTCCTCTTAATCCACGGACTGCGCGGGTTTCGGTCGGTCTACTTAATACGATTAGGTAAGCGTTCACACTCAATAATTAAACCTTACCAGTGTCTGAATTACTTCCTGTTTTATTTATGCTGATGAGAATTTGTGTTTTAGAGAATTTACGTTTTAGAACATTGGCGTTTCGTTTACTATGCGTTAGAATGAACTCGATCATCTTTTATTTTGTTCTTGCTTTTGAATCGAAGCTGCTTCCATATCCCTGTATAGTATCGGATATCTTTTACACAAATTAATGTATGTTCAAAAATTAGTAAAAAATAAAAAAATAAATGAAGATAATATGGAGTTCACTATAAGTTACGTGGAAAGTCCAGAAGACATGTCCAGAATGTTCGTCCAGATAAAAAACGAGAGTTTGAAATTAGCTTAACCTCATAAAAAAGAAAAAGTCTACCTTAAATTACAACTATTCCTATTCATAGGTTGCACGTACGTCACGTCTAAGCGCGTGGCGGCCACATTTGTGATCAAACTTTGACGTTGCCATGGAAAAACAATTGAAGGCTGTTGTAGTAGAACACAATAATTCTTAGTTCTTTAAAATTCAGTGTGTTTTTTAAATAAAATTGGTATGTGTCATAATTTTTTATTTTTATTACTAATGTTTACTTTTTAAATTCTAAATAAGGCTTATTTATAGAATTTGAATAGTATTTGCCAATGATCTAGGATTGGATCCTCATCATTTGTGTCACAATCATGGCCGCTGGTACGTCACGTGGGAACTAGGAATTGGATTTGGCCGTTGTGACTGGCAGTCACGGGCTCTGACGTATCCACGTGCGCCGCAACGTACAGTGTACAGGTTTGTCACAAGGGTGCGACTGGACGGGCAACTATGCTAATCGAAACAACGATTGGATGATGATGGAGTTTACAAAACGCCAAAATAGATCCATACCCAAGGCCGAATTAGAACCTGGAACGCAGGAACCTTGTTTAGTACTAGTTTAGAAGTAGTTCAGTAGTAGAAACAAAAGCATGACAGATTAAACAAAGGCGTGAGATTATCTCAAAATCAGATTCACTTATATTGGGTCAGTATGTACTTAACAATCGTTTATAGACCTAGAAATATTCAGTTGTGCTCATTTCTTTATAACTAAAAAGATAAAGTATTATTATTATACAAACAATTCAATTGGCTTGTATTCGCTGTATCTTGACACACTATTTAACTGAGAACCGGTGAAGGCATCAATAAGTGTTTTTTAACATTATACATTGGGCGCCAGTGGTAAATCTAAGTAAAAATAGAGGCGATATATATTACCGTCGTTATGGCTTCTGAACATTTCGTATACAGGATCCACTGGGTGTAACGGTCGTACACAAATCACAAGTTTTTTTCAGTGGATTGCAGATTTTTCTTCTCTAGTCTTTCGGAAGTCATAGGTCCTTTCATTTACTCGTTTTTTTTTGCGTGGTGAAACTAGAATTTAGCTATACAAAGGGGTGAGGACTCCAAAAGATGCCGGCGGAAAGAAGTGATATTATATGACGGTTATGAAAAATGCCTCAAGTCCGCATTACACAAGTTCACTTTAAACCTTGAGGTTCTCTGGGATTAACTAACTCTTGGTGGATATGCAAAAATGGTGAATGTCATTTCACTAACAATTTAATTATATCCCAATTAACATCTTATTTGACTATATTTTCTTGTTAAAACTAAAGTCTAGGTAATAAGAACTAAATTCAGCATCTGTATTTCTCCACCTTATTTTCAAAACCTTATAGATCTGCCATTTAAAAACGGAAAAGAATTATGCGTGTTGCGGGATTAGAACCCACTTCCGTAAGAGCTGTACCGGAAGAGCTACCGTGGATGACACGGCGCTTAAAATAGACTAGCGGAGAAACTGGCCAACTTATTGGACGTGCCCTGGGAAGTTTTGTAAAAGCTGCATTAATAATACGTCACGAATTGTGATTCAATCTTCGAATAATAAATAATACTTAATAGGAGTCTTTCCAATAAATAATATAAATGAATGTATATTGAACGATCTCAAATGTAACACTTTGTTAATGTAACTACACATTTGGTGTATTTTGACAAAATGCGTATACAACTAAATATAATACATTTCTTTATTTTAATAATATTTTATTAATTTAGCTTGGTATTAGAGAAACATATGCCAATCAGGGTAGGAAAGTTAGTTTACGAGTGCACAATGCAATTGGCGACAAACATGAAGACTCTCCGTAGATAAACTACATATTATTGATAAATTGAAATGAAAAACAATAATAAAATATAATGCCATTCTTATATTAAAATGATACATACACCGTACGTGGAATTAAACATTTTCATGCAATCAATTTAAAAACGGAATATCCAGTTAAAATATATTGTGTTATTTAATATGTCATTCAAACTTTAATCTGCACGTCTCTTTAAAAACAACTTTTATGAATACAATACATTATGTGAATAATTGTTTATTGGAATAATGTATAGAATCAACTTTCCAATCTTCATAATTATGAATAGGGTATGAGAAAAGTTGAGCGGTAATGTCAAACGGCTTTCATGAAAACCTTGACGTTACGATTGCAATTGGTTGGTATCGAACCGACGATCATACCGTTTAAGAGTCTCTTGTGAGGCAGCTCTATCGGACCGTCCTAACGTTGAGTGAGTAATATAGGTTAGAGTCGCAACGCCATCGGCAGTTTGTCCACCGCCTTTCACTCCCCAACATACTTTAGTCGGGTAGTAGGGGTTCGCCAAGCGACGCGGTGACGGATCTTTCAGCTGTCTTCGCATATCTTCGGCAAAGTAGCCGACCAATCCGGCTCAGTCATCCCATCGCTTGGCAAACTCCAACTACCCGACTAAAGTATGTTTAGCAGTAAAAGGCGATAGACAAACTGCCGATTGCATTGCACCTCTACCCTATATTACTCACTCAACGGTTCTAACATTGAAGGTAAAACCTCGTTCTGACATTCGCCCCCTCCACGTCGCACCCGAGTGACACCCCCTGGTGCTCGAGTAATGTCGCGTCCGTGGGGAGGCGGAGACGTCCGTAGAGAGGGAATCTGTCCGTCGGTTCCAATGTAACACTAACATCTCAACCGACCCCGAGGGAGCACAGACACAGCCATAGTCACGTCATATTAATACCTGCGATGCAGACAGTCAAAGACAGTCGGTGGTTCATACGGGGATGCGCTACACAGACTCGTAGCCATAGTCACGTCATGTTAATACCTGCGATGCTGACAGTCAAAGACAGTCGGTGGCTCATGCGGGGATGGGCGCAGATTCCAAGACTATGAGAGTCAAGAGACGTGGGTTCGAATCCCGGATAAGGCATGAATCTTTGTAGTTGCCTTCATCTTCATCTATTAACCCTTGGCGACTCCAGTAGCATAATTGCGAATACAGACGTTAAACAACAATAATCGACATCACCGTAAATAGATCACTGTATTTTCAGCTACAGATGATGAAAATAGTGTTATTTTTCGATTAGAAATAGGCGCCTTATAATGTTTTTGAAGGACGAACGAATAATTTTTGTTAGAAATAAACATGGGTCGGATTTTATGATTGTCTTACACAAAAGTTGAAATGTAACACTATTATAAAAACAATTTTGGCCTTAATAATAAATGAGTTGTTTACATTTTAGTCACGGCATAGTGGCCTTCGTTGATTGATCTAAAATACCACGGTCCCACGTAATTGGTTCGAATCCTGGCGTAGACATAGATGTCTTATGACGTTGTTCATCTTTATATGTAACTCACTTCAAAGTCGCTATTAGTATTTTTGCTAAAATGTGAGACAATCTTCCCAAAATAATACCATCAATAATGTATGAATTAACTATCAATTTGGTGGAGGTGCCGGGTTTTCATTACCAATCTAAGTAAAATTATTATACAGAGATTATTGAGTTCACTAGAAACTAATATTGTACAATAGACTATTTTTAAACTTGTTTGTCTGATTTTATGTAGATCTTCTTGGTCCCTAGATATTCAAGCAATATAATATTACACTGTAACAAAGTAATAAATGTCGATCTTTGATTGGTTATCGCCCACTCGTCGATGGTGTTTGGAGCCTACAGGGTTGGTTCAGTCAATTTAATTTAAAGTCCCCCACTGCAAATCAGTTTTGTTACTGAGTGGGTAGACTCGAAATGTTAATTAATTTATGTTTATGTTTTATTTAAATACGTATAGCCAAGACCGATATATTAGCCATCAACGCACCTTCGTTTTTACTTTAAGTAGATTTAAAGAGGCTGAACCTGTTTCCACCGATTTAAACAAGATTCAAGTAAAATGTTCATAGCTTCTGGATTAAACAATAATTTCAGCTATTGTTGGCACACATGAGCAACAATATATTATGATTAGAACAATACAAAAATAAGTTAAAAAGCATTGTTGACAGAAATATACTGTTACAACTGTCACCATCAAGTTGGCATATTTCTGAACTAATGTATATTTTTTAAACTACTGGAGAAATCAAACACATTTGTTTCACTTACATTTAGAACATTATAATAAAGTTATTGGCGGAGTAGAATTTTGATATCATTGACCTATTATACTTGTCGTACAACAACTTCAGTATTGCTTCCGTCACGGGTGGGTGAGCGGCAGCCAACCAGCGACCGTGGCTAATTCAAATACCTGCTCGGGTTGGCCGAGACCGTAAACAGGTCATTGATTGATGACGAAAGCATTACCGAAGTTATTGTAAGACGACTCTAAAATTTATTAATTAATAAGCCTGAAAATTTGATCCAAATTATATTGCAAGTTTTTAAATTTGTAAAATATAAAAGAAGCAAGAACAATTATTTCATTAAAACGTTTATTATGTTATAAATATAAGTGAAACAAATTGGGTTGATATTTCCATGTAAGAAAAAATACCTTGGTCCAGAAATGTGTCAACTTAATAGTGAAAGTTGGCAACAATATACTTTTATCAACAATTCTTTTAATCTCTTTTTTGTATTGTTATAAACATATTATATTGTTGCTTATGTGTGCCAAAAGTAGTTGACATTATCTGTGCTGAATCTTGTCAAAAGCGACGGAAACAGGTACACGCCCCCTTTATTTTACACCCAAAAAACGTTATTATGTACTCTTTGCCAAAGAAATATTGTGAACAAGTAGAAACTTCTTTTTAAAATACTATTTTGTAACGAAGCGTACATCCCAGAAAGTGTAATAATTACTGAAAATTAAATTTTAGCTCTGTGAATTAAATTCTATTCCAGCCATATTATGAAAATCGAGTTTTGGCCGCTTTACGTGTTTTCAATTTCCACGGAAGTCGACTCCCATAAAGCATAGAATTGATGCGACATAATCTAATTAGGCCACGTCTTTTTGCGTCTCCGGAGCGAATGAGTTAGACTAAGTGGTGCGCGGGGTGTGGCGGGGTGGCGCGATGTCTGTGGCGCGACTGGTTTCACTGTGGCTCTCGTTTCAGTTACTTGTTCGAGTGCCGTGGCCATATGATCACGGGAAATTGCGCAATGTCGGTGTTCTGACGTCACTATTTAAAGAGTAGCCGATAATCTAATATGCAATTTCTAATATTAAATCAATATGTCGTGGTTATAGGGAGAAATTACGCATTCCTACTTCCGAATTTGTCATATATTCAAACTGTACTATTGACAGTCAAATATTTGTTGATCGCAACAATTATTTGGTAATTACGTAATAAATTTAAAACCCTATTTCACGATTGATAAGCTCTAATATAACAAAGTGACGTCTGCTGTATTCGCGGTCTGATTTTGTGCTTGTCCGAAGTGTACTGTGTATGTTTTAAACATTAATAATTTCTTTGTTCTTTAATAAAACATTTATTGTTAACAATGATGTGCTGTTTATCATCAATGAGGAACATTTTTTTACCTCTACACTCCTTGATATTTTAAAAGTTTTATATCACCTGGTTTGTTAATCATATGTTAGTTACATGATATTGTATTCAATTGTGAAAATATAGGCACAATTATTTGTTACACAAAAACCTAATATGTATAATGTGTACATCACTTCATGTCAACCTATAATCCTTTAATTTCCACTTAAAATATAAGTAGTTATTAGTAAACAACTTGTTGAATTTATATATCAAGCAGTGCGTCACTTAAAACTTTACACAAACTACCCTAAAGCACTTAATTTACAACGATAATCAGATTTCATAACTATCAAACGAAACACATAACTTTTGGTGGCCCAGAGTAAAGTACTGTCACGTCCAAAACCAAGTGATACTTTTCGGAACCACACAGACAGACCCAGGCGTATAAAATATGTAATCGAATATACCTTAACATAATAATATGTGTAGAACAAGAGTGAAGGAATTCAATTTTGTTTTATGCTATTAGCAATATAGCGATACCATCCCACATACACGAATTCGCTTTTGCATGTTTCTTTCTTACGTATTTACATACTTAAGTAGGTAGATGGGAGAAAAAGCGACCGAACTCGGAATTGAAGCAAAGAACTTTGCTACCGAAGCGGGAATAATCCCACAGGATAAATGACTCACACAGGCAAAGTAATTGGGGCGCTTTCATTATATTCAGCCCAATTTAAATGACAAACGCATAATTTCAAAATTCGCGTACTTAATAGACTCATTGCTTGCTCAAGTAACATAATTCCATTGTAAATTTGCATATACACTTTTTGTATTTAGTCGTTACTACTGTGGCCTATTCATAGATTGTCCTCGCTAAGTATTCTAAACCCATTCAACGTATACTAGTGTAATCTAACCAGTAATGGAATGTCGGTCATAAAGTATAGGACACTGTAATCCCACCCGTGATGAGTAAACGCCAAACAACTCGGGACAAGCTGACGGTTCTGTTTAATCTCTTTGGCAATTTGCGTGCGTCGAGTTATGTCGGTCGAGGGGCTAAAAGCGACGGCTCGGAAGGAACATTGAGGCTTGGGTGTCTTCTCGCTGCCCCCCCCCCCCCCCCCCCGTCCTTCTCCTAGAATACCGATTGGTGTGACAGTTGTGAGTGAGCGCATTACATAGAACAAGGAAAAGATAGTCGTATTTAAAAGCAAAATTAAGATTCATTAAAGTAAATAACTTGTGTTAGAATACTCAAAGTAAAATAATTTTACTAGGCACTTGCCTTTTTAAAGGACTAAGCCAAATTTGGATTTTCATTTGTATTAAAACTTAGATGTATTTTTCGAAATAGATTACGGCTACAAAAGTGGATGCGTGTACAACGATTCACATCGACTTGCCAATACGTAGAACACATGCCACAAAACATAGTAGTTTGAAGTTATTTCAAATAGCCTCGCTAAGGTAATATTAACCAAAGCCCGTAGAATAATCTATAGGGGGTAAAGATGGCTGTATCACTCCCCACCCTCCCAACCCACCCTCCTCAACACCTGAGTTGTTACATCAATAATATAAAATATTTGAGTAATAAACACTAATCATCTCTCTAGAATAACCTTACATTAACTAAGTGGCTAGGTCTTTGTTTATATCTACATTTCCTATTTCTGTACAAAACACCACTCGAGTAAAACATTTGTTTCCCAACGTTAAGTTTTTCTAGGGCACATTTCGTTAGACTGCGACATAAAGGACGTGAAAGTGTTGTGTGTTAGCGTTGTATTTCAAAACACATTAGGTGATGAGGGAATAATCTTATAAACCAAAAAACTCGCGGGAAATAAGCACTTTGTTTTTAATTTCCCTAATGTAACCTGCCATGCTTGCTTTAAATTAGACTGCGCATGTGTGTATGTGAGCGTGTGTGTGTGTGTGTGTGTGTGTGTGTGTGTGTGTGTGTGAGGGTGTGTGTGTGTGTGTGTGTGTGTGTGTGTGTGTGTGTGTGTGTGTGTGTGTGTGTGTGTGTGTGTGTGTGTGTGTGTGTGTGTGTGTGTGTGTGTGTGTGTGCAAACGTAGCAAAGCGGGGACCCATGGATGAATACACAACAGGACTCTGGGGACTTTTTTTTTTGTGGGGACTTGACTTGGGTCCTCAGAATCAAAAGACCTCATTTTCGTACTCCCAGCCCTAACATTAGTATACACGTAAATTTTCATGCAATTCTGAGTGGGTCCCCACATTGACTAGAATTCCCGGAATTTTAGTTCACTGTTTTGCCGCGCGACATGAGCGAAGTTTACACATATGTGTGAACTGTTGAAGTCTCTGTGAATGACTGAGGTTCTAGTTTACACACTTTTGAATTAGCCAATGAGAGCTAAGAGAGGTATTATCCAATGAGATCACTTAAATTTTAGATTTAAATTTCACACTTTGGTTTTACCCCATTAGTAATTAGAGGACTTTCTTCCCTTCTCATAGTGAACCAATTGTTTGTATACCACACAGATAAAAAATATTTGAAGTCTTACACTAATATATCTTGTAAGTTTACAGAGCATGTGTATATATACTAATAATTATTTTTTAAAACCAACAAAATCAAAATTTTTAGTAATCAACACTAATAATTTTGTTGCATTGTTTGCTAAAATCAATTTGTTGTTAGTTACAATATGTAACGATGTTATTGTGGTCATTGGATCAAATGACAGCCAATTGCACCTTTTATATAATTTTATTATTACGTTAAATTTCCTAGGACCAGGATTGGAACAAACCAACCTACATGTTACCATTATCATTATTATTATTATCATTATTATTATTATTATTATTATTATTATTATTATTATTATTATTATTATTTTTATTATTATTATTATTATTATTATTATTATCATTGTTATTATTATTATTGTTATTATTATAATAATTATTTTTATTCAGGTTGTAATTGTTATTGTTATTATTATTACTATTTTTATTATTATGATTATGATTATTATGAATATTATTATTATTATTATTATTATTATTATACTATTATTATTATTATAATTATTGCTGTTATGTATTTGTTTTATTTTTATAATAATCAAACAAAAAAGAAACGGATAAAGACGTGGAAGTTACAGATAAAAGAGGAAAGAGAAATCTTTAGGCAAAGGATACAAGATAGGGTGCCACATGGAGAAATCAAAGGGATAGAAGAAGAATGGCAAGCATTTAAAAGTGCGTTCGTAGCCAGTGCTGAGATAGTATGTGGAAGAGCAACAGGGAAAAGAAAGGAGAAGGAAACACCATGGTGGAATGAAAAAGTAAAAGAAGCAGTTGGGAATAAGAAGCGGGCATGGAGAGAGAAGAACAGGAACTATACAGAGGAAAATGTAACAAAGTACATTATGGCAAAGAACAGTGTAAAACAAATAGTGATGAGAGAAAAAGAGAAGAGCATGGAGGAGTTTGGAGATAGACTTCAGAAAGACTTCCAAGGAAATAAGAAAGTGTTGTATAACATGGTGAAAGAGAAAAAGGGAAGAACTGAGGAGGCACATTTTCTACGGAAAGAAGATGGAACGGTCACAAACGAGCCACACGAGAAGATAAGACTATGGAAAAACTACTTTGAGAACTTGCTTAATGTTGAAGATGCAAGGAAGGGAGGGGCAGCACATACAAGTGAGAAAGAAGGCAATGAGGAGCTAGCTACAGCGGAAGAAGATGAAGGAGAAGAGGGGAAGAAAAAAGAAGAGGAACTCTCGGAAGCAGAAGTCAAACTGGCGCTAAAAGAGATGATGAATGGGAAAGCACCCGGAGTTGATGAAGTAGTTGTGGACATGATCAAAGCAGCAGGAAAAGAGGGGGAATACTGGATTTTTAGAGTGTTAACAGCAGCATGGAGAGATAAGAGGATTCCAGAGGACTGGGAAAAGGGTGTTATCATACCAATATTTAAGAAAGAGGACAAAAAACTCTGTGGAAATTATAGAGGTGTAACTCTACTCTGCCATTGTGCTAAACTATATGAAAAAGTGCTAGAGAAAAGAATGAAAGAACATGTGGAGAAAAGCTTAAGGGAGGAATTACATGGATTTAGAAAGGGGCCGGTCAACGGTGGACCTGATTTTCTCAATACGTCAAATGATGGAAAGAGAAAGGGAAAATGGTGAGGAGATATGGATGGTCTTCCTAGACCTCACAAAGGCCTATGATAGAATGCCCAGAGAGAGAGTGTGGGAAAGCCTAAGGAAAAAGAAGGTTGACAGAAAACTGGTGGAAAGAGTGCAGAGCATGTATATGAAGAGTGTGAGTTGCGTGGAAACCAGGGAGGGCAGAACGGATTGGTTTGAAGTCAAAACAGGTTTAAGACAAGGAAGTGTGCTGTCACCGATGCTCTTTAATATAGTACTTGACGAGATATTGAGGAAAGTGGAGACAGACGGACCGGAGGCATCTAGAACCTTAATTTATGCTGATGATGTTCTAATATGGGGAAAGTCACGGGAAGAAGTACAACAAAGAGTAGATAAGTGGAATGAAGGGACTCAAGAGTTTGGATTAGAGATAAGTATGGCTAAGAGCGAAGTGATGGTTATGGGGAATAAGAAGAGGAAAGCGGATAGACCAAAGATTGTACTGCGAGGCGAAGAACTAGTAGAGACTCAAAATTTCAAGTATCTTGGAAGCATCATCTCATCTGATGGCAAAATTGACAAGGAGATTGGAAGACGAACGGGGACCGCTGAAAAATTTTTCCAGTTAGTGAGGAAACTGATTTGGAAAAAAGATATACCAAGGCAATGCAAATTGTTAATATACAAAGCATATTTTGTACCAGTACTCACGTATGGAGCGGTAACTTGGCCAGTTGGGGGAAAAGAAGAAAAAGCAATACAAGCAGCAGAAATGAAGTTCCTAAGGAGTGTGGCAGGAGTGACCAAGATTGATAAGATAAGGAGCTCAAAGATAAGGAAGGAACTTGGAGTGGAGAGTCTAAACTTTAAGCTGGGAAAAGAAAGATTGCGGTGGTTTGGCCACATGAAAAGAATGCAGGAAGACAGGATCCCGAAAATCGAGTTTGAGAAAGAAGCAGGGAAAAAGAAAAGAAAGAGGGGAAGACCAAGACTGAGGTGGGAAGAAGTGATAGCAACGGACGTGGAAAGAAGAAATGCAACTTGGGAAGAGGTCAATCAGGAACGATGGTGGGAAGATAGAAAAGTATGGACAGAATTTGTAGAAAGAGCAGAGGAAGAAGAAAGTGAAGAGGAGGAGCCGGAGGAAGTTAACATGAGGGAAGCGTCAGGCATGGCCAGCCGGCTTCGATGTACCTAGGGGCCAGAATATGATGGGATGAAGTTCCTATCCCCTACCCGACTTCATTGTTGGACACAGGGAGCAGATATAAAAAAAAAAAATAATCTAACCTAATACCTATATCATTATTATTCGATCTATTCTATAACGTGTAAGAAATTTTGAAGTATTATTCCAAGAAAAGATGTATCCGTTACACATTAATAGTTAAGTATTATAACAAATAAATATTATGTATCTTCAACAGTTATTTCCTTAGTAAATTACTAATAAATTAAATGCATAATATACAATGTTATATTTAGTGTTCCCATTTGTAAATCAGTTTTTATAACTGAATAGGATACGCTTTTCTGTCGTATGCTCAATCTTTAATCCTTCCAAGAAAGTGTATGCGTCTAATATTAAATATTGCTAGTGCTATTACTTCTTTTTACTACTTTTTTTGTATCTATTACATATGAATAGCAAGTACTATTACATATAAATATTTTGTATCTCTTACAGGTGAATTGTTGGTAATGTTACTACTTTCTTTGTATGTATTACATGTGAATAGCTTGTAACAATACAACTAATTACGTAGTACTATTACTAACAAGTACTTTGTATTTTCAACTGGTATTTGCTTTGTAAATTTACTAAAGAATACTGGGTATGTTTAACAAAGTTTTATATGCATTCTAGTTTCCTTGTTTTTTTGTAAGTGATCTAACAGATTATTTTTATCAGTGCATGCCATGGCACGCATTCGAATCTAGTTGCTTGGTATGTTGTATTTTGTATGGAAAATGAAAACAATTAGGTAGCAACATTGATTTACTATGGGCTGGTAGTCGTCTACGAATAATTTGTTATCGTTTTTAATTCGTCTAGATAATGTGATTTGAAATAGTACTTCCAGTGATGTTATATTTTGTTAATTACGCTAGAAGAGCTCGAGAAGAGCAATGCCAATCACATTCTATTGCGGGATTCGAACCTCCGTTCCTTAAAAATTAAAGGTATATGCTACGACCTGCGTCCCAAGCGCATCATCGGACCGCTAAATGAGCTTGTTGTTGAGGAATATTACGTGAAGAACTCCATAGTATTATGTACGTGAAAAGTGATATGCATGTCAAGAACCCGATCTCGTGTGTCTCAGAGAATGTTTGCGTATGATACTTGTGCTAGATTTGTATTTATATTTTTAAATATTATGCTGATACGTTCCCCAAATTCCTTTACAGACAACCAATAGAGGTGGCTCAGCGGTAAAACGCGAGACTCTAATTCGGGATGTCGCCGGTTCGATTACCGGCAGTCCTGAGGTTTTTCAGAGGTTTCCCTCAGTCGTCAAAGCAAATGCTGGGAATGAGTCCTACTGTTAGCCCTCTGACAATCCTTTTCACTATCCAAACACCCTAATAACCTAACTTTAGTCATCTGCAGAGGGGCACATCAGGTAGAGCTGGTGTGCACCCTATAAGGGGTATTCCTACGGAAAAATATTAATTATTTTACAAACAGATGTGCATGTTTACTGATTTTGGCATAGGCTCTCGTTTGCTTACCAGTTGCTTGTTAACATCTTGAAAACATAAAATGCCTAAATTAATAATGTAGTGATATACTGCAACGCATTTGTAAAGAAAATTAACAGTGTATTACCAATCCAATGGACAATAATAATTATACTACTGCTTATTGATAACTTTGTCAGTGTGCAACAAATCCATTACGGTCTCAATGTAAGCTGCTCTAGCTAGAGGCGGAGAACACATAGATCTAGGATATATTATGACTTGCGCTCGTGCGTGTGTGTGTGTGTGTGTGTGTGTATGAGTTTATTTGTTGCAACGTTTACAAAGTTATGCATGTGAGTACCCAAAAATGAATACCCAACCGAAATGTGGGCACTTATGTAATTGTTGGGGCTTATACCTCAATTCATAATCTAACAATGATGAAAAGAATAATGCCTACGCAGCTTGTTACAATGAATTATGAATATGGCTACTAATGTATAACATGGTACAACAATAGCAAAATCACACCACACAATAAGCAATTCTTATAGTTCGAAACACGGTATCAGCGATAATATTTACTAATTTACATAAAAAAGCACAACTTAAGCACATGCCCCAATCAACTATAAAATACGCGTCTCGCAATTTGTACTTACAAGCACGTAACAATGAAATTATGTATAACACATGGCTCAATCATACGAGAAAACACATTATAATACGCGTCGTAGTTTTTACTTGTAAATTGTAAACACGTTACAAATGGAAATATGAAAAAACGCTTAATCGATTAATTTTTCGTAGGAATACCCGTTATAGGGTGCATACCAGCGTTACCTGATGTGCCCATCTTCAGCTGACTCAACTAGGCTATTAGGGTGTTTGGATAGCTGGAAAGGAATGTCCGAGGGCTAATAGTAGGACTCAATCCCAGCAAATCCGCCTTTACGACTGAGGACAACCTCGGAAAAAACCTTCAGTCAGGACTGCCGGTGGCCGGAATCGAACCGGCGACCTCCCGAAGAAGAGTCCTGCGTCTTACCCCTGAGCCACCTCTATCTTGCTAGAGCGCCGGTGATCACATTTTTTTTCAATTTTCACAACACACGTTTCATGATAGTATTAAAGTAGGTCCAAACCAAAGATACGTCCTAATATCACAAATCTCTTATATGCACCGGTGATCTCGTTGAAACGAAACACACACTGACAGAGAAAGACGGAGATGGACGAATCACTTCCCTCTTCCCTCACTCGTAATCGGGGTAGAATTGTCGCGTGCCTCGATCGAGTAGCGAAAACAAAGACAGGACTGTTCCAGCCTTAGCCCGACAATCTAGAAACACTAAAATACACGCGAAAATGAAGATCGCGGCACGCACAGATCTTGTAAAATCCCGTTTTCTTCCACATATTTAATGTGAGCTGAACAGAAAAAAAATCATGCTTGTTGTCACAGAAAATACCAATTTCTAAATTTGTTCGATCTTTTGTACCTGTTTTCAAACCCGAGTAAATAAATATAGTACATTTTAATGTTTATTTCTATACATTTTAAGAAGTTTATACAATTCATATAGTTTTCATAATTACAGATTCTTTAATATCTGAGAAAATAGGCCCACAGAGAATACGATTTGATGGCCTTACAAAAAAAACACGCTTACTTCCGATTGTTTTTAGCAGAACAAGAAGGCTAGCCAGAACCCATGTTAAATAGCTCGAAGCAAGCCATCCTAAACGCTTATAAAGTTAGAAAACATGATGTGTCACTCATTGTGACAGACACACAACACCCGTCAACAACACGAAACAAACAGTTGATTATCGTGCCATTTGCGCACCAGCACTGCCAGCCAAAGCACCCCCTCTTCTTGCAGCATGAATTTGGCACGCTTTTACTCAGTAATTATGTTTCTCACCAATATTGTTCAATGTAGTAAGGTAACAGTCATCTTTAAAATCGACGATACTTGCCTCCGTGTAATATTGGCATTGAAAAATATTTGTTACTTCCTTCATTCGCATGGGTTTATGCTTTGAACTGCATGAAATCGAGTTATACACACGGTTTATTTGAGGTAATTCAAGCTATACCCTCTGATCGTAAGTACCTTCGATCAGAGATTCAAATCTTACTTACTAATCATGATGACCTGCCATATCATTTTTAGCCACCAAACACAATGGCTTTTCACTAGTTAAAAAATTAACGTATTCTTTATTTTTTCCACTGATAAAATATAACAATATACTTCATCTTTTGATGCAAGAGTAAGGAAGTTTCCCATTGAGTCCTTTTTTCAACTTTTCTTTATACATCTTTTTATACATTTTCTCTAAAAGGTTCGATTCTATATAGTTTACATCTTCAGCCCGGGCCCGTACCGGCCCGTACTGAGTAAGCTTATCAAAGCCTGGGCCCGGCCCGTAAAAGCCCATTCAACTGTTAAAACAACAAATAAATTTTTGTAATATTTGCAAGGAATACGAACGACAGGGTGGGAATGAAAAGAAAATTCGATGAAACGATATTAGTAACTATTGGCAGTGAAAGTATAAGTAACGAGAAGAATTTCAACAAAAATTTTGTGACCGAAAGTTTATACTATTTCGGGAAACTAAATGCTTGGTGCTTGGTTTGTTTCAGGAATTTTGGTAAAAGAGCATTAATTTTCTTACATTGCAGTACAGATTACAAAAAATTACGGGAAAAATTAAAAAAGCCCGAAAAAATCCCTCCTCGTTCACTGATAGGTAGGCCCAGGCCCGTCTTAATTAACATATCAAGACCCGTGCCCGGCCTGCGGGCGAAGTCCGTACCCGTGCAAGACCCGTGCAGACCTCTAGCCCAGAGTCCTAGCGGCTGCCTGTCTGAGTGTCTGTGTAGAGAGCGAAGCTTGGTCGGGAAGCGCTTTTGGGGGGGGGGGGGGGGGGGGGTGGAGGGGGGGAGTACGCAAGGTGGCAGGCGTACGACCATGCAGATTACGTTTCCCAGGCTGTTTCTAAGATAGCGTACAATTCTGTTGCGGAAAAAATTAACGCATTCATCTACAATCATTGCGAAAAGCTAATATAGACCAACGATGGAAATCCATAGTAGCTAATTAAGTAAACAAGTAAAAACAAATCGCTCTGGCACCAACAATGGCTTAGCTAGTGGGCTTATTCCTGCTTCCAAATTCCAATGCAGAAGGTGCAGGGTTTGATTCCCGGTTCACGTTACATTTTTTTTAAATTTCTTTATTTTATTTATTTTAAAAGTTATCTATCTATATTACATCTATCTATCTATCCATCTATCTATCTATCCATCTATCTATCTATCTAGCTCTCTATCTATCTAGCTCTCTATCTATCTATCTATCTAGCTCTCTATCTATCTATCTATCTATCTATCGATCTATCTATCTATCTATCTATCTATCTATCTATCTATCTATCTATCTATCTATCTATCTATCTATCTATCTATCTATCTATCTATCTATCTATCTATCTATCTATCTATCAATCAATCAATCTATCTATCTATCTATCTATCTATCTATCCATCTATCTATCGTATCTACCTATAAATTTACATTTTTAGATAATCATATCTCTTGAACCCCATTGAAACGCGTAAAAATTGCAATAGTAATAGAATTAGTTATTGTAAATCGAATGAAACAATTTTCCAATCTTTAACTCTAAAAACTCATTGAGATAGCGCCCATAAAATGGTCGACAAATTGGGAGTCAGTGTGGCTGAACGCGTCAGGCTTGCTTTCGTTGCATGTGCGGATTCAATAGCCCATACAAATACAAATCGATTGCGACCTTCTTCAATGAATTCCGAGGAATAACTGGTTGAGTATTGATCGATTAAATCGAATGTCTATTGTTAAAGATTTACATTATTTCGGTAGTTATTTTCCTTTGTCGCACCCCATTGAAACGCGTGCAAATTTTTTTCGAAATAGAATTCGTTATTCTAAAGCGAATGAAAGAAGGTTTCAATCTTAAGTTCTCAAACTCCTTGAGATAGAGCCTTTAATATGGTCGACCAATAAGAAGTCAGTGTGGTTGAACGCGTCGCACTCGCTCTCGTTGTATGTACGGATCCAATACCCCTTACAATTACAAATCGATTGCAAATTTTTGTTTAACTCCCGATGAATAACTGGCTGAGTTATGATCGATTTAATCGAATATCTATTAGTTGCAAAATTAACATTTTTCGGTAAGTATTTTTCTTTGTCTCACACCATTGACACGCTTCATTGTTGTCGAAATAGAATTCGTTGTTGTAAATCCAATGGAGCCAGTTTTAACAATGTATCTCTAACACTCGTTGAGATAGCGCCCATAATATGTTCGACCAATTAGGAGTCTGTATGGTTGAACGCGTCAGGCTCGCTCTCGTTGTATAAACGGATCCAATAGCTCTTACAATTACAAATCGATTGCAAATTTCCGTTTAACTCCCGATGAATAACTGGCTGAGCTATGATCGATTTTAACTTATGTCTATTTGTTTAAAATTTACATTCTTTCGGCAAGCATTTCCCTTTGTCTCATCCAATTAAACGCGTGCAAATTTTTAGCGAAATAGAATTCGTTATTCTAAATCGAATGTAACAAGATTCCAATCTCTAACTCTACATCTTATTGTGATAGAGCCCATAATATGTTTGACCAATTAGGAGTCAGTGTGGCTGAACGCGTCACGCTCGCTTTCGTTGCCTGTGTGGATCCAATAGCCCTTACAAATACAAATCGATTGCGACCTTTCGTTTAACTCTGGATGAATAACTGGTCAAGTTATGATCGATTTTATACACGTAAATTTCCTCAGACGAGAATAATATTTTGGTTTGAAAACACAGCCAAGGGTCGGGGCGGTCGGGGTAGGCAAGTAATAGGTTGAGTAGCTTCTTATGACAATATCATTCCAATACATACGGCTATATCTCCCGATTGGAAGCACGGATCGGACTGATTTTGCAAAATCGTACAGAGTGAGTGAATTCGGTTACAGACATGTTTTCATTTTCTCTCTAGCAAGAATAATTTTAATACAATTAATTGTTAAAATGAATACATTAGCTGCTCGTTGACGGGCGTACCAAGAGGGTGAGATCAAAATGTTTTAAACAAAACCATTCCCAATTTAAGACATCACCAAGTGTATTTAGTTTGTACAACGCCAAAAACGACGCCTCGACCCCTAGCGTCGTGGCGTCCCGGCGATTTCTAGCGGAAATCATTTGTTTTTACTACAATTACATCGACGGTTGTAGGTAGATAACGAATGTGAAAACCGTTTTTGAATCGGACTTACCGTTGCACTATAATGAAAATGAACAGGTTTGGAATTGAGAAATTCTAGCAACCTGTTAACGAACGTACCGAGAGGTTTAGAAAAAAATGTTTCAAACAAAACCATTCCCAATTAAGTACATCACTAGGTGTATTTAGTTATTGCAACGCCAAAAACGACGCCTCGACCCCTAGCATCGTAACGTCCCAGCGATTTCGATGAAAATCATTTTATGTAACTGCAATTACATCGGCGATGGTGTGAGGATAACGAATGTAAAACCGTTTATACATCGGACGAACCGTTGCACTACAATGAAAATAAACAGGTTTAAAATTGAGAAATTTTAGTTAACGTAATATTGTATCAGACAGTCGCTCCATCGACGCCCGATGTATGTACTTGTACGTCCATATTGGTTGTGGTACATTAAATATAGATATTATTCAAACTACATGCCCACGTTAATTCTCTGAATGTGAGAAATCGATACCTGTAGTCTAGTCTTGGTTTGTTTGTTTGTTTGTAATTGACACCTCAAAGACGCAATTGTTTTAGTACAGAAATTGTTATGTGGTAATTTTATAAAATAATAGTTTTATTTAAAAGTGAACAGCTAGTTGCATTTTAGTTCACATGAGTCCATCTGTTATTAGAGGTGTTTCGATCGTAGTTCGCGACCGACTCGAACTTTCTGTCGGTTTGTCGGCAAGGTTACTCAAGGTCACACCCAATGCGTTGCTTGAAATGTCTCTAAGCTCGAGGTACGTGTGTGTATTGTGTGAAAAATCACCATTACTCGATATTCTGGGGACTTAAATCGTATCGCTGTGCTATTTTTAGAACCAGTGTTGAGACATTTCTTTCGCCACGTTGCAATGCATTTAAAAGGATAATTGAACTCCGACTTGGCTAGCTCGAGTCAGTTTCTAAATACCGTGTGTATTACACACTAACTCTCTATACGGGGACCTTTCACACATACACACTCGGACGATACAAAAGGTTAAAAGTAAGCAGTAGTTAGTTGAGAGAGATTGATTGATGGATTGGTTGATTGACTGATTGGTTGCTTGATCGAGTAATTCATTAAAGGTCCTGATTAAGACGTCATTAAGCCAGTTGGGCGTTATAAGTAAAGATAATGAGAAATGGTGTCATAAAAATCCGAATTTTGTTTGTTTTGAAAAATACAAATTTCGCGTTTTTCGTTATCACCATTTTGCACTGCCTCTAGTTATAAGTACAAATTAGTGATGTTTTAATCTTAAAAACTTACAACTTACACACTAACAAAATTCTATTCTATTTTCTATTCCATTCGTTCATCATGCCCATTGACTATATTTATTTTCAGCTGGCAATAAGGGTAGCGCAGTCACACTTATAGAATCAGTGCACTCCGCCATAATTGGTTTATCCTACTAATTGATTGGTTGATTGATATTTGGGCTTAACGTCTCATATTTTTGCAACGAGGCTAATCGAGACAATGAGTGGGTGAATTATGAAGATAATGGGAGGATGTTAAGAGGTAAAGGGCCAGTTTGACTTTAAAAATAATATTTATGAATTTTTGTATAGTATAAATCTAAATTGTCATGATGATCATCCTTTATTGCTTCAGGATCACATAACCGAGGCATAAATAGGCTTCTGGAGCACTAAAGTAGCGTCGGAAAGATAACAAGTGGATAATTTCAGAAAATGACAAAAGCCATGTCGGAACTCCAAAAAATTATCAAACAACAAATTTTGATTTTTTAAGCTGATGGATGTTTAGTGTAATTATTTTGGAAGCTATTCACTTATTCACTGGTTCGGTAGTCTGGACTGAATGTTTAACTAAGGTTTTCCTCAATCAATTAAATAGAGAATCTTTTGATTGATTTTATCGAATGACCTTCCCCCCTAACACAATTCTTCTACCATATCCATATATTCTTCCACCATATTTATATGAACAATAAAGTGAACAATTTCCAACACATTCCTAGATAGCTGTTATTTTATCAAACTTTTATGCTCTGTTTAGAGTAAGAAACAATGCAATTTCTAATGAGATCTTTTTATCATATCTGGCTTAAATAATAATAGATCGAATTTTGTTTATAAGAATTTGAAAGATCATGCCTAGTTGTGCTACTTACCCCCTTCTATCGTTTAATTACCTCTAGTCACATCGATCCACCCTTTGAGACAAATGGTTTACATTTTTCAGATACCATGCTACAAAAAATATGATTTGATGTAAATGTTTATAGGGAAAATGAAAATTGATTATCTACACTAAACCGACGAGGATATTCATTCGCAACGTCGTATCCTTTGGGGAAAGGGACTTAATAAGTTAATTTTAAAGGTTAAGGAGTTAAGAAAGTGGGCATTAGAAAACTGCACTTGATTTCTAGGTTATACCTTTGTTAAAAACACAAAACATCTACGAGTTTTTGATGTTGCGCCTGGCTTCACCGAAACATTGTTATTCCGCATGATAAAACATTTGATAATAATTGCAATTTGAAAAATGAAAAAAAAACCAAATGCAAGCAATTATGGTTTTCACGTCATCATTTAAATTTGATGCAGAAAATTTCTAATTTGTTGATAGGATGAGGAAACTGTGTGGTTATTAAGCGAGCGAAGCGAGCGTCTTCATTACACTTTAATTGCACTGGTTGTGTTTGATTGTTTGTTTTTTTATATATATATATGTCTCGCGATAGCAGTCGAACGGAAACTCCAATCAAGTTGAAATTTGGATCATCTACAAGCCTCGATGTGGATTGAAGGTGTATAGTTTTGTGGGAAATTCTTTCGAAAACTTACAATGTTACACCATGGTAACAAGGTGGTGGAGAGGGGGGGGGGTCCCCACCGAGTGTGTTCGAAAAATAATCACACCACTTTCTTATATGATTGGTTGTTATTTGCTGTTGTGATGTAAGCCGATAACAATCTAACAGATGTGTACTATCTGCTATAATATTTGCATGTTATGAATTTTTGCACTCTGTACTGTCTCCACTCTACAGTCTACACGAACAATAAAAACACACACCTATATTATTCGTGCATGTATAGGCGGACGGCTGTCTTATTTCCTGTAAGTTTTAGATGTCTGCTATTTCTTTACTTTGTGCTCGGAAAATAAGAGTTGTATTAATTAAATATGTTTAATAATATTAATGTACTTGTACTACTAGCATTTTTTTTTGATGTCACAAAAATACAAAAAGTAGAAGCAGAAACAGTGGCGGATCTAGACTTCAGTATTTTCTGGGAGGTAGGATACTTGTGTTGATGATGTAAAATAATGGGACGGGGGAAACAGCCACAGGCGAAAGAAAAATTCTGTGAAATTCACTGCACAAGTTCCCGGAAAATGACAAGATTAATTAAATATTCATTCAAAAGAAATTTCGAGTGTTGATGTTTGTAGGTACTAAACTAAAACCATTCTACATTTTGAGTTGTTGCGGGGGGGTGGGGGATGGGGGGCGCGATCCGCTATTAACCCTTTGTATCAGTGACGTAGATGGTTTAATGATTATGGACCTTTGGTAGGACAATCATGGATGGGAAGTGGCGTAGAGCAGTCCCCGTTCCCCCCCCCCCCTCCTACTCCCCCCAAAAAAACACCCTGTGACAAATTACAAAAAGTCATAAAAATTACACTGCTTTTTAAAAATGAATTATTTGTTACATTATTCCTCGAAAGTAGACGCAGAAAGGTTTCTCATCGCTCCAAAGTGTAAATATAACGTGACCTTGACGCGACAGTGTGCTTATTGCTTGCCACGTGCGGGCATACACACAGAGGTAAATTTTTAGCATATTCTGGGGACTGGGGTGGCGTCAGTCGGAAATCCGCGTTCTTTGTCCATTAGTCGTGTTTTAGCAGTCTATCACAAAGGTCGTGCTTTGCTCTCCGTACTTTCAGTGATATCTATCGAATAACTACATTATAGGCCTTTTTCTTGTGTTAGTGAACTGTGTAGTGTGTGTCGTGAGTTGTATTAGTTCCCACACAGCACACCTTTGTCCCATGGACGTCCCTGCGCCGTCGCGCCGGGACATTGGGACGTCCTACGGACGATCCGATTTTTCCATTTCAAGTTCCTGCCCGATCCTTAGTTCACCAAATAGTGGATCCGACGGACGTCCCGTGCAGGTCCCGTAGGACGTACTCTAGTAGTCCAAAGGACGTCCTCTTTACGTCCCGCCGGAGCATTATTAAATCCTATGCATGTCCTGGTTTGTCCATTTCATAGCCCTACCAGGTCCATAATAGAAGATCCGACGGACGTCCCGTGCAAGTCCCGTAGGACGTACTCTAGTAATCCAAAGGACGTCCGGTTTACGTCCCGCCGGGGCATTGTCCTATCGACGTCCTGCTTTTTCCATTTCAAGTTCCTGCCCGGTCCTTAGTTCACCAAATAGTGGATCCGACGGACGTCCCATGCAGGTCCCGTAGGACGTACTCTAGTAATCCAAAGGACGTCCGGTTTACGTCCCGCCGGGGCATTGTCCTATCGACGTCCTGCTTTGTCCATTTCAAGTTCCTGCCCGGTCCTTAGTTCACCAAATAGTGGATCCGACGGACGTCCCGTGCAAGTCCCGTAGGATGTACGCTAGTAGTCCAAAGGACGTCCGTTTAACGTCCCGCCAGGGCATTGTCCTATCGACATCCTGGTTTGTCCATTTCAAGTTCCTGCCTGGTCCTTAGTTCACCAAATAGTGGATCCGACGGACGTCCGGTGCAAGTCCCGTAGGATGTACGCTAGTAGTCCAAAGGACGTCCGTTTCACGTCCCGCCGGGGCATTGTCCTATCGACGTCCTGATTTTTCCATTTCAAGTTCCTGCCTGGTCCTTAGTTCACCAAATAGTGGATCCGACGGACGTCCCGTTCAGGTCCCGTAGGACGTACTCTAGTAATCGAAAGGACGTCCGGTTTACGTCCCGCCGGGGCATTGTCCTATCGACGTCCATTGATATGTCAATTTTATGTCCCTACTACGTCATTAGTTCAGTGAATATGGATCCGATGGACGTCCCGTGCAAGTCCCGTATAAGACGTACTCTAGTAGTCTAAAGGACGTCCACCTTACGTCCCACATGGACATTGTCCTATGGAAGTCCGGATATGTCAATTTTGTCCCTACCAGGTCATTAGTTCAGTGAATATGGATCCGACGGACGTCCCGTGCAGGTCCCGTATGACGTATGATAGTAGTCGTATCCTTTTTATACCACGGTGGTTTTCCGATGCCTTTGATTACTTACTTACTTAGCCCTTACTACCAAAGAAAAGTTAGTATGTGGGAGAGTAGGAAACGGAAACATATAACAAAAGTGAAGTTATGCCTCTATCTTTAGAAAAAGTGGACTGGTTAAAAAAAGGTAAAACATAATATTGAGCATGAAAATATTGTACATCTGGGCATGTTAAATTCTCTATAACATGCCCAACTGGCCATGTGCTATACTATACAATTTTATAGCCCTGTAGTGGATAAGGACGTCTCGCATGGATTGTAGTACGTTCAAAAGGATATTCTGGTTGCATTCCGTTACACGACCGGGTTCGACTGGAGTTTTAATGTTTGGTCGCGATGTGATGCTCGGCTGGGAGTGGCAATCCTTTAGTGCAACGAAATGCTGAGGCCATAATAGAAGGCAGTGCTTTTAATATGGTGGAGCCTTGGGTATTTTCTTTCAATGATATTTTGCTACATTGTTTACATTTGTGCGCCTCTGTGAGTCGTTTGTGTAGTTATGTCTCAATCTTTCATTTGGAATTACTTCACTACACTTGAGTATCCTAAAGTTACCCAAAGAACATTCTATACAGCATGTTCAGTTTTATCAGCAATAACCAGCCCAAGCCGTTGGGCTTTTGAGTCGCGACCGATGACGACCGGGAAAGCAACGAAACGCTAAGAGCCGGGCTTATTGGTCGACCAAAGATGCTTACGGAATACTACGGTAGGGCTGGTCGAGCCCGGCCGACCTCACGGAATGCAAACTCAATGAATTGAATAATATTTGAATTCAAATAAATTAAGTCAAATTAATAAATTTAAATTCAGTATCCTTTGAATGTCCTCTCCGGTTGAAGGTGGGTTGTTATTTTTAAACGATTCAACGTTATGGATAATTCACTACAAAATGTTTTATTAAATCATGGTAAAGATATCATAATAGTAATTTCTGTGACATACAGAAAAGTAATAAAGTAATTTGCACTCGCGAAGAAAACAACAGTTTGTCCATATACAGCGTATTATTACAAATGAAAATGTAGACTTAAAACATTCTATCAACATGAAACTAGAAGAATTACAATCATCGTATATCTTTTTCAATTACATCCATTTTTCATTCATGGTGTACATAAAAAATAGCTGGGCGACAGTATTTGGTAATCAACTGTAAAAGTGTTATGCTGATTATAGGTTTTCTTTTCAGAGAAATGAATGTTTTACGAATTATGTTAAGTTTATTTATTCTGATTGCAGCGGAATGAAGCACTGTAGGCTATAGTTAGATCGTAATCTATGACATTTAATTAATGTTCATGTTTTTTTAATTGCAAAACGTCGCATTCAATTTCGACGAAAAATTACGAATGCAAATATTAAAATAATTACTCAACCTTAAAAACATTCAATGGCAGATCGTGGTGACGATTTTTTAAGTATCTACCCTAGTACTCGCGTGACGAATTTTACTAAAAATATCCAGCCTACCTTTAAGTTAATTCGTCAATGACAGAATTTAAACAACAACAACAACAACAACAACAACAACAGCAATAATAATAATAATAATAATAATAATAATAATAATAATAATAATAATAATAATAATAATAATAATAATAATAATAATAATAATAATAATAAAAATAATAATAATAATAATAATTATAAAAATTATAACTAATAATAATAATAATAACTAATAATGATAATAATAATAATAATAATTTATACTAAGAAGAAAAATAAGATTAGGAATATTATTATTGTAACATCTGTATTCACAGAGTGTTAGTGTTAGTTCAGCAAAACCGAGTATGTTCGTAGTGAACAGACTATCTAGACAATAGACATATTGTTCCGCATTTACTTTAAAATTAATAAAATAATAATATCATTCATTTATATTGCACTCATTAGTCATTGTGTTACACTTCGGATGAACATGCGCTGCGATTGCGATAGTTTGAGACTCTCATTTGAAGGGATAAAGAGATAATAAACACTTTGTCAATGACAAGTCACCACTTCTCACTTGTCATAAACAAAACACTCGACATATTTCACTCCGACCAGACGGAACTAAATCGTATGCTTAGACCGAACTGCATTATCAACATCACGTCTTATAGCCAGTGCGTTTGTTTGTTACATGATCACGTTTTACAACCTGGGAGAATTTGTAATTGAAATGAGGATTTTACTTTTAGTAGGCCTTATTAACATTGTTGTATGCATTGGTGTATTGGTAATGGACAGTCGCTCCAGTACGTGTTGAGCCATGTGCAGCTGTACGTGAACTCGAAGAAGACGTCGATCGGACCAATAGCAGCATCTGCAAAGATAAGAGAACAATATCGCAAAACCATAAATCTCACTCTTAAAATAAAAAGAGAATGTTATGTATGCCTATGCTATAGGCCTACGAATGTATAGGACTGTGCGAAAAAAGTTAATAAAATGAGAATGCAATAATGAATTAAAAACATTCAGAAAAACAAAACGATTACTTATGCCACTATTTGAATCATTAGTGTAACATGTAACATCACATACATAAATAGAAAATAGTAGGCTATAACAGCTGTAAAATATTAATTTTAGCCAAATTGACCCGATTAAAAACTGCGATTCTATTTCGCGACCGTAGTCTCACATTTGGCGTGTTTATAAAAGGAACTGACGTACAATTCCTATCCAAAGATAAAACATTCGATCATTAGACATTATGGTTCTGTGTCGCTGGACAGTCGTTGTTGTTGTCGATTTTGAATTTGCAATATTATTTATTTAAACATATAGGCCTAAAACAGGTATTAAAAATGATAAATGTTATAACAATAATAAATATTAAATATAGTCTAGGTAAGGTATACTCTTTTATGTATATTTTGTTCGTCAATTTGCGTTTGTAGTAATAATTGTATCTTTCGACTTTAGTGTGTCAGTGGTTATATGCGATTCTGTTTCGTCATGTGATAGTGAAATTAATAATTTTCGTGCAGTGTTACATTAAATATACCAAAACTTTGCAATTTATTCCTATGAACACTGTTGGAAACGAAAAATCCTAATGCATACGTAAGCTGAGCAGGCCCTAAACCATCGTTCATCCGATTTCAACCCAAAAAGGGAAGTTTATTTTTTAAATCCTCTGTCAGGTAAGGCAAATTGCAAAGGCGCATATCTTATATAAATATACAAAAATATGTAGGCCTACAAGTTATCCAAATAAAGAGGAAGGGGAAGATTTATCTTAATTTAGACAGTTAACATGTAGGCCTACCTCCTGCTGTTTAGCTGCCCCTGATTGCAACAGGTATAACATAGGCTACAGATTATGGCTAAATTGCATTGCTGGTTTACAAATGTAATAGGGGAAATGGGCCCTCGCGATCCTCCTGTACATAAAATACTAAAAAATTACTGTATGAGATTGTGTTCTAATATAAAAATGGCTTGTGTTTTGCAGCTCCCGAAAAAATACAGGTAGGCGGGCAGGACTTGTGTAGGCCAAATTTTTTATCTACGGTATTCATTTTGTTAATGTCACGCTCAATAGGGCTATAATATAACATGGCGTCGGCACTTCTAGTCGCATTGTGCATGCAAATTTTATTTTTGACATGAAAAACTGTACCCAGAATTAGAAAAATGTTACATTTGCTAAGTTTCAAGAGGCAGGCCTACATAAATATTTTGGGTACCGGTGTGGCTTGGTGATGGGGGGGGGGGGGGGGGGGGGGGGGGGGGGGGGTTGGAGGCGGTGTTTGTTTAACATTTACTAGATTGTCATTAATTGTATATAGCCTACGAGTAGATACTTGTGTAATGGCAGTACAGCGTTAAAATACATGAATAGCAGTCAGTGGTAAACAGAATCAGATAAGTATTAATGATACATCTTCACTATCACAGCGTTTTACTATCGCATGCAGCTTACTTACCTTAGTAAGCACATATAAAACGACATCACTTTTGGTCTTATAGCGAACTAGATGCGCATTGAAACAAATACGAAAACTGAGATCCCACAGCAGGCGCGTAACAACGGATCCTTTGTACTCCCACACAGCTGCACACACACCACACAGTTGATACTAGGAGCTGCGATGAATGAGGATTGAGGGTTATGCAGGCCTACACTCATCACATGCACATACGGATAAGCTACCATTTTGTAGGTGGTACTAATATTACATTACATTTTAATATTGTACTTACATTATGTTGCTGTGTGGCGTGTGCTGTTTGATAGCCTGTACGTCGTGGGAAGACATGCCTCATTTTGTATCTTGACGATTCACACTTTCACAATCACTTACACAATAGGCCTACACTGGAACCGAGTGGTACATCTCATTACATGTTCGGATTACGCGGAAGACACGTTAGGCTGAAGACTATAGCCAAAATTACATACGCCAACCACATTATTATTGCTCGAATCCTAACGAACACACAAAATATGATGGAAGTACAGGTTAAAAACGACACACGTTATCAAAACGTTGATTGAAGCTTCTCGCTTAGAGTTCAATTGTAATTATATAACTGTTCGACACTAATGACACCGATGAGTGCAAGGAGTCTCTAATATATCTTGCCTGCACAAGTGTATCGCGGTATTAATTGGTTTTGTTGATAAACTTCTTACAGACGCGCACTCGGCACTTGTTTTTAAACACTCCAACTGTCTTTCGCATGTCCCAGCTCGCGAGTCTCGATGCAGGCGGCTGGCGCGTAGTGCGCTGATTGGCTAAATGTCCGTGCAGGATAGCCAACACAGTGAGAACTGCCAACTTCTGAGAGCTCACGGCGCAGTATTTAAATACATTCCTTAGGGGAAATCACATAAAAAATGTAAATAAGAGATGCATTTCTTTTAAATATTTTTGTTTGGTCAAAGTGAGTCCTTCCTCGTGGTGAGCGGTGCCTGCAAAGAGGGCTCTCGTACAAATCGTTTAGCATATACCTTCGCTCATTTTCAAATTTCTTTTGCTGGGTTCTCATGGTCTAACGCTGGCGTAGAGCGTTCGTCGTTGAGCAAATAGAAATGAATCCTATTTGAAAAGGGGAGGAGTCGCGTACGACGTTCCGTTGCCTGATTCGCCAACGACTAACACTGTACGCCAGCGTCAGAGCATGAGAACCCCGCATTTCTCTTTTCTTATTCTCACTCATGGTTTGTGACTAAAAGTCCACCACATGTACACAAAACGCTTCTCTATTTGAATGAGGAAAAAGTTGGAAAAACTTTCAGTCCAGACTCCAGATGTCCTCATTCCACAACAGTTTTAGGTGGTTGTAGCCGGTTGTAAAGCTGCGCCTCCTATTCCGTAACCCGGATTAGCAGCGGACGGTATCGAGCCAGCGAACTCCCGAAGGTACACTTGGTACACTTTTCTGTCCATACAAAAAATATTCGGGTAGATCTGGTTTTTGAGCATACTTACTCAAGATGAGCTGGGTTCTTCAACGTTGGTGACTGATTTTCGCATTATTTCATGGAATACGTCCCATTCTCAATGACGTACGGACGTCCCCGTCACATCCCGTATTTTGTCAGAGAATGTCCCATTCGCATTTACCTACGGACGTCCCCAGGATATCTTGCATTTTTTAATGGAGCACGTCCCATTCACAATGACGTACGGACGTCCCTGTCAGATCCCGTATTTCATTCTGGAGGACGTCCCATTTGCAATCACGTACGGACGTCTCTGTCAGTTCCCGTATATTTGAATGGCAGATGTCCCATTCGCAAAGACGTACGGACGTCTCTATTTGAACCCGTATTTCTGCATGGATGATGTCCCATTCGCAATGATGTACGGACGTCCCTGTCACATCCCGTATTTCTTAAAAAAGGACGTCCCATTCGGAATGACGTACGGACGTCCCTGTCAGATCCCGTATTTCTTAATGGACCACGTCCCATTCGCAATGACGTACGGACGTCCCTGTCAGATCCCGCATTTCTTCCTGGAGGACGTCCCATTCGCAAGACGTACGGACGTCCCAGTCAGATCCTGTATTTCTTCCTGGAGGACGTCCCATTCACAATGACGTACGGACGTCCCTGTCAGATCCCGTATTTCTTCCTGGAGGACGTCCCATTCGCAATGACGTATGGACGTCCCTGTCAGTTCCCGTATATTTGAATGGTGGACGGCCCATTCGCAAAGACGTACGGACGTCCCTGTTTGATCCCGAATTTCTCAATGGATGATGTCCCATTTGCAATGACGTACGGACGTCCCTGTCACATCCCGTATTTCTTAATAAAGGACGTCCCATTCGCAATGACGTACGGACGTCCCTGTCTGATCCCGTATATTTCAATGGTGGACGTCCCATTCGCAATGACGTACGGACGTCCCTGTCACATCCCGTATTTTTTAATAAAGGACGTCCCATTTGCAATGACGTACGGACGTCCCTGTCTGATCCCGTATATTTCAATGGTGGACGTCCTATACGCAATGTCCCACGAACGTCCATGTCACAGCCGGTATATTTCGTTTAGAACGTGCATCTTACATTGTCCTACGGACGTCCATTGGACTTTCTGAAAATGTTGCAACATCCAGTGGAGTGAAATAGGACATCCCGTACAGGACGTCCATTACGGGACTACCTGTGGACATCCATTCCTTATGGTGTGCTGTGTGGGTTGGGTAGTGTAGATTGTAAGCGTAGACATACATGAAGAAGCGTAGAGGCCTTTAAGGTAAGACGCATGTCTTTGGTACTGTGGGAGTTAATTACCAGTCAAGAAGAAACTGATCTCAAATGATATTTCGCCAACAAATCCACCATATTATTGTCGGCACGGTGATTCTAGTGTATTGGCACAGGGCGGCGACTTCGGGGGTGCAGAAAAGCTAAATCCCCTACGACAAATATTTGTGTGGGGTGGGATCATATCAGCCTAGCTTATACCCACCCCGGTAGGGTAATCAGGAGATTCATGAGAGCCTCATACCTCATACTCTCAAGCTTTCAGCCAGTACATCCTAGCGCAAGGTTTAATAATTCGGACTGTCGAGACGCTTTGGGAATTGATCAGGGGTTAATTTGAGCCGGAACGCAGTTCCGATTCTTTTTCCGAAACCAGAATGCGCGTTCCGGTATTATTTCGTAACGTAGGTTACTCCTTAAAAACTCGTGAATTAATTCGTATCTCTGAAAATTTCACAAATATATATTATTTTTTTTTGGTATGAATGCACGTTATTCAAGTTTATGAATTACCCCTAGGTAGCCAGACCCAAATACAACTCAATAACCTTCTGACTGACCACCGACACTAAACAGATAACTAATTAATAATTACATATTATATTGTGTTCCTAATGTATAAATGTGGGCGGGGTTGGTGCCAAATTATATTTGACGAACAAAATATGCGTTCCGGTTCGTATTCAATTAAAAATTAAGCCCTGGTATTGATACACATTTTTTGTGCTTATACCGTCTAAATTAATACCTAAACGCACACATAATATAAAGAGTTATTTAAAAATAAATTAAAAAAAATAAATACACTATTTGTCGTTTCGTATAGGATCACCTGGCTTTTTTTAAATAAACAATATATGTATGCATTCCATTAATATTGCCCAATGTAAATAAGCCCCCACTCCCAGGTGCTTACAGAGTACCTATTCTGTGTGAAGAGGTCCCCATATCAAACATTCACTCGCGAATGCCATCAAACGTTCTTGCTCTCAAAGACGACAACGAGACAAGCGATACCCACGGCGTTGCCGCGTTGCAAGAGCTTGCAACATGGCACTGCGATCAACACTCGCCCTGTCTCCAGGCAACTGATCTGAATCATGATCGTGTGTATTCTAATATGACAATATATACAGAGTGTGAGGACTTTCACCAAAACAACCGAATAATGACACTACAAAACGCATATTACGCGCGTAAACAATATCTTTCACCGGCTATTTAGTTTTTTTTTTTTTTATAAATATGCAGCAAACGATCATCATAGGCCTTCTAGCTGGCAAACAAATCTATTTTTTCGAATGGACATATTGTTACTTTTCAACACTGTATATTAGAACCTGCCCAAGAAAAATTGATGTCCGTCTTCAGGTGACCATAACTAAAGGTATTGTGGTATTTGAAATGGTTGGGGAGAATACGTAGTCCGATGTCTGTTAGTATACGATTCAATCCAAGCATTCGCCTAGTGACTGAGGAAAACGTCGGAAAAACCCTTCGGTCAGAATTGCGGGTAGGGTAGGTCAGAGTTGCGGGTGTCGAAACGGCGTCCTCCGGAATAAGAGCCTCGTGTACTATTACTGAGCCATCTCTTTCAGTTCAACTTGGTCTATCGGTTCAGCGCGAATTAGATGGTATGCATGGGAGGGGGGCAAAGCAATCACGAAAAAAGTGGTATACACGTCCACCCCGATTACGAAGTAGGTTCAAGTTCTTTTGACATTATAATCAAGAACAAAAATGTTATGATAAAAACGTAGGCAATATATAAACATTTAATAGATAGAGGGGATTCATATCCAAAATTACCGTGTCATCTATGCAGTGGTGTCCAACCCCTGGCCCGCGAGTGTCTTGTCAGTGGGACAGTGGCCCTCGACTCATTATTGGAAATAATAAATATGATTGAAATGTACAATTGTTAATACAATTGTTGTTGTTGTTGCTGTTGGTTTGTTTTGTACTAATTTTTGAAACCCACACATTGGGAGTTTCAGCGGACGCATTGAATTTACTGTTGCAAGCCAATAAAGACTGTTTTCGGTTATCGTCAGTAACCTTCAACATAAAGTTTAATTTATTGAAATGTCAGTTTCAAGCAAAAAATTCTGCATTATTTTGACCACTTGCGGGAGAGAGCGCTTAAAACCGGTGTATTTATTTTTTGTTGTGTAGCGTCGGGATCGTCAGCTTTAGTGTGGCGAAACGTAACGTTTTAGCTTCCGTATCCTATATGGGGATTTCTAGTGGCCGTGGGTTTGAAATTGTGAGCAAGTTTAGGTAGCAAATCAATTTCGTTTTTAATACGCATGTTTTTGGGTGGGTGCAGGGCCACCACATTGTTGGGAAAGGTCGCAACTTTGAAACGATATTGTTTGGTGTCATGTAATTGATGCGTTAGGAAATAATGCGTTGGTAAATAATCTCCATAATTTTGAAATGACTAAAATACTCGCTGGATTAAAAATATTTTAAATTTTACTATAAGCCTTACCGTTGGCATTTCAAATGCCCCCCCCCCCCCCAGCCCCCTCGCCGTGCCCTCAGCGGCGCCCATGCGTTTAAATCGCAAAGAATGACGGTTTGAATGGGAAGATAAACTTGGTGGAATAAATGTGCGTAACTGAGACAGATGAGGAAATGGGACGAATAAAAATGTGCACTACTGCTCTGTTTGTGAGCACCAGTCACCACTGGGAAGGAACCACTTAAACTAATTAAATGCACAATGTAGGGAATTTGTTGGTTATTTTAATTGATTTATCGGTTCTTTAATTTGATTATCATTCTATATGGAACCACTGGGTTGTAACGGAGTAGCATTATTGAAAGTTATATCCATTTAAGATAAATATTCCTTAAAAAAAAAACTGCTGGATTGAACAATCTGAGTGAAACCCAGACAGAAAGTAAACCGACCCCGACTGGAAACTAAACCCAGGTTTCCCACTTGGCGAGCAGGTACCCTGACCACTACAACATCCCCAAAATTATATTTCATTCATGCTTGGAGTTCTAGTGTTGCAAAATGTGAATAGTTAAGAGACGTGTTAATAATTTCCAGTAGATGTTGAATTTTTGTAATTTAATCTGTATAACATTAAGATATGCGTGACTGTGTGTACAACACCCATAGATGCATAACAAAAACGCGCACTATATATGTAGCAATAATTTGAAGTTCAAAACCATCATAGAGACATACTACAAAAAGTAAAACAACAATTTTTTATGATTAGAAAATCTTAATGGATTAATACGTTAAATTAATACCGTTCAAAATGTGAGCTTATGGGCATTGTTCCGTAACCCAACTCTGGCTATCTACTTTTTATTCAGCCGCAGATTGCAGTCAATGACACAGATAATGCACTACTGTGCTCTAACGAAATTAAGACCTTCTACTGGTATTGCTTAAATAAGTACACTAAGATATAACGATTCAAATAGTACATATTTAGGCGGAATTTACTCAAATAAATAGCATTTTGTGAAACCGTATTGTCGTGTAGTCAATCAATCCACTTGTATTGTAACTCTAGATATATTTTAATACATTTTAACAATGGTAAGCTGTGTTATACACAAATCGTTTCAGACTAGTGTGTGCTTATTGTACTACAGTGCCTTCAAATATTTCGCATTCTTTAGTATGTGCAACAAGTAATCTGATATAAACGATGTTTGCATCCACCCAAGGAAAATTAAAGTGTGTTTGTACACTAAGAACAATGTGCTTCCAAATGCATTGTGCCCTTGATGAATGGACAGATAATTATAGTTACTACTATGAAATAATACATTAATCCATCAATACCCCCCTCCCACATAACGCCATTCCACTCCACCGCCCCCGTCCTTCCACCCCGCCCGCATGCATCCAGTCTAAACCTTACAGACTATAGTTGTTAATTGCACTGTGCAATGCACTGTGATGGGTTCGTATTTATATATGAAAGTGAGACAAACCTCTCTAAAACTACATGATTATATGTACGTATTAAAAAGCGTAGGCCTAGATTCGTTCCGTTTTGAAGGGTTGGTTCCTCAGTTTTCTTTATTCGAGTCAATTACAATCGTAAAGCATCTACTGCCGATAGATAACAAAACCACCGATACAAGCAAATGCTGTAAGCACTACATTATTGTAGTACTAACACTCGGATTCAATAAACCACTTGATTTGATTTTATTTTATTTCTCAATTATTTTTTCTTGTACTTGATTTTAATTTTATATAGTACAGTAGTTTGTTTTGTTTTTGTTTATATTGTTATTTATGATTTCATTATTATGAATTGTTTGCAAAGCCTAGTTTTGTTTAAGGTCCTCCTTTGTAAATCAATTTTTATAACTGAATAGGGCACTAGCAACACCAAAAGACAGCAATGAAACAAGTGAATTGAATCGATGGACAAACAACAAGCTGTCAAAAAATAATTTCTTCTGATTTATAAAAACAAAACAAAAAACAAACAAATAGACATACAAAACTTTCACTTAGTCGTTGTCTATCATCAAAAGTTTTAAATGGCGAGCAGTTACTATTGCTACACTTGTTTTATTTCTATGGTTGCAATTTTATTATTTTGACAAATGATGGTTTGTCCATCAGTTCAATTCATTTGTTCCATTGTTGTCTTTTGGTGTTGCTAGTGCTCTATAGGATAGACATTAAATAAATTAATAAATAAATAATTAAATCATAATTTATTTCAACGCAAAATAAAACTACCACGAGCGCAACTATATGTGTCTGTATTTTGTGTCTGTATTTTGGCTTTGGCTCAGGGTTGAAATAAAATGTCAACAGTATAAAGCTTAAGAAAACGTTACGATTTCCATAAAATGTGTATATGAATTTGTGTGGCCAGTGCCGTATTATCTTGTTACAAGGGGGGGGGGGGGGCTGACCACTAAGTGTGGTCGAAAAATAATCACTTTCTTATAGAATTGGTGGTTGTTTTGGTGTAAGCCAATAACAGTCTAACAGATGTATACTATCAGTATCTGCTATACTATCTGCATATTATGAACTTTTACACACTTTACTGTCTACAGTCTACACGAACAATAAAAGCACACACCTATATTATTCGTGCAATCTACAGTCGGACGTCTGTCTTGTTTCCTGTAAGTTTAAGATAATATGTTTATTCCTTTACTTTTTGCTTAGAAAATAATAAGAGTTTTCCATAAATATGTTCACTAAAATTAATGTACTATACAAGTGTGTTTTTTGGATGTCACAAAACCCCAAGAAGTAGAAGCAGAAACAGTGGCGGATCTAGACCCCATGATGTAAATAATGAGGCGGGGGCAGCCGCCAGAGGAGAAAGAAAAATTCTGGGACATTCACTGCACAAGTTCCCGGAAGATGACTTAAGATTATTAAATATTCATTCAAACGGAATTCTGAGTGTTGATGTTAGTACTGGTACTAACCTTAAACCATTATGAATTTGAAGATGTGGCGGGGGGGGGGGGGGGAGGGAGCGATAAGTTATTAACCCTTTTGTATCAGTTATGTAGATGGTTTAATGATTATCGACCTTTGGTAGAAGAATCATGGAAGGACAGTGGCGTGGCGCAAAGTCCCAGCCCCCCCCCCCCCTCTGCAAGTTTAATGTGTGGGCCCCTCCCCAAAAAAATACCTCGTGACAAATTGCAAAAAGTCACAAAAATGACACTGCTTTTTAAAAATGCATTATTTTGGTTTCTTTCTTCTTACATTATAAGAAACGATTATTCCTCGTGGTGTTTTTCCTGGCGAATTCGTGGATTATTGCATCCGTTGCGAGTTTTCGAGCTTGCTCGCATTCAATGCTTAAAATGGAAAGTCCCTTCAAACGTTCTTGTGACAATGCTACTTCCAAGATAATTTTTTATTAGTTTTAACTTGGAAAATGAACTTACAGCTGTTGTTAGAGTGACAAAGTTAAAACACTCAAGGAAAATTAATGTGTATTATTTGTATACTACAAACAATGTGCTTCCAAATGTATTGTAGACACTAAATAAATTGACAGATAATCATAGTTACAAGTTACAACTAACAAATTAGAGATTAATCCATCATTACCCCCGTCCCGTGTAAGTAACGCCATTAAGCTCCCCCGCCCCCCTCCTTCAGTTATGCATCCAGCCTAAAATACATCCAGACTAAAGTTGTTATTTGCACTGTGTGGGTTCGTTGTTTTTTCTACATGAAAGAAAGAAAAACCTCTACAAAAACTTCATGATTATAGGTGGAAAATAAAAAAATGGAAAATAAAATATAAAAATCGTAGATTCATTACGTATGTTTACGTTGGTACGTCGGTTTTCTTAAATCTAGTAAATTACAATCATGTATCATTTACTGTAGATAGACACTCAAAACCCACGATACAAGCAAATGTTGTAAGCAATATCTTAATTTTGTAACAACACTCAGAATCAATAAAATTAATGTGATCATTTATTTCAATACAAAATATAATTACCACGATTGCAACTATGTGTGTGAAAAGTCCTTATTAGAACGACGTTAGCTCACAGTCCCCATAGATACCACAATATATACCAAAAACCGTTATGTGTGAACAGGTCCTAACGAACAATATACATATTCACAGTCCCATAATGATCTGTGTGTACTCTCAGTCCCCACTCAAGATATAATGTTTGTAAAACGAAAACTATGCGCTACCAAAATGTCACTATGATATTCGAATTCTTTGATTTTTTTTCATATTTATCGTGTACTTTGTTCTTTGATGCGATCAGCGATATAGGAAATCTCAAATAGGTAGTGTGTATTCACAGTCCCCACTTACCCCTCGTTGGACAGACTGTGTGTGTGTGTGTGTGTGTGTGTGTGTGTGTGTGTGTGTGTGTGTGTGTGTGTGTGTGTGTGTGTGTGTGTGTGTGTGTGTGTGTGGATGTGTGTGTTTGAAAGAGCCAGCAATTGCGCTAGCCATAAATAATCCACTGCGATAGAGATTTCTCGATGTAAAAAATGCACTTGTAGCATTATGATACGTTTAATTAACTTCAATAACAACAACTCAGACGTGTGTCCTGTAAAGAATAAAAATATCAATTGCATAACAAACACTCTAATTTTTAAATAGTATTGAAATAAATAAATGAATATATTATAAAATTTGTTAGATTTAGATTGACTTATTAAAATATCTTTAGTGCAAGCACATGGGAGGTAAGTTCTTTGATTCTCACCATCACCAACAAAAAAATATATAATGTTATAATGTTACATTTGAAGGTTTAATGTAAAATGACTGTATAGCTGTATTTAAATCATGAATAAATAAATAAAAAAATACATGAATATAAATAATTTCATATTTATAGAGTCTACCCACTCAGTAACATGACTGATTTTCATCGGGGGACTTTTATTTAAAGTGACTAAATTAACACTGTAAACTCCATCAATCCATCAAGATCTATCAAAGATCAATGATCAATCTCAAAGATCTTATTATGAAACATATGAATCAGACAGTGCGAACACCTGCGGACAAATGCTAGAATCAACAAGACCGATTCAAAGCAACTTTGAATGTATTGAGTGCTTCGTTGCTAGAACGTGATAATTGCAGTTTTTGTTCGGATAACGTCAGAATTTATACGTGGATCTATTTTTAAAAAGATCTTAAGGATCAAACATAAATTATGTATTGTGTGCTAGAAACGAACTGACTTAACCTCTCCAAACAAACCTTTTGACAAACAAAATAAAAGCATCGCCTTTAATTAAGAACTGTGTGCCAATCTTAATCACGCAAAACGCGATTTAAATTAAATTGATAGTGCAAAGTGTCACGCCTCACCCCCCCACCCCCCTCCCCCGCCAAACCTTAAGAGAATTTAGATCTCGTTCTTGAGTTTATGCTTTCGTTTAAATACCTATGTTATGTCTTAGTTAAGTAACCGTTAATTGCGAAATTGTGTTTCACAAACAATGTAACAGAAGATAAAATGGTAAATGTTACAACATTCAACAAGATTCTCTATAGTATGATAATATGTTTCTGTCTTTCTATCAACAATGTTAAATCAAGAATAAAATCCAACACTATCGTTACGTTTACCGTATGTTTCGTGTGGTAGATGGACAAACGGATAGACGGTTCCACATCATCGAACTCTTGTGCGTTTTCTCTGCCAAGAACTATATTCCGTTCCGAAGTGGTTTATTAACTCCATCGATCGCGCAACGCGTACGAGCGTCAAGAACACAAATTAAGTTTCCTCCGCGTGCAATGCGTCCCTTTTTCGCAGATTATGTTGAATGGAAATAAATGAGGCGACGTTTCCTGCTACAGCTCGGTTTTCAAACTTTCAGAAACGTTTTGCCAAAAGTTCTCAACTTTCAAACAAGTAGGCCACCTCCAAGTTACTAGTCGCAGCTTTCTTTATGAACCGAATTCACAGCTAAACTTTTTGCAAACAGATTAGTGTGATTTACATAATCGTGTGTATGGCTACAAGATCTTTGACCGTGGCTAAAGATATCGGAGATCACGTATGACCATATGTTACCAGTGTCCTCGTTGCCTAAATTAAAGTTAAATCTTCGCTAATACCGACAATTGTAGCTGAAAGTTTTCCCGACGTTTTACTCTAATGTGAAGGTTGCGAGTCAGGCTTTACACACAGTCCGTGGACATACCTTCACGACTACCACATTATTCTAGTAGATTGAATAGGCAATATTTGCCCTAACCTTACAGTTACCTCATCTTTCCCTATTAGTCAGCGAGAATAAATTTACAAAAAAATATTTTATTTCAAAACCAAAAATAATATGAAGTATTAAAAATAAAATTTTAAATTTTAAAATTGTAAATGTAAAATGTAAAATGTAAATTGAAAAAATCTTAAATGTAATTGTGAAATGTTAATTGTATCATTAACACTTTAAACTGTAACATGTAAAGCTAATTTGTTAAATCTAGCATGTCAATCGCGGAAACGGAAAACGAAAAGCGTATAACGTATAAAGTACAGCGTGCAATGTTATACTTAAAATTCTAATATTAAATCAATGTTTACAATTTTAAATCTAATGGTGATTTGGGAGATTGTCTGTTTAAATGTAGCGTGGAATTATTTCTTGGGGGTGTCTGTCAACTATCCTCACAAAATATCTATGATTTTCAAGCACTTAGTATAGCTAACGTGCCCTTGAATATAGTTGTAGATCATTAAATACACAGCAAGCAATTCGGTATAACCACGAATTTAGCCCCTAAAATGTTCGGCATTAGTTCGTGGATTCCTCGCTTCGGTTCATTCCAGCCAGTGACAGATAAAGGATTTCCGCCCAACCCTTTGGATGACGTGTTCAGACGAGCAGACAACGAGGAACAAATATCTCAAAGATTCCTTTGATCCTCCTGTTGTGCTCGACGGTACTCACGTATGTCGATCACAGAGACTCTAGCGGCGCATTTGAACACTAAACCGAGCGTAGATATTAAAAGAATGCGTTGGATTAGCTGTAAAGCTGTTCGGAAAACGTTGATTGTGGAAGCTCGATAAAACGGACATTAAATATATAACAATATCATTGTGTGGCGTCTGTACTTAGACTACTCACTTATTTTTTCAAGAATATACAGAATTAATATGCATTCATAATTAGAAAAACATAAGTCCTTTGAACCACGCAGAAGCACTTTTTCGAATAGCAGGCCCTCATTTTTTGCCATAAATCATTCAGTTAATAAGTCAACATGTGCATGTTTACCTTATGTAAATAGTTTTATATTTGTACATACAATATAAGCTATAATTGTTAAACAGTATAAAAAAGATACATTTGATTATTAGTTAATAAATTGTGTTAAACTCTTTATTTTGCATTGAAAGGGTTGAAATGAATCACATGCATCTTTTAGCTGGACATATTTTGGGGCAAGGAGAAATACTAAATAATATTGAAGGTCAAGTGGGAAAGCTAAATGGTAGTTGGAGACCAAGAATTGAATTCTTTCACCTATAACAAATACTCCTATCCACATTATTAACTCTTTCCATG
Organism: Isoperla grammatica; assembly: GCA_945910005.1. NCBI lineage: Eukaryota > Metazoa > Arthropoda > Insecta > Plecoptera > Perlodidae > Isoperla > Isoperla grammatica. The sequence continues at coordinate 38,090,917 of OX246737.1, read as the reverse complement.
AATATGTCCAGGATAGCCTCGACATCGCGGGTCATATAGTTATTCAAAATTTAAAACATACCAAACAAAACAAAGTTTTTTTCATTTTCTTAAATAATATTTTTTATTTAATAGGGAACACGCGTATGAAGATTTTAATCGATTTTTAAATACCTTGTCTCTCATTTAATAATTTTGTGTCTTTGAATTTTGAAAAACGGATCAGTCTATGCCTCAAAATAAATGGTTTAGTAACGATAAATAAAAGGGCGCGAAAAACGAGCCGCCGCCATGTAGAGTGGATTTGACGTCATAGTTTTGTTCTGCGTACGCTCACCACCTCAGCGATTGGTCTGTTACGCCACGTCTACAGAACCATTGCGTCACAGCCACCTGTACGCGTTTCAGATCCCCAGTTTAAACTTCAATAAATGCGACCACATTAAACCTATTTAACAATTTCTTTTTTACGTGCGACTTGCATTAATATACTTTTTGTATCTAATACTATTAAACTAAGTGTTTGGTTTAAAAAAAAAATCGTACGCGTGTTGCCTATTCCTATTGTGGGGCCCAAATAATTATGTCTCAAATCTACTGTTATAAGGCAAAAAAAAAAACTACTGACCATATATTGAACAAAATCATTGTACTGCATTGGGTTAAACATGAAAAATGTTTGTTTGTTGCTGTGAATCAGTGATCGGTTGATAAGTTCCCATTGAAAAAATTTCAGATTTGTTTCAGATTGCTATTCAACTATTATCGAAATTAAATGGACAACCTATTCGTTCATAATGAAATCAAACTGGCCATCTCATTCAACAGATATTACATTCATGGTTTGACTTAGATATTTACAAAACGCGCATTTGATTCAATTTTCCATTAATTACCAAGATATCACTTGCGAATAATGTTGGTTCCCTTTCTTGATAATATTCCCAAGTTTTGTCACATTTCTCATGAATAATGTAATCTGATTTGTTACTCATTAACTTTTTTTGTCAACCGGCCTTGGTATAGGTAAACAAACTTGCATTACTCTCGCCCTCGAGCATTCAGCACTTAAACTTAACATGTATTGTGCATGAGTGTAAGACTAGCAGAAGTTGAGGGAAATATATTCTTTGAGACTCTATTTGCTTGAAGTATTTCAACAACACGAATTGAATAAAGAAAAATCGCTCATGTGAAGTGTACTTGAGATAAGAAGAGTCTCGCAAAATGCAGGTAACATAAACGGAATAGAAAAGAACATAGTAAAATAACTAAAGTAAAAGAACATCAAACAATATTCAATGTTATTTCAATACAAGGCATAAAATCTAAAACTTTGAACCAAACCTTCCTTTAACTATATGTGCCGGGAGGCGAAAGAAACTTTCAGTTTTTTAAAACCATTTTATTTCCAGTTTGTTAATCGCGAAAACTCGAGGCATAAACAATTCTGCATTACTCCATTTGGCATTACAGAGTGTTCCAGTTGCTTTTATCTATAAGTATCACTGAGTAAACGTTAATGATCTCAAGTGTCAATAAAACAATAGTGAATTCTCAAAACATAAATTTCAAGTAAAATTTCATTGTTTTCCAAATTGCCACTCTTGTTCTTAGTCTGAAATAGTTAATTTGTGCTATTCAAATCGATGAGTAGATCGTTAATGTTGGTCTAGCCTAATCAGTTACATAAATCCTAGTATTATGTACGATTCAAACCAATGCCTTGTAATACAACTGATTAGGCTACACTCCATATGAGCCCTGCGCATGACACAATAACATTTCTGTGTGAAAGGATATTGTTAGAACATGGGCCCTGCCATTTAGAGAGCCCTACACAATTAGCGAAAGACAAATGATCAAGTCATGCAAATACTACAAATATCAGGCTTTAGTTAAATGTTGGAACAACTTAAAAAATGATAACAATATAACCCACATTTTTTTTAAATTTTGTCACACATTTCGCGTATGCAACACTCTTGGCATATTAATTATATTTATTGGGAGAAATATTGTACTATTAAACTTCCAGGTGATTACATTTAGAATTCTCAATTTCAACATTTTACCTCCGTAAAAACGGGTTTATATTGTATAGTGTAAGATTATATTGTGATGTAAAAGGATGAACTTGTCCATCTTTTACTATTTATTGGAATCCGTGGTTTATGTAAGCTCTGTGTGTCATTCTACTTGTGTGCAACACCTACTATTGCCACAGCGTTTGTCAGCGTTTTCGTCATTATTTCAATCGTGACTGCTAAGTCAGCTGAGGCCGAAGCGAGGCGAGTTTTGCGCCACGCGACGGACGGGAGTCGCACCGAAGGAGCCGGGCAAGATGGTTGTCCGGTAGGTTCGTGAGTCAAGGAGGCCGTGGCCGCCGTGGAGGGCTGACCCCGCGAGGGAAGAAGTGGTGGAACGGGGGAAGCATGTCCTAGCGGCCTAGGCGAAGATTAAGGGTTCGTGGGAGACGAGCGGAGGAGTACGATATGGACGTGGCAGAGGACGGAAGGATCTGAGGACGAAGACGCGGATACGGACAGGCGATTGAAGGACCAACAGGTTGACGGTTGCCAGCTGGAAATGCGGTTATGAGGTATGGAGCGCTGGCCCTCGTTAGATCAGGTGGAATGTGCCCATCAGGCTGATTATGACCATAGTCAGGTTCGCCACGCTAAAGCCACGTATAGGATAAATGTAAGTAATAATAAATATGGTTCCTCAAGATTCGAACCAAGGGTCTTGTGATTCAACATAACCTAGATTCCCTGTTCTCCTCAGTCTTGCCAAAGATCCCGCATGTGCGAGTTCACGTATGTCGAGAGAGTGTTACGTCCCCAGTAAAACCTTGAGACAGCCGACCAGAACGTGGGTTCGAGTCCCGTACCAGGGTGGTAGGGACAAGGGTGGGTCGGCGCGTGATCTTGCTAAATGACAATAGCTACATTTATATGTTACATGTCAACCCCTCTAGCCTATCACGGTGATCCAAGGACACTGCGCATGGCTGCCAGCTGGCCGAGAGCTAAGGTGATATAGGTGTAATACACACAGTTGTCTGATTGCAAGGAGCAACGGTGCACTAAGATGCGATATGGTACGATTGGATGAATCATTAGCATTCTTGTTGATACATAGCCACTCATTCACTTATAATATTATACTATTCTTTAATGATGACATTTTGAAATATACAATTGTTTATTAGCAACGCATTTATTATTTATTTAAATCCGCATTCATTGTCCACAACATATATGTTTCCACAATTATCTCTTCTTTGCATTAAAACTGCTGAGTACCAAAGCCAAAACCACGATAATTTTCATTCCAAAAGTGAACGTCAACCAACTTTGTGATGTGACAATATAAAATGTTATGTTTCCAATGATCTTGAAAGATATATTAATTTTTCCAGCTCCCGAACGAGGCATGCTCTCTAAAAAGTGTTTTTTATCACTGTAGATATTCCGATGCTGCGTGTATTTATGTACAACATTTCAAGATTTTATATAATTTTTGTTTATCGTAATTTTTAGCTATAAAAATGTATTTAATTGTTAGTTGCTTAGCATAACGCATCGCGTCAATCTTGAGGTTGGTCAGTCAATATCCGTGCATGATCTGTATGTTAGAATCTGCACCGCAACCAATGATCCACCGAACTACTATAACTATTATCATCTGAAATTTAAACATGGCCGACCTATCTTGTTGAGTCAATTAGTCACCATGTTTTAACAATTTATTTGTTTTAATTTTATGTGGTAAATAAACTTTGATTTCTGGATAAAACAAAACAGCAAATCCACATACACAATAATGGGTTGCGGTAACAGATCACACTTTGGTCTTGGGGATGATGTATTTCAAGGACATTATCTTTAATTGTATATTTTTTTGGATGTAACGGTAAGGTGAGCACATTTTTACAAGCATATTAAAACAATCATTAGCAAAATACCATTAATTATAATGCACTGAAAATACTTCATACCCAAGATCAAAGTGTGTTCTTTACCCACAACAAATACCGTACAACCGAGAGGTTGTATATAACAGTATTTGCCCGCAACACACAGCCTTAAAAAAATTGGAACACAAGTTTGCGTATTGGCATTTACGTCTGTACAGCACATCGTACACAAAGCGCAAAGAAGTTGACTAGACCAACCCTGGGGTAGGCTAAAGCAACTCATTTATTAATCTAGCTAATCAAAAACTACGCCTTCTGGCTACAATATTCTGAGAACACAATTTTGCCAACGTCTTTTTTAACGGGGATAAAGGGAAATTTATGCTGGAACTTATCTACATAATATACAATTCTATTAAAATTGTCAAGGTAAATTGAAAACGTAAAATAAATCTTGCCAAAACAATTATTGATGGGTCTAGAGATCACAGATTATTACACTTTTGCCTGGAAGCAAGTATGTATAACCGTGGTCTTGAAAATGTATAAAGAAAATATGTAAAGTAAACGTTACCTGTTGTTACAAGTCCAATTTATAACATGCAGATTACGTCACGTTTGCTCTAGATATAAAGTTAAACTGGATAAGCCAATATGATTAGATTTTAGATTTGAAGTTTGTATTTAAATTCAAACGAATATATGTAACACTCATAGGCCACACAGGGCATGATGCAGTGTATAATATGTATGATGCCTACTAGACCAAACCACAACGCATTATTCCACTTATCTGTATTTCCACTGCTCTCCACTGACAAGCAACAGCAACACACAGTGGTCCGTCTAACAATATTGTCCAACTCATGTTGTTCCACTTATTTGTATTTCCACGCATGTAGGTTTAGTCATATCAACACTATGGTGAACGACTAAGCGTTACACTAGTTGCAATGTAGGTGAAACTACGACCATCTTTTTTGATATATTGTCTTGCAAATATCAGTTTATTTCTAGTGTGAATTATGTGTTATAACTGGATATAAATCACAGGGAATTCATCTATGAAGAACAAAATATTGTGTAGGTAAATCGCTGAAAAATATCCTTACATATAATATAGAAACTCATACGCAATTTCTTGAAAATGAAATTAAAATTTAGTTTTTAATATATGCATGTCCACAATTCACCACAGTTGGCCATAATCGGTACGTCGTAATGATTGTAATGGGAAAATGTACGATTGCGATCTGGATTAAGAGCACGATGCCGACAATTGTGGTAAGGGATTTATCTTACATCAAAATATATCGTTCCATTACCTTTACTGTCGATGTTGTGTGTGTGAGTTTAATACTCAGGATGTGTCTGGTTCTTATTTAATGTTAGAAATAAATATGTTTGCTAATTTTACTCGCTCTGTCACTCTTGTCAACAGTTTACAAGTAATTAGTTTAATGTAGTATTAGCGTGTTTATCCGTGCATAACAACAATGCAAGATAGTGAACACGTCACGTGGACCACACCCTAGAGTGCACGTGCACCGAGACATCACCGTGTGGTACCATCCTCAGATGAGAACAAAGGCGCTCGATTCATTAACTTTTTATAATGATAGCATTCTTGTACAGCAACACGATTTTAATTAAAGGTAATTAAAAAAAAACATTCAGAAGTTTGCTATTGAAAATCGTCAGATATCAGGAATTTATCTGATGTTTATGTTCATTATTGTTGAATGAAATAATATAATAGCGATTCTAATTTAGTAAATACACTCTAAAGCACCAAAAACTTTTTTACGAGTTTTTTTTGCCATTTTGATTTGAGAATATTTAATTTGGTTTAACTAACATCACAGTTTCAACAAATAATTAAATGTTTAAAATGTTTCTCAAAGACAGAAACCTTGATTTTGTTAACACAATTGACAACTTGTCACATTTTTTTAATGCATTGTAATTATTACTATAAACATCAAGTTTTAACACTATTTTCACGTGTTTTCAACCATTATTGTTTAAGCCTTGTGTAAACGAAAATGCGAAATCCAAGAGAAGTTACCCTATAGCTAGCGCATCGCTCGAGACGGGACAAATACTGCAGGTAGGCCTACGTAACTCAACGTACTAGAACACAAACTGCTGCATTTTTTTTTTGGTAGAACACAATTTATTAAATTATAAACAAACATGGTACATTTATTCTTCATAAAATTTCCTTAGTAAATAACGTTTAACATTTTAACATGAAATTAAGACAAAAGCATAAAGGTTGGCCATTTGGCAAGGCAATACTTATAAAACATGAGGAAAAAAGTTGAAAAAAAACCCTCTTCGGAGAAACTGCTGCATGAATGAATCAGAAAAGTTCTCAACATTTACATATAGCGTTATTATTACTAACCTACGTCAAGACTTGTATTTCTTATTATTGGGCACTTTCCTCATCCGAACGAATTCCGAATGAACCGAGGGCGCACGATTCACGAACCGAACACAGTCCGAGCAATGTTCGATGTGTTCTGCGTGTTGGTCGGTGCTCGTTGTGTTCCCACCAATGTTCACAGTTTAGAAATGAATCTGACAGGTGCAACAGGTGCTTTCTTTGTAATTTTCTCCTTATAGCTATAAAGAAGCGGAAATCGAGAAAAGTATGGATAACGCGGCTATTTTCTAAACGTGGTGATACGTCATTGTTGCGTTTAATGGGCAACGGACATTTGAAAAACTCAAGCGAATGACAGCAGAGGATATGGAAATACTATTGAACCTTATAGGACCCACAATTTGAAGGAGGATACCAACTTCGATCATCCAAACCGGTCAAAGACCGTTTAACTGTTACCCTACGCTTTTTAGCCTCAGAGAGTCATATGGCAGTCTGCAGTATTTATTCAATGACTGATTGATTGATCAATGGGGCTTAACGTCTCATATTTTTGCAACATCAATGGCTAATCGAGACGATGAGCGGGTGATAATGAAGATGAGAAAGATGATGATGAAGAATAAAGCCACATCCGAATCAGATCCATTGTACGTCGCGTGGGTCGTCATACGGAAGTCCAGCAAGGGTGGGCAGGGCCAAGTGGGAGGAGAAATATTTAGTGGGACAGAGGGGAGGGGGGGGGGAAGGGACAGGGTATCGTCTTGTCGCCTCTTACGACTAGCAGAGTCACTCTGGGCCTATTCTACCCCGGGCCGAGACAGGTCTCCTTTCGTCACCTCTTACGACTAGCAGAGTCACTCTAGGCCTATTCTTCCCCGGGCCCAGACGGGCGTATTTATTCAAGATATGCAAGCATCTAGTAAGTGTGATGATTGCAGAAACATGCAGTGCATTGGATTTATTAAATTAATATATTATTTATTATTATGAATGATCGTATGTTTCTCTACATGTACCACACAAGTTGGAATTATAAATGTTGTAATTTTTTAGTACAGTTTTTAAAATATTTAGCAACCTCAGACTCTACGAACTACGCACTATTGCTACTTGAGCTACTGCTCAGATACGTCTCATAGGTTCATAGCCTATTCGTCACTTACAGATATCATTTTTCTGGCCCACTTTATTTTTAAATCAAATTGTCCGAATAGTCTGAATAGCCAGAACAGCGCGAAAACCCGTCCAGACTTCGCACGGAAGAACAAGTAAATCTTTCAAGTTCGGCTCGGCTCGGCTCGGCTCGGCTCGGCTCGGCTCGGCTCGGACAAAATATGTCTCGATTGCGCTCATGGTTCGTTTGGTTCGATAGGGGTAAAATGCTCAAGAGCGAACCCACTCATACATGCAAATAATACTACAACTGGAACGTGAGCCAGTACAAAGAAACGCAGATTATATCAAAGAAACTTTGACACTGTGAAATGAAGCCATGTGCTTCGCATCGAATGTCCGTTGCAACAATTTTTGTTGTCTTGATAATTATAGAGGACTCAAAACTAATATAGATGGCGCTGCTAAGCAACCTCCTTTCAGCGCCATTGATGAATAATAACAATAAAGCAACAATTAAAATTTACAGTTAAACACTCTTATAAATACATGGTTAAACCATGGTTAAACCAAGTTAAACCACCCCTAATAGAAGTTCATTTTCTTGCCACCAGAATGCATCTAGTCTATTTTGAGTGCTCTATAGTGAGGTACGTCTTTGTTTGAATAATGTTAATAGGATATTTTATGCATTATTACATTCGATATAACTTTTATGTCCGAATGTAATGAATTGTCAAAATGAATTTAACTTCCAGTCCGCTATTTCGTGTCTGAACGTAATGCCACCAGGAAGCTCGTAAGTCGTAACCACGTACGAAATGAATATGTGCAATCATATATTTTTATGACTATTATATACGAGTGTCTTATGGTATGAACATCACAAAATTATTTTCTGATATATTTCGAGAAATGTAAGCACACCATATTAGTAATAACAAAAGAATAACACTTTTAAAACTAGAAATGGTACAATACTGTTGATATCTAAATAGCTTTAACCTGCAATTAGCTAAATGATGGAAAATAAAGAATACGTTATAGCCAGGCTACATTGTCAGTAACATTACTATAAGCACGTATATATATAAAAAAGGAACTACTTATGATGACAAAGACGACGACGACCATGACGATGACCATGACGATGACCATGACGATGACGATGACGATGACGATGACGATGACGATGACGATGACGATGACGATGACGATGACGATGACGATGACGATGACGATGACGATGACGATGACGATGACGATGACGATGACGATGACGATGGCGATGGCGATGGCGATGGCGATGGCGATGGCGATGGCGATGGCGATGACGATGACTATGACTATGACTATGACGATGACGATGACGATGACGATGACGATGACGATGACGATGACGATGACGATGACGATGACGATGATGATGATGATGATGATGAAGATGATAATAATAAAATAAATTTTGTTTAATTATGGTTCGATTGACAAATCCCGGTTGGCTTACTTGAACCAGTATGCAATCGAGAGAAGCCATTAGCCGTCCGCGTCCGGGTCTGTTATAGCCCCCCGCTCCGTGGACGTGAAAACTTATATCGTGTGTGTCCATGGAAAGCAATTTAGTGACATTTTCCGTCCGAAGGCCACTATATCCACAAACACTTCAAAGGAAAGTTGCGGCTGAGTTTGTGGTTATGTAAGAGTAAACAACAGAGGCACTAGATGAAACAAACCAGTTTCAAGGGAATCCCACGTATAATATTCATCTACGCGGACTCAGGCGTATCGGTGCGAAATGTTACAGAACAACTAACTTTTTCTTGGAGAATTCTCGAACGCAGACAATTTTGTATCTGTGTTATTTCTTTGAACCATCTAGTATATCAAATCTATATCAAAACGCGAGTCCAATTAATCTATAAAATTGTAATTATTTAACTTTATTTAAATTAAATAAGAATTATATTGTTAAATAAAGCAAAAAGTATGAGAAAATAGCAACACATTGAATAGAAACCGGAAGATAACCATTTCACTTCTGTTCTCGATACGCGTGAATGGGGCATGGTATACCAACAAAACTGACTGACTGACTGACTGACTGACTGACTGACTGACTGACTGACTGACTGACTGACTGACTGACTGACTGACTGACTGACTGACTGACTGACTGACTGACTGACTGACTGACTGACTGACTGACTGACTGACTGACTGACTGACTGACTGACTGACTGACTGACTGACTGACTGACAAGACTGGACAGAGACGGAGCTCAACATGGTAAATAGCAAATTCTAACGGTAAACGTTTTTTTTTATTATTGATATAGCATGCGTACAAAATAGTGTTAACGTTTCAACTAGATAAGTTTTAGGCATATATAGCCGAGGATACACCGTTTCTCACGATGTTATGTACTGAGTTAAATTGTGATAAAATTGTGTTAAATGTGTAAATATGTGTTAAATTGTGACGTCTCATATTTTTGTCAACGAAGCTTATGATGAAAACGATGAATAGAAGATATATGAGGTGAAAAACACTTGTTGACAACAATGTAAAAGATTTGAACATGAAACACATGATCGTGGTTTACCATACCAACGCCTAGTCATCGGCAAGAGTAAGATTACACTGATGTTTATCTTTCGATATCTCTATTTCATATAGCATCTTTTCAAGTAATTTAACATCTAAACCCAATATATTGTAAACAAAATCAAATAATGAAATTCTGATATTCAAAATTTACATTTTAGTTCTTGTCGTTTACATATGACATGAGAGAAGGTACACAACTAGTACAGCCCAAAATTAAAGCATAACACTTTTGCTAAAAACAGAATTATTTTAAAATGAAATTATCTTCGTAAATAAACATGTGTGTACAGTAAATTGTATGGCATTATCATTAAAAACGTGACTTAAATAATTATTATGTGAAGAAGAAATGCCCCGCTAGCGTAATAATGAAGCCTTGTGGATATGTAAATGCAATATCCAATTAGCAGATTACACATACATGGGTCTGATTCTTATACGCGATAAAACAGTGGCAATTTGCGCTGGGGGATTAATTACCAGCACGGTGCAATATTACTAGGCTACAATTTATCCAGATACATTAGAGTGTGTTTGTCTTTAAACAGTGGAACAGACATGTTCAGACATTGAAATTATAAAATTATGGTCGTGCTCGTGAATATGATATCATTACGTACTGGCACAGAGAAAAACTACCGGTATTCATTCTAGAATTTCTAATACGAAAATAAGTAGAGCGTATAAGCTTTATAATATAATTTGTTTTGAAATTATTTGGAAATTGTTTAACGCAAACAAGATAACTTTGTTGGTATCAATGTTTTATATTTCCGATAGTTTCAACCAAATTAGTCAAGATTTAGAAATATCCGTACACTTGGTGAAACGTTAGGTGACTTTGGAAGTATTCACACATATCATGCGGTTATACTTGACAACGTAAAACACGTCTCTTCAACTAATTGGGCAGACAGTGACTGTCGTGGTCTCATAATCGACAATAGATACTTCGATAACACTATGACAGAACGAAGCAACACAAACAAACAAACGAACCCCGTCCTTTTCGAAATTGTTTCAGAATTTCAGATCATAACAAAATCCCTCAATGTTACAATTGAAGATTGAAGCCTGTAACATCCTGGCTTCACCTCCCCCCCCCCTGCCCCCTTCTCCTAAGCCCCCAGGAAACATCATAGTTGGAGCCCCGTGGAAGAACAGCCCCCGCATAGGAAAGCAGGAGATGATGAGAATAGAACATAAGGACGTGGGGTGAATGTGTGAACCAACCACGGTAAAGCGCGTCTCTGTGAGCTTGTGACGTCAGCAATGGGTTCTGATCCCACTGATCCCGGATCCATCAAGGAAGCCAACATTCTATCCATGGGAAGTAGTGCCAGATAGATCGTTGTGTTATAGGAATAATCATTAGAGAAACGGGATGATAATGAGTTGATAAAAAGAGAAACAAAATTTCGGTGTTTTATAAACCTGGGTCATGATAGTGTTTGACACGTTTTTAACGGTACCTAGTCTATATAAAGATGATTGATTAATGGGGCTTAACGTCTTATATTTATGCAACAATGGCTAATCGAGACGATGAGCGGGTGAAAATGAAGACGAGGAAGAATAAAGCCAAATCCGAATCACATCCATTGTACGTCGCGTGGGTCGTCATACGGGAGTCCAGCAAGGGAGGGCAAGGCCAAGTGGGAGGAGAAATATTCAGTGGGACAGTGGGGGGGAAAGGGACAGGGTCTCCTTTCGTCGCCCCTTACGACTAGCAGAGTCACTCTGGGCCTATTCTACCCCGGGCCGAGACGGGTCCTAGTCTATATAAAATACGTGTATGAAAATACTGAACTAATAGGAAGGTTACAGTTAGTGCGTAGTTATTTGCAACAAAATATTCACGTACACGACTGCTATATTCTTCATACAAAGAGAACGTAATACATTTCGCACCTTTTGTTGAAAATTTACATTGATAAAATATGTCTAGCTCAATAATCATACCAATATTTTGATTTAAAATTGTGTCGTAATATTTAACCTATCCGTCCGAAACTTTCTCTGAGGGCTTGTGAAGGTAGTTTTGTAAACGTACTTTACTTTTTAAAAGCACGGCCACTTAAACCAATATCCCTTGAGGAACACGGACTTATCATCTTTCAAACAATGCAATGAGACTGTATTTTAATAGACAAGGAGAGTAATATGTTTAATATGTGTTTTATTTAGTATGTGTTTAGTAATATGTGTATGTGATCACCCGTGGTGTTCAAAATATATAGTTCATGAGTTGTTCTGAAAAAATAGTTGCACATTCTTCACGATAAAATACTGACTATTCCCCCCCCCCCCCCTAGGAATGTGTGGGTACAACTAGGTGTAAGGGAGACAAAATACTAACATGATGAATGCGCTACCTGGGATGCCACTGCGTGCATGTATACATAAACTAGAGACTGCTTCAAAGATAAGCCGTGCATGCCTTGATCAAAAATAATAGCTGTACCTTTCAGGGAACTGGAGAAAAATATGACATCTAAAATTGTGTACAGTCATGCCCAAAAACATAATCTTGTATACATAT